>SMMW01000157.1:0-98362 GCA_004794655.1 Marisa cornuarietis | reverse complement strand
ACAGTACCTACAGTAGAGAGAATGTACAATACACAGTACCTACAGTAGAGAGAATGTACAATACACAGTACCTACAGTAGAGAGAATGTACAATACACAGTACCTACAGTAGAGAGAATGTACAATACACAGTACCTACAGTAGAGAGAATGTACAATACACAGTACCTACAGTAGAGAGAATGTACAATACACAGTACCTATACAGTAGAGAGAATGTACAATACACAGTACCTACAGTAGAGAGAATGTACAATACACAGTACCTACAGTAGAGAATGTATAATACACAGTACCTACAGTAGAGAGAATGTACAATACACAGTACCTACAGTAGAGAGAATGTACAATACACAGTACCTACAGTAGAGAGAATGTACAATACACAGTACCTATACAGTAGAGAGAATGTACAGCACACACTACACAGCCGCCATGTTAGTAGTAGGTAGCTATAGGTATCATCTCAACGTCTGTCTTGCTGTTGGCTGCACTCACAGGTGAGATGTGTACAGCACACAGTACCTATACAGTAGAGAGAATGTACAGCACACAGTACCTATACAGTAGAGAGAATGTACAGCACACAGTACCTATACAGTAGAGAGAATGTACAGCACACAGTACCTATACAGTAGATACAATGTACAGCACACAGTACCTATACAGTAGAGAGAATGTACAGCACACAGTACCTATACAGTAGAGAGAATGTACAGCACACAGTACCTATACAGTAGAGAGAATGTACAGCACACAGTACCTATACAGTAGAGAGAATGTACAGCACACAGTACCTATACAGTAGAGACAATGTACAGCACACAGTACCTATACAGTAGAGAGAATGTACAGCACACAGTACCTATACAGTAGATACAATGTACAGCACTGATACTGATGATATTGACACTGGCTTCTGATACTGATGATGATATTGACACTGGCTTCTGATACTGGTGATGATGTGTGGACACTGGCTTCTGATACTGATGATGATGTGTGGACACTGGCTTCTGATACTGATGATGATGTGTGGACACTGGCTTCTGATACTGATGATGATGTGTGGACACTGGCTTCTGATACTGATGATGATGTGTGGACACTGGCTTCTGATACTGATGATATTGACACTGGCTTCTGATACTGATGATGATATTGACACTGGCTTCTGATACTGGTGATGATGTGGACACTGGCTTCTGATACTGATGATGATGTGGACACTGGCTTCTGATACTGATGATATTGACACTGGCTTCTGATACTGATGATGATATTGACACTGGCTTCTGATACTGATGATGATGTGTGGACACTGGCTTCTGATACTGATGATGATGTTGACACTGGCTTCTGATACTGGTGATGATGTGGACACTGGCTTCTGATACTGATGATGATGTGGACACTGGCTTCTGATACTGATGATATTGACACTGGCTTCTGATACTGATGATGATATTGACACTGGCTTCTGATACTGGTGATGATGTGGACACTGGCTTCTGATACTGGTGATGATGTGGACACTGGCTTCTGATACTGATGATGATGTGGACACTGGCTTCTGATACTGGTGATGATGTGGACACTGGCTTCTGATACTGATGATGATGTGGACACTGGCTTCTGATACTGATGATGATGTGGACACTGGCTTCTGATACTGATGATGTGTCGACACTGGCTTCTGATACTGATGATGATGTGGACACTGGCTTCTGATACTGGTGATGATGTGGACACTGGCTCCTGATACTGATGATGATGTGGACACTGGCTTCTGATACTGGTGATGATGTGGACACTGGCTCCTGATACTGATGATATGTGGACACTGGCTTCTGATACTGGTGATATTGACACTGGCTTCTGATACTGATGATGTGTGGACACTGGCTTCTGATACTGGTGATATTGACACTGGCTTCTGATACTGATGATGTGTGGACACTGGCTTCTGATACTGGTGATATTGACACTGGCTTCTGATACTGGTGATATTGACACTGGCTTCTGATACTGATGATGTGGACACTGGCGAGTTTGCCTGGTCGGCACGGTACTGTGCCGCTGCGGGCGGTCAAAGTTAGAGACAAAGAAAGGCTCCTTGTCTCCACAGGTAAAGATGTGTTGAGAGCGGACACTGCAGTCTGGAGTCACACATCAAAGGGTCTTGGGTACAGGGCCACAAAGTAGAAAGACCGCCAACACATGAGACCGCCATGAACAGGTAAATCGACACGACAGACCTGCAGCACTGAGGACAACCCTGTAACAACCTGTATTTGACCCCCACAACAACCGGTGTGTGACCTCACAACAACAGGTGTGACCTCAGAACAACAGGTGTGACCTCAGAACAACAGGTGTGACCTCAGAACAACAGGTGTGACCTCAGAACAACAGGTGTGACCTCAGAACAACAGGTGTGACCTCAGAACAACAGGTGTGACCTCAGAACAACAGGTGTGACCTCAGAAGCAGTCTTTGACCTGAGAGTGCTGTGCGTATCTCGACTCGCCGTTTCGCCATCTTGCGTGTCCTCCCTGTTACCTTTCTGTCTCTAGCGGACTAGTTGTTTCCCTTGAGAGCTGAGTGATGTTCTCTTGAGTCGACAGGAGCAGGCCACCCTGTTTAGAGACTCCATCAGCATTAAACGAGTAATGCACCCTTATTAAATTGCCTTGAGCAGGAAGTTGGGGGAGGGGGTTAGTGTGTATAGGGGAGGGGGAATGCAGGCAGTTAAAGACATTTGACACCATGAGCTGCATGAACTTAGTGACGACGAGCGTGGATGGCGAGGGCGTCTTGTACTCCAACAGTTAGCTGCTCTTTGCTGGGGGTGGAGACGGGGGCGAGGGCAGCGAGGGGTCAAGTTGGGGGCGGAAATAACGTTGCACGGTGCCAGACACGCTAAAACATTCTTCGCTCCATGCTGTGTGTGTGTTTTGTAGAGCATTATCTTAAGCACCGCAGCCAGTCTGGTCTGTTGTCACAACTCGCAAAATCTTGTCGGTGACTTGAGCAAATAATAACAACAACAACAACAACAACAACAATAACAGCGCTTCTATTGCGCAGGATCACAACCAAAGCAGCTCGCACTCACGGCACCGATGACGTGGACAACACAACTTGTCCATCGGATGGTAGAAGCAGAATGTTATTCATTATTCACAGACTGTTCGACCGACCCTCTTGTCACAGCTCTACACCGCCATGTTTAACTGCTTCTCGTGACGTCTGTTACGTCCAAGTGATGCACACAGTGACGTCAGACCCTGGCCACCACCCCCCCCCCCACACACACACATTCATACACCACAAATACACCACTGATGTAACACGCACACACCACATACACCACCCGCACCAAACATAATAGATGTTTCATGAGCATAGAATTAATGCAGGACTACAGACTGACTAGTCTACAGGAAGTGGCTGGTCACTCAACCACTTGATGGTACGTGTCACATGGTACGTGTCACTGTCACATGGTACGTGTCACAATGTCTGCTCGCCAGTCCCCAGCGTCAACTATTTTGGTCGCAATCTTCATGGTTCATGGTTCACGTGCGTGTCATGGGCGTTTGTTCAAAATGCGAGTTTGCTTGTAACCGGAGTTTTATTTCAAATGGTTTCGTGCGCCAAATCAGACTTTGTGTGCGTAGCTGTATGTGCGTGTAATGGGAGTTTAATAAAGTGTGTGTATATGTGTGTGCGTGTTACAGCCAGAAGGAAGGTGAGCGGCGCCACAAGATGGAGCTGCAGCAGTATCACCTGCCTCTTGACGACCTGACGGCGCCAGGTGCCATCGACCTGAGTCACGTGACCAGCCCCGCCTCCAGCCTGGCGGACGACGACACCGGCTACAGTACCGCCGTCAGCAGCATCGGCAGCAGCTCCACCTCCCCCAGTCCCCAGGGCACCACCCCTGCCTGCGGCGTCGACCCTGACCCCCTGATGTCAGATGGAGTCTTGGCGCTGGGCCAGGAACTGACGGACATGTCCTGCGCTCCAGTGGAGGAAGAGTTCTCGTCCTTGGAGATGACACGTGTGACGGAGGGGACAGAAGCCGGCAGGGGGCAGGACCAGCTGCTGGGGTCGGACCTGCCCCTGTCAATCACCTGCTCGGCCCTGCCCTTTGGTGCGGACGTCACGGTGTGTGGCGAGCAGCTGACGTGTGACGACGCCGACCCCTTCCTGTACAGCGGCACGGCCGTGGGCTGCGGGGGCGGCGTGATGGAGGACATGGAGCTGCTAGAGGACCTGCTGGAAAAGATCGGTGACTGCGACAAGACAGACTGCAGCCAGCAGGACCTCGCTGTCCCGTCACTGACGCCCTGTGTCGCCGATGTGACGTCGTTGGAGGGCAAGCAGGTTGATGTCGGCAAGCCCCCGTCACTACTGCGGACACTGCTGGACAAGGAGGGGCAGGCGCTGGCCGAGCGTCCGGCCTCTAGTGATGCTGTGATCACCACCACCACCTCCACATTCACCTACAGGGTAGCAAGTGGGGAGCGGCAACATTCTGCCCGTGGTGTAAAGGGCAAGCAAGCGGAGCTGTCAGCCTCCACCAAGTCGCTGGCGGAGGGCGGACGACGAGGGAGTCTGAGCGACAGTGACAACAGCGCCGAGTGTGCCTCGCTGGCGGCCTTGCCCGACGATCTGTTGGACCTGGCCATGCAGTACTGTGATGACATTCCCGACATGGACTCGCCCATGCCCGATGCCCTGCCTTGCCTGGAGTCGGACGCTTGGGGCGCCGCCATGGAGGACCTCATTCCGGACACTCCAGAGCCCGCGACATTACCGTCCTCGAGCAACAATCTGGTTCCCGTGACTGACAAAGTGACCTCTGTGGTGGAGGTAGTGGAACCGACCAAACAGGACTTGGGGACGCACACACTCAGGATTGGTTTAGGGGGAAAAGTTGGTGATGACTTGGATCTTATCATCTCCAAACCGCAAGCCGTTATACAGTCAGCCGTGGTGAGTAGTACTCAGCACGCAGCGGACAAAGCTCGGGGAGAGGGCATGGGCAAGAGGGTAGCGATCCTCCCAACGCTTTTTACCAAATGTGCGTCCACAGCGGTCAGTGTCGGTGGTGTGGTTCGCGGGCCGGCAGAGACGAATCAGACGCTGAGCCCTGTGCTGTCTGACCACCAGTACTCCACCGCCCGAGCCCCTTCCCCCAAGTGCGGGGCAGCAGCAGCGTGCGGCAAGCGTGCGTGTCCGCAGCTGAACAAAGCCGGGGTGGGGCCGCACACGGTCCGCACACAGCAGCAGCAGCAACCCGCCCTCAAGATCGTTCGCAAGTCGCCGCACTCGGCAGGAGAGGGAGAGACCGCCTCAGCACTAATGTCGGCGATGGCGACTTCCGGCCAGAAACAGCAGCGCCCCACCACCGTGCAGGTCTCTGTTCCGGTCAACGGCGGTGGGAAGCCCTTGACAGCCATGTCGGAGCTAGAGAAACACCTGCGAGGACTGGTGGCGCCCCCTCTGGAGAGGGGCAAGGACAGCGATGAGACGGACGACGAGATGTGGGAGGACGGTCGGCCAGCCAGACCGTTTCTGGAGCGGCTGCTGACAGGCGAGATGTCCCACGAGCGGTATCGCCAGATCGACTACCAGCTGCTGTACCAGGAGCGTGAGAGGCGCATGTCCGAGACCTCAGCCACTGGACACTGCAGCAGCTGACCGCGGGCCCTCGTCTAGACTCCCACTTCCTCCTGGCCAGGTGACAACACGTGGAGCAAGACGCCTAACGGTTTGAACAAGACCTTCGTCTGAATCTAGACGGGCGATGGACAGAAAAGAGAAGCTGGTCTGTTCCTTGTGCGGAGGGCTGGAGACATTCCATCACACAAGCGGAGACTCGTGACAGGATTATTGTGTGACTGCACTTAGCTCCTCTTTTTAGCGTTGGCACTTCTGCACTTGGCCTGGCTGCTTGCAATAACAGTCAGCAGAGATACGACACCGACAACTGTGCACATAACAAACGAAATGAAATTAAAAGTGGGGAGGCACGATGCTATAAATACACTCACATTATCTCCATACAACCCTCACAGCAGCTCCTAACCAAAGCTCGCAATAAGCAGGTCACAAAACCTGTTTGTCAGGAGGCGGTGTGGTGGGGAGGAGGCGGTGTGTTTTGGTGGTGTGGCGTGTTGCTTCTGTCAGTTGCAATCTCTTTCATACGGAGTTCATTAACGGAGTTCCGGGGGGGTCAGGTCAGAAGCTAGACTAGCAATCGCTTGTTACTATGGCAACTAACTGGCGGACACCATAGGGCCGGAGGGCTTACAAAAATAGAAAGAGAGATTACACTTGTTACATTTCATGGTTCATAACCCAGCTGGGGGGGGGGAGAGGGAAGGTAGGAATGCGTTCAGTGGAAGCTTGTTTTTTGTGGTAATTCCATTTTGTTGTTTAGTGATAGCTTCTTAAACATTTCCGCCAAAACCGCAGGAAGATTTCGCATACATTCTGGCTGACAGTTCAGATGTCAGGAGAATTCACTCACCTGGCTGACAGTTCGGTCATTAGGAGGAGTGAGTGCACATCCTTCAGACTGACAGTTGGGACATCCGGGGATTTCACACGTCGTTGTTACTTTCCTTCCTCCTGTTTGAATTGTTACAGAACCTCCGAACAGAACAGCATTTAACAGAGCTTTTTGAAATGCATGGTGAGAGCGAAATCTCTTAATTCAGTTATTGAAATGTCTAGAGATATTTGGCCCCGAGTGGACGTGAGCGCCCTCTGTATTCACCTTGACTCTGTTCGCCTCCTGTTCTCCCTCCCTCCCTCTTTCCTTTCAGTCTCTGCTCGCCTCCTTGTCCTCCATCACCCCACCTCCAGATGTCCCTCTGCTCGCTAAGACCAAATGCATGGTGGTGGTGGTGGTGGTGGTGGAGGGTGAGGAAGGCAGTTGTTGTGTTGTTTGGATGACTGGAGAGCAGACCGTGTGTCGTCAGTTTGTTAAGATGGAGGGCAGGACGACCTTTAGCCGGTGCTCCCTCGTGTGGTCGAGTGTCCTGAAGACTACGTGACGTCACAGGATCACTTGGGCCGATGGCTCCTCCCTCCCTCCCTCTCTCTCCCACCAACACTTGTTGTCAAAAGTCCAACTGCTTTACAGAAGGTGGGAGGAGGACGTGTTCGTAAAACCAGTGACAACAAGTCACTGTGTCTCTCTTAACATCTAGCTTGCACACACGCGCGCGCACGCACACACATCCACACTTTAACACGCACACACACACCCTCCCCCCCCCCCACCACACACACAGTTTTCGAATTTTTATACATGGAAGGGGAGAGAAAAATTCCAGAAATGGGAGTAGTTTTCTGCTGCCTGGAACAGGTCTGTATCCCTCTCTGTGTGTGTGTGTGTGTGTGTGTGTGGGTGGTGGTGGTGGGGGGGGAGGGGGGGGGAAAGTGAGGACATCACAGATCTCTTCTTAATTGTTGTCCTCAACCTTAAGGGTGATACCTGTCTCTTCAGACGAAAACAAAGTACACGTAGTTATGCAAGAAATCTTGTGATATGTTGTTAGACCAGTGTGGTTAGTTTCTACATATATTTATCATTGTTGTTCTTCATCAGAAGTTTGTGATGTTGACTTGCAGACTCGAATGTGTTAGTACAGTGTTAGTACAGTGCTTGGTGTGTGTTGCCTTGACCTGAGAGAAGGTCCTGTCTTTCGTCACTCGTAAGGTGCTGTCCCCTTGTCCATAGCTAACACAGTGTGTACCAGAATGATGTCCCCCCCCCCTCCTTGCCGGACTTGCCTTGCATGTCATGGCCACCATTCTTGCCACACCATCCTGACGTCCAAGCAAAGAGGTGCTTTCCCCTGTGCGTGGGAACAAAGTTTATGGTAGAAACAGTCGGTCTCAGGTTGTTCTTTGATTGGGCGAAAGCCCAGCATTCTTGCCACGTGATTGTGTAATCCTCGACTAACACTCGTCTACATGTACAGTCCTCCCCCCTTCCCCTCATGTACACCCAGAAATGCCATGTGGCACGCGACTCCAGGTTAGTGTCCGGCATGCCCGTTCTCGTAGAGGTGATAAGCGACACTGTGGGGGGTGCAGTCAAGTGTGTGACCATTCTTGGGGTAGATTGGCGGGTAGAAGAGCGGGTGGTATGGAGCGAATGAGATGTGTCGATTGACTTCCATGCAGGCCACCATAAGGCTAAGCGTTGTGGAAGGTCGTCAGGTACATTTCACGCACTAGGTGGTGTTGACAGACCACTAAGTGATGGTTTCTAGTAGATGACCCCTTCCCAGAATGCTGTGCTGACCGATCAGAGTTCACTTGACGTCATCTCTCTGAGGGGTCAGTGGTTATGAACGGGTGGAGGTTTGCAGCTGTTCCTTCGCAGTCTACAAGTAGTCGGTTGCCATGGCGTTTACTACTTTACTTACATACTGACGTAGGTTTTTTGACAAACTAAGTGACTTATTGTCAGAAGAGCCACGTCAGTATGTAAATTAACTGATAATTAAGATCAAGGAGTTGTCACTGCGTGCTCCACTCTCTTGTCAAGTTGCAGGGAAAGATGACTTTACAGAAACGTCAATTCATTCTTGATAATCAGTCTTGAACTATTGTCCCATAAAACAGATTCAGGCATCGTACACACACACACACACACAGCCCTTCCCTCTCTCAGGAACTGTGCGTATGTCTTTATTCAGGTTTCTGTGTGTGCAGTGCGTGTGCGCATATATGTGTGTGTGTGTGTGTGTGTGTGTGTGTGTGTGTGTGTGTGTACATGTTGTACACGAGGTATTGTGCATTCTGTGTGTACTCCGATCACCTAGTTTACAGACTTGAGCACCATGCTGCTGCTATGACGACGACTTCAGACAGTATGGTGGACAGTGAACATCAAAAGCCAGAATTGTGTCATCAGTAAATTCATGGAAAGTTCGTGCTGTTGGCCACGACACGTGACTTGGAGAGAAATGAGTTTTGTCAGCGTGCAGTGTGTGGTGTGGCGTAGAATACAGACGTAGAGCAGGTTGGAGTGAGTAGTGAGTAGCCAACCTCACCGGAACTCGAGCTAGTGGCAGCTGACCATGACCTCGCTTTGTTTTGCGTTTCGTCGGAAAGCAGGGAACACACACGTGGCCATGACGACGATGACGATGATGCCTCCTCGCTTTGCGAGGATTTCGGGAGGAAGGAGTTTTGTGCATGCTAGACACTCAGTTGTAGAATGTTCCTACTTGAGTTTACTTAGAACTTTGTGTTACAAGCGTCAGTCTCCACGCAGGTGGGTGAATTTTGATTCCACATCATTGTTATGCTGGCATTGCTGATGGTCATAATAAACCGTTACATCGCTTCTTCTTGACATTTGTATAAGTGATGTGTCTTTGTTTGAGTCCTTAATGTGAGATGATGCATCGAGTGACATGCTCGTAGTTAGGGTTATGAGGCTGTCACGTTTGTGTTGATGACGTCACTTCCCTGTGTCTGTTATCTTCAGCAGGTAGACAAACGAATTCACGCACACACACACACACACACCACACTCTCCTCGCACTTTCACGTACACAAGCATTGTGACCCTCAACCTCTTTGTTGCAATTCTTCTTTCGAGTGTGTATGTGTGCGCATGAGAGAGAAAGAAAAAACCCCAATTTTTAAAATTAAGTTTACCTGTAGGAATGAACGTTTGTACTTCATACCTGTAATCACAGGCCCTGTCGACCAAAAGTGTAACTGACTGACGAGGACGTGCCAGTAAGGAGGACAACTGTTTCTAATGATAAAGTCTACCTCGGGTGTCGCCATACTTTGACAGCCATCCACTACTGACAAGATATTATCAGTTTCATGTTAGGCCGTAAGTATATTGATAACAAACATTTATAAATAGATATAATCCCGCCAGTGGTCATCAGATATAGCGCTTACTCCAGGGACTATCCCTGTCATCGCCATGGAAACATAGGCAGTAGCGGAGAGCTATTAAATAAGTCCGGCATCAGCGAGACAAAGTAGACAACGACCACACAGTCATTATACCCAAATGTTGTCGAGTTTGAACATTTCAAAAGATATAATCGCGTTGACAAGTTCAGTTTCAAAATGAGATTTAAAAGGATTTCCCTGCTTTTCATGTCTGTGTCACAATGTCAATGTCAGCTTCGACTTCCAAGATGCAAAAGAAAAAACCTGAACTGTCCTAAGATATATTACGCGCTTATTATTGACATTAAAAAAAAAGAAAAAAAGACGAACCTATAATATTTTACGCACGACCGCAATGAGCTGCTTGACAGTCAAAGGTAGAAAACCTCGCATCCTTCCTTTCGTGTGGCTCTGGAGTACATTCCCTTTAGTTCGTCGCCCGTACCGTTGCCACACTAATACATTCCCCAAAATATACGTATTTAGCAGAAAGTCTTTTCACTTTAATTCAGTTTGATCTTTATTGTCTGTGTAATGCATAAGGCAAGAACAGAAGAAATAAATGTTCAGACCTTCTGACGACTATTTTACACCAAGACTTTGGCCAACAGTCCTGGTGTCAAGTCACACGCACCTCCCACACTGGTATTTTAGATGCAATGCAAATATATGCTTATTTCAAAAAATTCAGAGACCAGATTAGCGCTGCTTGTGAGCATCGGCTTATCATTTAAGCCAGAGTAGGTTAAAGATAAACTTACAAAAAGTGGCTGACCGGGAAGTAGTACCTAGAAGTAGGACCGGGAAAAAGCGGGTAGAAAAATCAGGACCACAAAGTGTTGCTGAGGAAAATCGGGTTCGTTAAGTCGTCTACAGGTGAGCACTGTGACAACAAGAAAAACAAAGGCATGGGAAATTACTCAGTCTTTCAAGATGCTGTGCCATGGTACATGTGCAGGGTGTAAAACAAAGGGAGTTAGCTCCTATGATCTTAGCGCGAAACTATTAGAATTGTCTCCCTTAGACCAAGAAACTAGCTCTCGATCGCAATACGCACTTTGTACCTGTAATCCATAGTCCAACGAGAAACATTTCTTAATCAGCTACTCAATTATTATTAGCCCTATTAGTAAATGACAGGAAAGTAGCCAACTATTAGTCTTTTAATTAATAAATGAATAATTATTGTACTTACTAACTGTCTGGTAGCGTTCCAAGTAATCTGTCGTAAAGGTAAAGTTGTTTCTGTAAGACTTGAGGCACTGTCACGAAGGCTTCAAAACACGGAGTCAATAATAATAATTAAAAAAAAAATGTTTCGCTTACCGCATTCACTGTCATGAAATGTCTTACTTCTTATTAACTTTTAAGAATTTAACATTAAAAAGATGGGTACTGTATTTTAAAACATAAATTCAATATGCAAGACCAAGAATACATGGCACCAGCGACAACTGGTATAAGGACACATTCTTGTCCCCGAGGTGAATATTTTCCGACAAGTAGCACAGAGAGTCACTGGAATTGCCCTGAGCCAGTGTTTACAGACTAAACCCACAGCGAGACTCGTCTTGCGGCCTGTTTGTGTCTTGATGTCTGTCGCTGCCTCTCAGCTCTCGAGCAACCTGTATCTACCATCTTACTGCCTCCATACCTGCGGTCTGTAACACACACACACACACACACACACGCACAGAGGTAAACCATAATAGCAGCACTTGTGAGGCACGCCCGTGAGTGTAGCTCTGTGATTTACTGGTGTGTGTGTGTGTGTCAGAGAGAGCGGGAGAGCGGACGACTGTGAAGAACTGGGAAGGAAGGAAGAGAAGGAGAAGGAACAGAGAGAGATGGTTGAGAGGTTAGGCGGGTGGCTGAGAGAGAAATGAGGGCACAGGAAGAAGGCGAATGTCGGATTCCTTTTTGGGGGAGGGGGGAGAGACAAGGGAAGATGGGAGGAACTATTCTCGTACCCTGTGCAAGGGAGAGACCTTGACCCTGGAAACAGCCTCTACATGCAGGCTGCACGTGTGTAGTGAAGGCTGATTCACGGTTGAATCTGTTTACGCGCTTCTCACTACAGGGAGGGGGGAAGGGCTGGTGCTGGGGCGGTAGTGTAAACTCTCCAGGCGTTTGTCATCCTCGCCCAGAATTCCAGACTGAAGAGCCCATTGAGTAGCAAGGTGTGTCACTTGCTGCACGCGGAAACAGATTTGTCTGCAATGTCTCCGGTTCTCGGCTTATCACACTTGCTGAATGGGAGGCGCCCCGAGAAAGCCTTTTCAAAATCTAATTATCAGAAATGTCCTTTGTCGCAAACCGGAAGTCGTGGGGCTGTTCTGCAAACAACTCGCCCCAAACTCCGTGTGTTTGTCCTCTAACGCGGCCATGCCCAGCTACTCCACCCAGCCCCCGCGGCCCCACCCCCCAAGCATGTAAGCGCAAGATTACTGTTGGTTGTAAAGGAACAAGGCAGCAGTGGAGTAGTGCATCGATATGTCATCAGACTCATACACACAGTCCATTAAATAAGTCCATGGCATACAGTCCGTGACAGACAGTCTATGATAGATTTTGCCCGCTTCGTAGCGCTACGACGTCTCAAACTCTCTTTTGTATTATAATGGTAGGAACGTGGGATGGTTAATCACATTATAATGGTAGGAACGTAGGATGGTTAATCACATTATAATGGTAGGAACGTAGGATGGTTAATTACATTATAATGGTAGGAACGTAGGATGGTTAATCACATTATAATGGTAGGAACGCAGGATGGTTAATCACATTATAACGGTAGGAACGTAGGATGGTTAATCACATTATAATGGTAGGAACGTAGGATGGTTAATCACAGTATAATGGTAGGAACGTAGGATGGTTAATCACATTATAATGGTAGGAACGTAGGATGGTTAATCACATTATAATGGTAGGAACGTAGGATGGTTACTCACATTATAATGGTAGGAACGTAGGATGGTTAATCACATTATAATGGTAGGAACGTAGGATGGTTAATCACATTATAATGGTAGGAACGCAGGATGGTTAATCACATTATAACGGTAGGAACGTGGGATGGTTAATCACAGTATAATGGTAGGAACGTAGGATGGTTAATCACATTATAACAGTACGAACGTGGGATGGTTAATCACATTATAATGGTAGGAACGTAGGATGGTTAATCACATTATAACAGTACGAACGTGGGATGGTTAATCACATTATAATGGTAGGAACGTGGGATGGTTAATCACAGTATAATGGTAGGAACGTAGGATGGTTAATCACATTATAACAGTACGAACGTGGGATGGTTAATCACATTATAATGGTAGGAACGTAGGATGGTTACACACATCGTGCGTTACTGAGTTCCTTCGCCATTATCTTCACTCACACGGTGTGCCTGACTGGCTGACAACACCTGAGTGATTTGATGTCGTCACCAAATTATTTATAGCAACACGTTATTTCCTGTGTAAGCGGCTGGTAAAGACAAGCAGCCTTAATGGGTACAGCCACATACGTCAGCCGTCCCTACCACGTGATGTCACGTGCCACTAAGAGAGGCGGACATGACGTCAACAGCTGCAGTCCGTTGTGCTGGCGGGGTAGCACTAATTACTCGTGTCAGCGGCGACTGATTCGTCAACAAACACACGGGCCTCTTTCAACGCCACTCTTAAGTCTTAAGGTTACATTATAGGGCAGCTGTTAGAGTCAGTCGCCAGTCCCACCTTTGACCTCCCTTGGGTGGGGGTAGGGGTCGACGACAGCCGCGCGCGCGTTGCTGCTGGGCAAGGAAGTGGGTTTGACAAGAGGTTAGCAGGCTTACAGCAAAGACAACCAAGTCCTTGAAGGCCGTCGACAGGTTTTTGGAAACTGAGGCTTGATGCGAATCGACACGTCACTAAGCCACTTGTAAACCAGACACGCACAGGTTCAGTGACGTACATGTAAACCAGTTGTACTTCACACACGCACAGGTTTAGTGACGTACATTAAACCAGTTGTACTTCACACACGCACAGGTTTAGTGACGTACATGTAAACCAGTTGTACTTCACACACGCATAGGTTTAGTGACGTACATTAAACCAGTTGTACTTCACACACGCACAGGTTTAGTGACGTACATTAAACCAGTTGTACTTCACACACGCACAGGTTTAGTGACGTACATTAAACCAGTTGTACTTCACACACGCACAGGTTCAGTGACGTACATGTAAACCAGTTGTACTCCACACACGCACAGGTTTAGTGACGTACATAAAACCAGTTTTACTTCACACACGCACAGGTTTAGTGACGTACATTAAACCAGTTGTACTTCACACACGCACAGGTTTAGTGACGTACATTAAACCAGTTTTACTTCACACACGCACAGGTTTAGTGACGTACATTAAACCAGTTTTACTTCACACACGCACAGGTTCAGTGACGTACATGTAAACCAGTTGTACACGCACAGACATGTTGACATACACGTAAGCCACAGTTAGATTCCTGCACGTCACACGAACATGTGGAAATGTACAATAAAGTACCAAAAACATTGAGAGGAAAGCGGAGTAGGGGGAGACAAGTCTGGCAGACATGGGGAGAAGGTAAACTGATATTAACACTGACTGACACTGACACTGACAGTGACAGTGACTATTTCCTACCCTCCCATACCTACTGTCTATATGTAGTTTACATGCACATATTCCTGACACTGACAAACAAAATTTCAATTTCTATTCACATGGACGACATGTCTGTACTGCGCACACGTGTGTGTGTGTGTGTGCGTGTGTGTGTGTGTGTGCGTGGGTGGACAGCTGGGACTTGTTTATATCGGTTATCAGTCACAATATTCATATATATATATATTGATATACATACACGCAGTCGGAGAAAAGAAAGTTGAGAGAGAATCAGTGTAGCACCACTCTTGATGTCAACATCATCAACAAACGTTGTGACCGATGTCTTGACCCCCGACCTACAGGACTAGGCACCCAACCCCTGCCACTAGAAGTAGGGGGGGGGGCGAAGTGCGGTGCCATGTGGTGTCACTCACCTGACACTGACTTGATGCTGTCTGACACTCACCTTCAGCAGTAAATGAAGGGCTGGACATTGTAAGTCACGTGGTTTTTATTTGATTTGACATCAATACAGCATTTCACCGTCCTTCTCTCTCTCTCTCTCAGTCTCTCACTCTCTTTCTCTCTCTGCCTGTGTCTTTCGCTCTCTCTGTCTCTCTCTGTCTTTCGCTCTCTCTGTCTCTCTCTCAATACGTGTCTCTCCTCTCTGTTTCTCTCTCAGTCTGTGTCTCTCGCTCTTTCTGTCTCTTCTTCTGTGCATTTCGCTCTCTCTCAGTCACTCCTAACATGGATTGACGTCACACGGAATGTAGATTAATTGACGTCACTCCTAACGTCAAATGTTTGACGTCACCACTAACGTGGATTGATTGACGTCACTCCTAACGTGGATTGGTTGACGTCACTCCTAACGTGGGTTGGTTGACGTCACTCATAAGGTGGATTGACTGTTGGTACTGGCTGTGCAGTGTTCACATCTTCCTGCTCACAAGGGGGGGGGGTGGGGGAGGGCGAGACGCTTAGCACTGCACTGTGATCGCTAAGCTTGCACAGCTGATGGCCAGACTATAAGGCTGGGGAGGAACAGACAGGGGTGGAGGCAGTATGACCCACGACGACCCCCTTCCTCACTCCCCCAGCAGTGACACAAGGCGGGTGGCAGGGTGCCACTACCCGTGGCTTACACTGCCATAGTCAGCGGAGTCTTGAGCCCCAGCTACTAGCTCTCATACTTTCTGAGTAGCTGTGTGTTTGTGTGTGTGTGTGTGTGTGTGTGTGGATATGCATCTGCAAGATTTATTGATGGGGGGGGGGAGGGACAGCGAGTGATTATACACGTGACTCTCGTATTGCTTACCTGTTGTGACTGATGATCTGATTGTTGTTGTTGTCGCTGGTTATCTATTACAGTATATTAGTATGACTAGAGTGTACCTGTCAATATTACTAGTTAATATTTCATGTCCCATTCCCCTTACAGTATATTAGTATGACTAGAGTGTACCTGTCAATATTACTAGTTAATATTTCATGTCCCATTCCCCTTACAGTATATTAGTATGACTAGAGTGTACTTGTCAATATTACTAGTTAATATTTCATGTCCCTTCTCCTTACAGTATATTAGTATGACTAGAGTGTACCTGTCAATATTACTAGTTAATATTTCATGTCCCATTCCCCTTACAGTATATTAGTATGACTAGAGTGTACTTGTCAATATTACTAGTTAATATTTCATGTCCCATTCCCCTTACAGTATATTAGTATGACTAGAGTGTACCTGTCAATATTACTAGTTAATATTTCATGTCCCATTCCCCTTACAGTATATTAGTATGACTAGAGTGTACTTGTCAATATTACTAGTTAATATTTCATGTCCCATTCCCCTTACAGTATATTAGTATGACTAGAGTGTACTTGTCAATATTACTAGTTAATATTTCATGTCCCTTCTCCTTACAGTATATTAGTATGACTAGAGTGTACTTGTCAATATTACTAGTTAATATTTCATGTCCCTTCTCCTTACAGTATATTAGTATGACTAGAGTGTACTTGTCAATATTACTAGTTAATATTTCATGTCCCTTCTCCTTACAGTATATTAGTATGACTAGAGTGTACCTGTCAATATTACTAGTTAATATTTCATGTCCCATTCCCCTTACAGTATATTAGTATGACTAGAGTGTACTTGTCAATATTACTAGTTAATATTTCATGTCCCTTCTCCTTACAGTATATTAGTATGACTAGAGTGTACTTGTCAATATTACTAGTTAATATTTCATGTCCCTTCTCCTTACAGTATATTAGTATGACTAGAGTGTACTTGTCAATATTACTAGTTAATATTTCATGTTCCTTCTCCTTACAGTATATTAGTATGACTAGAGTGTACTTGTCAATATTACTAGTTAATATTTCATGTCCCATTCCTTACAGTATATTAGTATGACTAGAGTGTACTTGTCAATATTACTAGTTAATATTTCATGTCCCTTCTCCTTACAGTATATTAGTATGACTAGAGTGTACTTGTCAATATTACTAGTTAATATTTCATGTCCCATTCCCCTTACAGTATATTAGTATGACTAGAGTGTACTTGTCAATATTACTAGTTAATATTTCATGTCCCATTCCTTACAGTATATTAGTATGACTAGAGTGTACTTGTCAATATTACTAGTTAATATTTCATGTCCCTTCTCCTTACAGTATATTAGTATGACTAGAGTGTACTTGTCAATATTACTAGTTAATATTTCATGTCCCATTCCCCTTACAGTATATTAGTATGACTAGAGTGTACTTGTCAATATTACTAGTTAATATTTCATGTCCCATTCCCCTTACAGTATATTAGTATGACTAGAGTGTACTTGTCAATATTACTAGTTAATATTTCATGTCCCTTCTCCTTACAGTATATTAGTATGACTAGAGTGTACTTGTCAATATTACTAGTTAATATTTCATGTCCCTTCTCCTTACAGTATATTAGTATGACTAGAGTGTACTTGTCAATATTACTAGTTAATATTTCATGTCCCTTCTCCTTACAGTATATTAGTATGACTAGAGTGTACTTGTCAATATTACTAGTTAATATTTCATGTCCCTTCTCCTTACAGTATATTAGTATGACTAGAGTGTACTTGTCAATATTACTAGTTAATATTTCATGTCCCTTCTCCTTACAGTATATTAGTATGACTAGAGTGTACCTGTCAATATTACTAGTTAATATTCCATGTCCCATTCCCCTTACAGTATATTAGTATGACTAGAGTGTACTTGTCAATATTACTAGTTAATATTTCATGTCCCTTCTCCTTACAGTATATTAGTATGACTAGAGTGTACTTGTCAATATTACTAGTTAATATTTCATGTCCCTTCTCCTTACAGTATATTAGTATGACTAGAGTGTACTTGTCAATATTACTAGTTAATATTTCATGTCCCTTCTCCTTACAGTATATTAGTATGACTAGAGTGTACTTGTCAATATTACTAGTTAATATTTCATGTCCCTTCTCCTTACAGTATATTAGTATGACTAGAGTGTACTTGTCAATATTACTAGTTAATATTTCATGTCCCTTCTCCTTACAGTATATTAGTATGACTAGAGTGTACTTGTCAATATTACTAGTTAATATTTCATGTCCCTTCTCCTTACAGTATATTAGTATGACTAGAGTGTACTTGTCAATATTACTAGTTAATATTTCATGTCCCTTCTCCTTACAGTATATTAGTATGACTAGAGTGTACCTGTCAATATTACTAGTTAATATTTCATGTCCCTTCTCCTTACAGTATATTAGTATGACTAGAGTGTACTTGTCAATATTACTAGTTAATATTTCATGTCCCTTCTCCTTACAGTATATTAGTATGACTAGAGTGTACCTGTCAATATTACTAGTTAATATTTCATGTCCCTTCTCCTTACAGTATATTAGTATGACTAGAGTGTACTTGTCAATATTACTAGTTAATATTTCATGTCCCTTCTCCTTACAGTATATTAGTATGACTAGAGTGTACTTGTCAATATTACTAGTTAATATTTCATGTCCCATTCCCCTTACAGTATATTAGTATGACTAGAGTGTACTTGTCAATATTACTAGTTAATATTTCATGTCCCTTCTCTTTACAGTATATTAGTATGACTAGAGTGTACTTGTCAATATTACTAGTTAATATTTCATGTCCCTTCTCCTTACAGTATATTAGTATGACTAGAGTGTACTTGTCAATATTACTAGTTAATATTTCATGTCCCTTCTCCTTACAGTATATTAGTATGACTAGAGTGTACTTGTCAATATTACTAGTTAATATTTCATGTCCCTTCTCCTTACAGTATATTAGTATGACTAGAGTGTACCTGTCAATATTACTAGTTAATATTTCATGTCCCATTCCCCTTACAGTATATTAGTATGACTAGAGTGTACTTGTCAATATTACTAGTTAATATTTCATGTCCCTTCTCCTTACAGTATATTAGTATGACTAGAGTGTACTTGTCAATATTACTAGTTAATATTTCATGTCCCTTCTCCTTACAGTATATTAGTATGACTAGAGTGTACTTGTCAATATTACTAGTTAATATTTCATGTCCCATTCCCCTTACAGTATATTAGTATGACTAGAGTGTACTTGTCAATATTACTAGTTAATATTTCATGTCCCTTCTCCTTACAGTATATTAGTATGACTAGAGTGTACTTGTCAATATTACTAGTTAATATTTCATGTCCCTTCTCCTTACAGTATATTAGTATGACTAGAGTGTACTTGTCAATATTACTAGTTAATATTTCATGTTCCTTCTCCTTACAGTATATTAGTATGACTAGAGTGTACTTGTCAATATTACTAGTTAATATTTCATGTCCCTTCTCCTTACAGTATATTAGTATGACTAGAGTGTACCTGTCAATATTACTAGTTAATATTTCATGTCCCATTCCCCTTACAGTATATTAGTATGACTAGAGTGTACTTGTCAATATTACTAGTTAATATTTCATGTCCCTTCTCCTTACAGTATATTAGTATGACTAGAGTGTACTTGTCAATATTACTAGTTAATATTTCATGTCCCTTCTCTTTACAGTATATTAGTATGACTAGAGTGTACTTGTCAATATTACTAGTTAATATTTCATGTCCCTTCTCCTTACAGTATATTAGTATGACTAGAGTGTACTTGTCAATATTACTAGTTAATATTTCATGTCCCTTCTCCTTACAGTATATTAGTATGACTAGAGTGTACCTGTCAATATTACTAGTTAATATTTCATGTCCCTTCTCCTTACAGTATATTAGTATGACTAGAGTGTACTTGTCAATATTACTAGTTAATATTTCATGTCCCTTCTCCTTACAGTATATTAGTATGACTAGAGTGTACCTGTCAATATTACTAGTTAATATTTCATGTCCCTTCTCCTTACAGTATATTAGTATGACTAGAGTGTACTTGTCAATATTACTAGTTAATATTTCATGTCCCTTCTCCTTACAGCTCCAGGAGACTGGTCTGTCGTTCTCTCTCTCTCTCGTCTGTGTTCTGGAGGGTTCTTCAGTCCCAGCCTGCACCACGCCGTGCACCCCAGGTAGACAATAATGCCGTTGTAACATTCATAGGACAACTGCTGATAACAAGACTGTAATGCTCACAGCTTGACTGTGTTACTAGCTGTGTCGTCATCGCATGGTGTTTCTGGGGGGGGGGGAGAGGAAAGTTTACTGTGGTATCTATGGTTACCAACAGACATCCTGCATCCGCCTGCCCTCAGACTATCACCTACTGACAACACACTTTTACCTACTGACTGACCTGACCACGTTTCTTCCTCTGCCCCTCGCCGGGTGACTTAAAGATCTCGGAAGTGACGTATCAGGTCATCTTCACCTCATTAGCAGCTGCTACTCTCAGCACCTACTGCATCATGTCGCATATCCCATCCCTAGGCTGACCTCTGACCGCTGAACTCTGACCATCAAAGCTGGTGCACCGTCAACGTGCGAGTTGCAGAACTTGCAGGTGTGCGCCACATCACGTCTCACGTGTTCTGGCCGTCATGTGCACCGCGCTGCTGGGGGGGGGGGGAGAAGAGAAGCTTACAGGGCCCTCCGCCTTCTGGAAAATTCTTCACTCCGGCCTAAATCGCATTCTTTCTCGGACTCTCGGTTTGACCCCTGCCCCACAGCACTACACAGCCCCTCCCCCCCCTCCCATGCCTGGCAACAAATGGAGGGCTTGGAGTAGCAGTTCTTCTTGGCGTCCATGGGGGCTAAACGCTCCACGTGAGAGCTGCACGTCACGAGGGTCGTCGTGGGCACGTAAGGGCGTGTAAGAACACATGCACCAGCTAAAGGGCCTGCGAGTACACATGCACCGCTTAAGGAGCTATGAGTACACATGCACCAGCTAAAGAGCTTAAGCGTACACATGCACCGGCTAAAGCTGCCAGGGTCAGCTGTTCTGACCGGTCCGTCTCAAAAAGCTCGAGTGGTTTCAGGAACTTGGCCGGCACCTCAGGCATCCCCCCAAAAAGCTGAGGACCACTAAAGCTAGAGGGTCATTAGACATGAGGTCATTTAATTAGGCCAGGTCAGCTACAGTGGTACCTTGAGATACGAGTTTAATTCGTTCCGTGACCGAGCTCGTAACTCAGTCACCTCGTATCTCAAACGAATTATCCCCATTTAAAGTAACTGAAATAGAATAAATCTGTTCCATCCTGAGTGGATGCCAGTTCTCTTCTTGAAATTGTGGAACCAGCCGTGACCTGCCTTAACCGTATCTTCTGCTGCCTCTTTTGAAGTCGATGCTTCGATCTTTCTTCTTCAGGTCGCCGTAAATGCTGCGGGCCTTTTCGCATATTACCGCCTCCACCACCGTATCTCTTTCACCCACAACAACAGAAGCTTCTCCATTTCTTCATGGATATTTGTCCTTAACTAAGACAGAATTTTAGTTCCTTTCACTGGGCTTGCACCTTTGATGGCATCCTTTTGTTTAAGGATGGTGGAAATTGTGGATATACTGCGGTCGTACATCTTGGCAAGATCCATCACTGGTACACCACGCTCATGTTTTTCTATTATTTCTTGCTTTATTTCTATCGCCGTCATTCTCTCCTTCTTCTCACCACTGTCCTTTTCACTCACTTTCTTTGACCCCATCGTATCACACAAAAAAAAGTTAGTCAAAACTGCGAAAATGAAGCTAAAAAGAGCACAACGCACGAGATATGACTTAACTCTGTGGGTAACACGCGAGAAAGAACGAGACGACGGCGTGACGATCCCGTGATGCTGCGACCTGAATTACGGGTCGGCTTCCCCAGTGACCGCCGGCTCGTATCTCGGAATTCAGCTCGGATCTCAAACAGGAAATTGGCCCGAGTCACTGCTCGTATCTCAAGAAACTCGTATGCCGAGCAGCTCGTATCTCAAGGTACCACTGTATGTGCTTGGTAAAGAAAGCAGGTACAAATAACGACGCTCGACTGTAAAAGCTGATTGCGAGGAAACAAGTATGTCGTCTGTAAACTGTGCCGGTGAGAAAATAAATGCAATCTATCGTTTGTGAGGACTAACAAGATGTACTCGGAATACCTGAGGAAAATGAGCACAAAGCAGCTGCTAACATTTCACTAACATTTCACTAACATTTCGCTAACATTTCGCTAACATTTCACTAACATTTCACTGTATGAAGTCGACATTCCTGATGATTTACTGGGGCGAGGGTTATGGTTATGTTCAAATCCTCACCTGTTGACCTCTTACAACACAACTGTAATCAACTTTCCACAATAATCAACTATATGGCGCTGATGAACTTTCCACACTTATTAACTGTTCACCTCTCATAAACTTTGGTGGCTAATAAAACTAAACGGCTCTGATGAACTTTAGACAGTGAGTACCTCTTTAGATTTGATGAGCTTTGGACACTGATGAACTTATCGATAAGTGATACACATGACAAACAAATGTTTAATCTAGAAATTGTCGAGCAGTGATAGCTGTTTTCCAAATTAGCTAAAACATGTGCATGGTGTGTTTAATTACGGTTGCCTGAACTGTCAGTTATTTTAAATGTTAACACGAGGGCTCAGAATAGAAGCCTGTGGGGCGGTGTCAGCGATATGGCAGCAATAACTTGTCTTTCTCAGGTTTCTAGCCAGGGTACCCCCATTGCCCGGAGTATTTCTGCCTCTAACTTTTCTGGATGGGAGGTGATGGCGATGTTATTGACTTATTGCTTCGTCTGAACCATGCGTGGCGCCACTGTAGTGAAAACGCGAAGCACGTGTATTTCTGATGTCCCTTCCCTAGGTTGACAGGTCTACAGTTGTTCCCAGCGAGGTCACAGTTTCCAGGACCTTAACAACTGCTGTCATGGAATTCTGTTCCATGCTCTCCCATCTCTCTCTCTCTCATCGCTACCATTTCAAGTCCTGAAGTTGTACACGTGGGATTGTTCTGAGTGGAGATGTAGATCGCCATTTCTGCTGCGCAGTATTATTTCATTTCAAACCACCGATAAGATGATGATGATGATCATGATGATGATGATGATGATGTCGTCTTGTAATGCGCCAGTTTCCGCATCTTAGAGCAGATAAAACATAAATTAAAACAAACATGGTTCGGATAAATGCACGTGAACAAAATACAGCGCGTGACCGAGTCATCATCGAAAAAAATATTGCGGTCAGGTGTGGTCGGGTAGGACTTACGGGTGCAATGTATTTTATTGACATTCAAGCGCCACCCTTCTCCTCTTCTCTCCTCCTCCTCCACCATGACCACTCTGGTGCACATCGTGTCACGTAGTCTCGTCTGCAGGGCAAGGACTGTTAATGAGTTTGAGAGGAGTGGATGAGGCACTTGTTAGCAGCTCTCAGAGCACTCAGTAGCCTGGAAAACTATCAACCCCTCCACCTCCACTCGCAACCGCCTCTTGTTTCCCCCCAAATCATTTCTTTCGATACCTCTGAGCCACCGGGACAAAACGAGTTGGAGTGCAGCCGACACGGTGAGCGTGCAGTCACGTGACTCAGTGCACGTGAACCAGGCTGCGAGAACTTGCGAGGTGGCCGAAGGGAGCGTGAGGTGAGCCGAGTCACGAACGTCACATCCAGCGCAGCGTCACTCAGTCACGTTGAGTGACGTACGTGTCCGTCATAAGCCGCGGGGGGGGGGGGGGGGGGGCGAGCCAACAGTTTGAATGTTCCAACCACCGTTCGTGACGTCAAATCAAGCCTTTGGTCATGTGATCTCTCTGGAAACACTAACAGAGTGTGGAAGCTAGCAACACTGGTTCCTTCTCAGTCATAATTCACAAATATTTGGAAAATGTCACTTGATGCAGATTTTTCTTAGATCTGACTTACTTGATATCCGACATTCTTTTTTAACTTCTAGGTTAATTGTAAAATGATGAAAATACCCAGCACCCGGGATACGGGTACCTCTTACATTTCCCCTTATCTTGACAGAGCTTCAACAGCGGGGCGAAATCCTTTTGAGCGGAATGGCACGTGCGGTGTGCTGCAAGTCATGCGCAGACGCCTTGGACATCGCCGCGAGTCTGTCAACGGATGGAGAAGACAAGAAAAAAAAAACACGAAATTATCTTCGTTTACAACTTTGTCTTCAGAACTTTCTTTTTTTGCGAAAACAGGAATTATTTAGGGAAACAGACACGGCCCACGTGGCATCTGCGTAGTACCAGCGCTGGTGGAGATGCTGCAGAGCAAGTTTGGCGCCAGAAAAAGGTGAGCGGGTGGGTGGGTGGGTGGAGTTAAGACAACGTACAAGTGTTTCTAAGAATAATTACCCGCCTTACTCGCTTGCTTCCCCATTTCTGTTCGTACCCAGAGAAGCTGGGCGCCGGCATTTGAGTGGTTAATTGGGTGTGAACTGGCAACTTGCCATAGCCACTAGATAAAAGGGATTTTTTTGTTTAGCATTCCTTGACTGAGGACTGACAAGGAGGCCACCTCGCTTCTCAGTAATCTGGCTCCAGCTGCCTACACAGTTAAAACAAGTTACAGGTGGCTACATAGTCAGAAATGAAAGCTGACTGCAGGAGGATTACAATGAACGAGGAGAGAACTGAGCCCGACTATACATACCTGCTTTTAAGGCTGCTACTAGAGAATAACAGTGATGACTTCTAGTTTTACACGAGTTGTTAGAGCTTCTCATTTCTTTCTTGCTTATTCCTTATTCTTTAAGTTTTAATCATACTCTGCTAAGATCTCTGCTGAGAATTAAAAATAGAAATTCTCTAAGGATGTCAGTGAGCTGAAAATGGGGTTAATTTAGTTTAATGGGGAATGCTGGCTCCATCCGGCAAGAAGATGAATTCTTTTGGTGGGGAAGTGTGAGTGAGCGGCCTGTTCTCGCCTCTCCCCCCCCCCTCAATCAGACTACGAGCAAGTCTGTGCCATGCTGTTGGTCAGGAGACAGATGTGAGTAGAGATGTCACACAAATTAATGTCAATCACATTGTCGCCATGGTTTATTTGGCCAAAGTACGCGCGTCCTTCGGGGAATTCTTGCACGAGCCCTAGAGGGAGGCAAGTGTCAGATGATTGTGGGGGAGGATGCTGGAGATAAGGGGAGATTTTTTTCTTTCTGTGTGTGTAAGAGAGAGGGAGGGGGGGAAGGTTTGTGGCTGGGTGGATAGGATGAGAGTTACAATGCATTTTGAGAGGCGCGGGACGTGGGGTTGAATGCAGGTCAAGAAGGAGACTTGCAGGTGACTGGCGGATCGTCTTTTTCTTACCTGCGGTGTCCAGGTCTTTGACAGAAGGCTGCCAAGTGGGTGAAGCTAGAATCCCCCTCTCCACCTCCGTACGGAACCTTGGACTCTGTGGACAATCTTCTGACTATGTCTGATCATGTCAGTTGTGTGGTCAAGGTATGTTATTTCCACATCCGCACACTTGGACGACTCCGACCCATTCTCAGTAAGAAGATTGCAAAGATTAGACTAAGCAAACAGCTGCCTCTGGGAAATTTCAAAGAGTGAGTTGTCGAGGCTTCAGCGAGTGCAAAGTACGGCTGCTAGAATAGTTGCACGAAAGGAAAAACTGACCACATCACTTCCGTATTATGTGACCTACACTGGCTTCCTGTGGAGAAAAGAATCGACCACAAATTGTTAACCCTGACATATGGCTGCCTTCACGACCTTGCGCCTACATATCTCTATACAAATCCCTGGTAGTGCCGATTCTGCTCTACGGATGTGACACGTGGACTCTGCTCGCCGACACGGAAAGGAGAATCCAGGCATTCGAGAACAAGTATCTGAGGAGGCTGCTCCGGATCTCATACAAAGAACATAAAACCAACAGTCAAGCGACGTAAGCTGGTCTTCTTTGGTCACGTGACAACACCTTGTCGAAGACTATCCTTCAAGGCACCTTGGAGGGTGGCCGACACCGCGATGGTCAGAGAAAGAACTGACTTACGAACATCAAAGACTGGACTGGTCGTCCTGTACAGGACCTGCTGACTATCGCCCACAATAGACAAGAGTGGCGGCCCCTGTCAGCTGCCGCGTCTATCTATGTCTATGCGATCCCCCCAACGCCAGGTGCCAGGCAAGGGACGACTGACTGACTGACTGACTGACTGCATATCTACAAGATCTCATTGACCGTCACCAACCTCAGTGGAACCTTCGTTCAGCAGCCCAATCCAAACTAAGACGACCAAATGTTCAGACAGGGAACACAAACAAAAAGACAATAAGTTTCAGATCTTTCTCAAGTGTAGCCCCGCTTCTGTGGAACTCGCTTCCCCTCTCGACCAAGGAGTCTGAGAGTCTTGCAACTTTTAAGAAAAAAACTGAAGACCCACTTGTTTCAAATGGACTAGTCTTTTTCTCATCTGCATTTTGTCGTTTGAACTTGATTATTTGACCTGCAGTCTGGTGGCTGTTGGGATCACTGCGTATTGAGCGTATGTCTGCGATGCGGAAACTGGCGCATTATAAAACATCATCATCATCATCATCATCATCATCATCATCATCATCATCATCATCATCATCATCATCATCATCATCATCATGAGACAGAAAAACAAGTTAGAGATGGCGAGGAGGACGGGGAGGCGTACAAGCTATGTAAAAAACACAAGACACACGACCGGTGCAAAGGCACCCAGGCATATGCCGAGAAGAAAGAAAGAAAGAAAGAAAGAAAGAAAGAAAGAAAGAAAGAAAGAAAGAAAGAAAGACGGACAGACAGACAGACAGACAGACAGAAAGAAAGAAAGAAAGAAAGAGGCCTGATGTGAGGAAGAAAAGATAGTTTGTGGTCAAAGATGACCCCTAAAGATGTGAGGTTTCACCACCCTAGACAGCGCAGTAGGCGGGTGGATCATTCTTATCATGTATGGAGTGAGAGAGCGCGCGGACAAACAGGGTGTTAGCATGGTGCTCATGGTGCTAGCATGGTGCTCAACTTGCCACAGAGTGTGATAACATCAACCTGTATATCGGTGTCGATCGCCTCTCCCGCCCCTACTCCCACCTCCCCCCCCCAACACACACAGAGGCACCGCAACTCACGCCCACGCGGTTTGCAAACAACTGAAGCGCAAGAAGGCGGCGGTCTGCTTGACCCCCTTTGACCCCCTTTGACCCGGCCTGACCCTCAGGCTGTATTCGTCAACTGAGCTTATAAACCAACCGCCAGCCTTCTGCACGTGCTGTACACTGCACCTCACCGCACCTGCTGCTGGCAGTCGCCATCGCTCTGGGCTGAAAAAAGGAGAGTGAGGCAGAGGGAAAGAGAGAGGTATAAAGTGAGACAGAGACAAGCAGAGTAGGGGGGAGAGAGAGAGAGAGAGACTGTATCAGTTACTAAGTGATGTGATCCACTCTCTTCCGACCTCCCGAGAGAGAGAGAGAGACGGTGTAGGAGATAACAGAGCGAGACAGGGAGGAACAGACAGGGAGACACATGGACAGAGCTTGACTGCTGCTTATTGTTTTGTACCAACAGGTGACAGACAGACAGACAGACAGACAGACAGACAGACAGACAGACAGACAGACAGACAGACAGACCAAAAGAATGAAAACCTGACATGGAAAGTCCAAATTCTGCAATAAACTACTGGTGTTGAGGCTGTAAGCTATCAGCTGATGCACATTTTCAATTGTAGTCGATGTCGGGTTGTCATCAACAGTCATTGCGGACACAGCCACCAGGCTGACAGCTCGGGACACGTTGTGAAGCTGTTTGTGTTGTGAAACTGTTTGTGTTTGTGTTGTGAAACTGTTTGTGTTTGTGTTGTGAAACTGTTTGTGTTTGTGTTGTGAAACTGTTTGTGTTTGTGTTGTGAAACTGTTTGTGTTGTGAAACTGTTTGTGTTTGTGTTGTGAAACTGTTTGTGTTTGTGTTGTGAAGCTGTTTGTGTTGTGAAACTGTTTGTGTTTGTGTTGTGAAACTGTTTGTGTTTGTGTTGTGAAACTGTTTGTGTTTGTGTTGTGAAACTGTTTGTGTTTGTGTTGTGAAACTGTTTGTGTTGTGAAACTGTTTGTGTTTGTGTTGTGAAACTGTTTGTGTTTGTGTTGTGAAACTGTTTGTGTTGTGAAACTGTTTGTGTTTGTGTTGTGAAACTGTTTGTGTTTGTGTTGTGAAACTGTTTGTGTTTGTGTTGTGAAACTGTTTGTGTTTGTGTTGTGAAACTGTTTGTGTTGTGAAACTGTTTGTGTTTGTGTTGTGAAACTGTTTGTGTTTGTGTTGTGAAACTGTTTGTGTTTGTGTTGTGAAACTGTTTGTGTTTGTGTTGTGAAACTGTTTGTGTTTGTGTTGTGAAACTGTTTGTGTATGTGTTGTGAAACTGTTTGTGTTTGTGTTGTGAAACTGTTTGTGTTTGTGTTGTGAAACTGTTTGTGTATGTGTTGTGAAACTGTTTGTGTATGTGTTGTGAAACTGTTTGTGTTGTGAAACTGTTTGTGTTGTGAAACTGTTTGTGTTTGTGTTGTGAAGCTTGTGAAGCTGTTTGTGTTGTGAAGCTGTTTGTGTTGCTGAAGCTGTTTGTGTTGTGAAGCTGTTTGTGTTGTGAAGCTGTTTGTGTTGTGAAACTGTTTGTGTTGCTGAAACTGTTTGTGTTGTGAAGCTGTTTGTGTTGTGAAACTGTTTGTGTTGTGAAGCTGTTTGTGTTGTGAAACTGTTTGTGTTGCTGAAGCTGTTTATGTTGTGAAACTGTTTGTGTTGCTGAAACTGTTTGTGTTGTGAAACTGTTTGTGTTGCTGAAGCTGTTTATGTTGCTGAAACTGTTTGTGTTGTGAAGCTGTTTGTGTTGCTGAAACTGTTTATGTTGTGAAACTGTTTGTGTTGTGAAGCTGTTTGTGTTGCTGAAACTGTTTGTGTTGTGAAACTGTTTGTGTTGCTGAAGCTGTTTATGTTGCTGAAACTGTTTGTGTTGTGAAACTGTTTGTGTTGCTGAAGCTGTTTATGTTGCTGAAGCTGTTTGTGTTGCTGAAGCTGTTTATGTTGCTGAAGCTGTTTGTGTTGCTGAAGCTGTTTATGTTGCTGAAGCTGTTTATGTTGCTGAAACTGTTTTTCTAAACTTTTTTGTGTTTTTGAAGCTGTTTCTTTTAAACTGTTTGTGTTTCTGAAGCTGTTTGTATCCCTAAAGGGTTTCGGTGATACGTGTTTTTACGTGCATGTGATATGTGCACGTGTGGGTGTGTGCAGTTCCTGACGACACACCAAAAGATGTCCGGTTGCTATGGAGCGATGAGTCAAGGGTAACGAGCTGTCAGTTTGATGGAAACGTTTGCCGTGTGACGTCAGAAGTAAGTGGCGCCTCGTCAAGTAAAATGTTTTCAGCAGACGATCCAGTGTAACGACTGCTGTGCCAGCCATTGTCCTGCAGCAAGAGGCTGTAGCGGGGAGTGATGTGGCGTAGCTATAGCAACGATGACAGTTGTGAACTCGAGACGTTGGTCCCCTAGGAGATGCTCATTAAAAAAGTTCTCTCCCTTGACGGAAAGCCGAGGGTGGCCGGCGCCATGTTTGGCTCTCGCTGCACGCCCTTTCTATTGCAGTTGGTGGGGGGGAGAGGGGGGGGAGAGGGTCTGGCACCTCACGAGGTGCATCTGGGTGGCGAGGCTGGTCACACACCCCGGCCTGCAGCTGTTTCTTTGTCGCTAACGCCTTTGCCTAATTACCGCTGCGTGGCGCTGCAGTCGGATAGTTCCGTTGGTCTATTTATAGACTAACCAGCTGTGCGAGGCAGGGAAAGATGTAAGGTTATGTCTCCACAGTGTCTCCAGCTTCCCAAAACGAAAATCAGGAAAATTGAGGGACGATCAGGAGACCCCTTCACGCATTTGATCCCCACTCACCCTCCCCGAAACCACAGCAGCCTACAGCAGCCTCCCGGAGCCTACATGCAGGAGCCTACAGTAGTCTCCAGGACCCTGCAGCAGCCTCCAACAGCCTACAGGAGTCCACAGCAGCCTACAGGAGCCTCTAGCAGTCCTTTGTGGTGTGACCATCACCTGTCAAGTGTTCTGCCTGGCGCTTGTTTCCAATCCCCCCCACTAAAGTGATAACAGACATTAAAGACAACTCGAGTGCAAAATTATTTGTAACTGCAGGGAATTTCTTCCTGAGAATAACAGTATTTTGTCTGCGAGACACATGCCTTCGAATTTCAGAATTTTCATCTTCAGATCTTTTTTTTTTTAATCTCAAGGCCACAAAAGGAGGCTGGCGATGTGGCACCTTGTTTGAGGCCTCATCATCGGGTGCAGCTCTAATGATATAACAAGACACAAGATACTATTCACAAGACTTTCTGAGTGGTTTTGCAAAAGCCCCATAATACAACCATTAGCTGTGTTCGTGACTAACGACAATGCCATATAATACAATCATGATGAATCATCACAGGTGTTGGTCACGTGACATGACAGGGTGATCAACCTGTCAGAAGCCTCATTCATGTCGGACTCGGGCTGATTATGAAATGTTCCATTGAACAGTTTCCGGTCCGTCGTGACTACGCGAGGAAAACGTTGAGTAAACTTTCTTCAATCAGATGAATGGCTACAAAAGGCTTCCTAGGAAGACAACAATACGGAAGTGTGTTCTCCCCGGAAGTGTGTTCTCCCCTGCGGAGCAGAAAGCGGCTGTCAGTCGCCAGACAGTAGCTTCCTCTTGTCTTTGCTCTCCCTGTTTATTGCAAGCTCTTTCTCTTCGTCTGACATCAGCAAAAAGTGCATCTGCATTCTACACCCATCTTCCTTTTAGGCCACCAACTCTGTACGAAGCACGGTGAGCGCACTCGTACAAACACCTGGTAACCCCTTTACTTGCAACAAGTCAGGTGGTGACCTTTGACCCGCCATGACCCTCTGCCCATGACCGTCTTCACGGCAAAACCTTGGAGGGGCGGGTGGACGCCGTGGGTGGCCGGAGGAAGAACTGACTTACATCGTGAAGAAGTGGACTGGTCGTCCTGTGCAGGACCTGCTAACTATTGTCCACGACAGGCGTGTGAGTGGACTCTTTTTGTTTAACAGCGGCCCCCTCATACAGGGGTACATAGCTGGCCCACCCTTATAAGGGCTTCATACTTTGGAATCGTCACACAGACAGCCGCACAAACTACCCCACAAAACTTTGTGGGTGGAGCTACAGAATTGCATGTGGTTGTGCGGAAAGGAAACCCTCAGACCCCTCCCCTAAATTCCCTTTGGTAGGGATAATTTTGTGGAATCTCCATGACGATAAGGGGGTGCGTGTGGGAGGGGGGGGCAGCATTGTGCATGGTGGCCCTCCAGTGCCACTAGGCGGAAACTACGTGCGCCAATCCCACTTTTCTTTTTTAGCAACACACGTGCATTTCAAGGCAGATGATTTGGCTTTTTATATACAGCATGCCTTGATCAGATTTGCCCTGCCGGAAATTATTGGGTGACGTCATCCCCCCACCCGGATCTCTCTTCCACATTTACTTCATTCTTGGCCGCACAGCAAAGGGGTCAGTCGGATTTTGTTTCACACTCGGTCAATGAACAGGACAGACTTGTGCAGGGCTGGTTACCGCACTGATATCCACCTTTATCCACACTAATATCGATTTCTCTCCACACTAATGTTGCCTTCGCTCCACACTGATGTGGCCCTCTCTCCACACTAATGTCACTCTTTCTCCACATTTATGTCTCTCTCCACACTAATGTCACTCTCTCCACACTAATGTCAGTATCCCTCCTCACTAATATCGATCTCTCTTCACACTAATGTCACTCTCTCTCTCTCTACACTAATGTCACTCTCTCTCCACACTAATATCTCTCTCCACTCTAGTCACTCTCTCTCCATACTAATATCACTCTTTCTCCACAGTTATGTCTCTCTTCACACTAATGTCACGCTCTCTCCACACTAATATCACTCTTTCTCCACAGTTATGTCTCTCTTCACACTAATGTCACTCTCTCTCCACACTAATGTCTCTCTCTCGACACTAATGTCACTCTCTCTCCACACTTATGTCTCTCTCTCCACACTATCACTCTTTCTCCACACTTATGTCTCTCTCCACACTAATGTCAGTATCCCTCCTCACTAATATCGATCTCTCTCTACACTAATGTCACTCTCTCTCCACACTAATATCTCTCTCCACTCTAGTCACTCTCTCTCCACACTAATATCACTCTTTCTCCACAGTTATGTCTCTCTTCACACTAATGTCACTCTCTCTCCACACTAATGTCACTCTCTCTCCACACTTATGTCTCTCTCCACACTAATGTCACTCTCTCTCCACACTAATGTCACTCTCTCTCCACACTAATGTCTCTCTCTCCACACTATCACTCTTTCTCCACACTTATGTCTCTCTCCACACTAATGTCACTCTCTCTCCACACTAATGTCTCTCTCTCTCCACACTATCACTCTTTCTCCACACTAATGTCTCTCTCTACACTATAGTCTCTCTCTCTCTCTCCACACTATCACTCTTTCTCCACACTAATGTCTCTCTCCACACTACTATCACTCTTTCTCGACACTAATGTCACTCTCTCTCCACACTAATATCACTCTTTCTCCACACTTATGTATCATTCCACACGAATGACACTCTCTCTCCACACTAATATAGATCTCTTTCCACCATCTCTCCATAGCTTCTGCTTCCTTCTTTTTTCTTCTTCCCCCACCCCACTAACCCCCATCCCTCGCTTTTTTCTTACTTCCACACAAAGACTCTCTCCTCCTCTCTCACAGTCACACGTTCTCACAACTCACGTACACTCAGAGAGAGAGAGAGATGCATTTCGGAGGGTACCCGAATATCTGCAATTAGGCGACAAAAATGGCTGCATATTGTAGTAGCTGCAGACACTGTACACTCTACTAGCTAGAGACAGCTGTACACGGTACTAGCTAGACAGCTGTATGTTCTACCACCTAGAGACAGCTGTACACTAGCTAGAGACATCTATACACTTCGCTAGCTAGAGAGATCTATACACTACACTAGGTACAGACAGCTGTGCCCTGTACTAGCTAGAGACAGCGGTACACTTTACTAGCTAGAGACAGATGTATCATCTACTACCTAGAGACAGCCATACACTGCACTAGCTAGAGACAGTTGTATATTCTACTAGCTAGAGACAGCTGTACACTTTACTAGCTAGAGACAGCCGTACCCTCTGCTAGGTAGAGACAGCCGTACACTGCACTAACTAGAGACAGTTGTATATTCTACAAGCTTGAGAACCCGTACACTGTACTAGCTGGAGACAGCTGTGTATTATACTAGCTAGAGACAGCTGCATATTCTACTAGCTAGAGACAGTTGTACACTGTACTAAAGACAGCTGCGGAAGGCGAAGGGGGGACGGGGCATTAGTGAGCAGCAGGCAAAGATAGAGGCAAGGGGAAGAACTCGTATCATTTCATGGCCCCAGGTTTGGGGTGATGGAGAAGGTTGGGCGGCAAAGTGCAGCAGCTGACGGCCAACACCAACGGTGGGAGGCGGGGGAGGAAGTGGTGGACTGGATGCCAGGAGAATGGTGGTGCAATGATTCATTCCTGTGCAATACATCGTTGAGGCTGGGGGAGGGCGGCGATACATCAGTCAGCAGTGCACGCTTGTGGTTGACGTGGCTGTGACGAGTAACACACATTTTATGTCGTCACAAGTCAACATTTGTGTCAACTATTGCCTCGATTTGGTTGGATGTATCATAAGGCGCACCTGACACGAAGTGCATTGTGGTTATTCTGTTGCCAGTAGCACGAGCACACAATGTAAAAGTAGGTCAAGGACAAGGAGATAATATCCTCTCCCCCCCCTCCAAGCTTTTTCTGGTCTGTGGGGTAATAATTGTTTTGTCAGAGTCTTGTGTAAAGTGAGGGCTGGTATCAGCTTTGTATTCGAGATGTGAAAGTTATTGTCTGCTGTCCTGACACCGCGTCGTCTACAGTTGGCTTAGTGCATCCACCCACCCTACTGCTGGCACAAGCACAGACCACATGACATCCTTTTCATGTCCATCCCCTTCCCATTTATCTCCCTGTGAGGCTGGCCATTAGTACAGCTGGACTGTTCTCGAAAATTGTCAGTGAGCAGTTACTTTGAGTAGGGAAGGGGCAGGCCATCACCCAAAAAGACTCACTCACATGATGGCACGGCCTGCACGCGGTGCCCGGGTATTCTCGCCCTCAGTGCACGTGCACGAGCACTCGGTGGCCGCTGCGACCGACCGAGCCTGTACCCCGGGCTGTTGATGTTAGTGGCGATGTTGATACTGATGGTGTGGGTGTCAGGGCAGCCGCGGGGATTTCGGCACGTAACCCGCGCAAGAATGTGCACCTGTTGCTGCAATCCGCCAGATGGCAGCACTGTCGTTAACTAACGGGTAATTGTCATCTGCGTCACTTCGTGCCGTCACGTCACGTCACGTCACTTAGAGTTGTCGCCTCTTCTTGTAACGGTTGTCTGTCGCAACACAATGCAGGGCCCTATAGTGCAACACATACAAGACCCTCAACACATGATGGTCAAACTTTCACTGAGGGTCAGGACAATGATGCAGTCCAGTCAGTCCAGTGACGCATGTCCATGATAGCAACTTGACTGTCAGTCCAGTGACGCATGTCCATGTTAACTACGTGACTGTCAGTCCAGTGACGCATGTCCATGATAACAACTTGACTGTCAGTCCAGTGACGCATGTCCATGTTAACTATGTGACTGTCAGTGACACCGCTGAATAGATGTGTGTGATCGAAACAGATACACAGGAAAAAAAGGGTGATAAACATACTATAAGGAGCTTAAACGGGAACACGAGCGAGTATCAGTAAGTAAATATAAAATTTTGCATGCAGCTAAATGAGGAAGAAATAATGTTTTACATCAATAAACATGTTTTAAACTATCATTATACTTTTAATTGTAAAAAAATCCTTATCAGCAGTCAGTTGTAACTATTGTTGTCCATTAAATTTTGAACTGATTAACTTACCAGTCTGTTGAATAAATTCCGTTTAGACCATTTAATTTTTTTAAACTTCATTCGAAGCTCCTAACTAAAGTTCCAATCTGTAGGGCTGTATTCCAAATTCAGCTGTTTTATTTTTTTAGGCGAACAAAATCGCTTCTTGAACACGACAACCTGAGCGATGTTTCTTCATTTGACTTGAAGACCTGCACACTCGCTGTTACTAATACTTCGATCACGTGAGAGAACTCTTCAGTACAGGAGAGTACTTTTTCCCACCTTCCTAGTTGCAGGTGAGAATGCCGATGTTTGAAGGCTTATATCTTTAAAAATAAGCGTACCTATGTACTGATATTTTGGGAAATATTATTTTAAAACGAACTTAACCTGATCATAAAGAAATAAAGAAATAATGTTGCGCTCGGCTTGTCCTTTAAAGCCAATTTGAACACATGGACCTTTACACGCTTCCCACTTAGTGGTAGTCCCAGATAGCATTCAAACCTTTTATAAATGTTTTTTAAATGTTCTCATGAAACGTTTGACTAATGTTTGCACGAAATGTTTTAAAAATGTTTATTTTGCACATCTGAAAAATGTTTTCTAAACGTTTGCATTCAAACTATATTGAAACTTATTTTCTACCTTTTTAAAATGTTTTAGAAACATTTTCTGTAAAACATTTGTACAACATTTAATAGTTGTTCTAACTTAAACGTTTACCAAAAAATGTTTTCTAAATGTGATTTAAATGTTCACCAAATCACACACTCGCACTCTCTTTCTCTCTTCTAATTGACATGCACGGGGCAGTCAAAATACAGGTTCTTTAGCACACAAAAAATTGTTATCTACAGATAATGTCTGCCACTCCAATTCAGCCCCTTCTCATTTTCCCTGATTCTCTTACGTCACACATCTCTTGACATCATCCATATGCATTCAGGCAAACTGACGTCATTTTCTCACGTTACACGTCTTTTGACGTCATCCATACACATTCAGTCAAACTGACGTCATTCACGCTTCTTCATCCTCACCTTAGCTAAAGCTCTGACAAGTTCTTCTAAACCAACAACTAGCGCTGCATCATGGGAAGACATTTACAGGGCACGTCCAGAGAAAGAAGACTGAGCTGGTCACAGAGTGGGGCAGACACATGTCATACAGGGCAAGACGTATAAAGAGAATTTCTGAAATAAGATCTGAACTCACCTGCTCATTGGAGGGCAAACAAGCGCGGTTTATAACTACTACACTATAGTAGTATCTAGCAATCAGGTGCGGCAACATAAAGTGACTTTTAATTTAGAATGGCGCCATCTGTTTAAGGACTCACTTGATATTCTGACTGTAGTTGTTATCTTCAACGTTTTACCGTATTTCTACGAAGGTTCACTAAGAAAACGCTGATAACAAGAATCCCAGCGTTAGCAAGGGAAACAATCCAACGTTGCGTCAATACGAAGTGCATGGTGTGTAACTGTGTATTGAGATGACTGATGTTACAACAGTTTTCAAATCTACAAATCTGTCGTACCACACAAACATAGATTTTATTAGAATACACATTAGAGTTTGAATATTACTTAATAGTAAGCATCTTTATTCTGTTCTATAGCTTACATCCTCTGTGGTTTCTCTCATTCAACAATCCCTTACTACGTCATACTCACTACATCATAATCCTACATCATACATCTTAAGAAGTTTTCTGCAAATGTTTCCTACCATTTTAAAATGTTTGCAAAATGTTTCAGTTTTAAATGTTTTTTTCGGTAAATGTTTCTAAAATGTTTCATATCAAACTTTTACATTATTACAACCATGTTAGCGTTTTTAAAACGTTTATAAAATGTTTCATTGCTATCTGGGGTCTTCTTCAAAAGCGATTTTGTCGATGACTATCATTCCGAATCCTTGAGAAACTATGTTTCTAGATAATATATATTTAAAGGCATTAATCGTGTCCTGTTTGTCCTCTGACATATATAAAAATATCTAACAATTATATATAACACATAAAAAAATGAACCACATTATTCCGAGATACTTTAAGCATTACCAGTCCTTTATTTCTGACAAATGGTAAAATTCTTAATAACACCCCTTCATTATCATTATTACAGGAGTGCATTCAAATGTTCGCAGGGCTGGTCCATGAGCGCCACCAGTTTGCTGATTTGTGTCGACTGAATGATGAAGACAGATGACGATAGTTCTCATCTGAGTATTTGTGATGAACAATAGCTGGTGAAAGCCTGGTTGTGTCTATTAATTTTCAACTGACTGTCGTCATTACGACATGTTGTATCCTTTCTAACCGTTTGACAGCCTGATGACCTGCACGATGTCAAGGCTAACGATGATAAGTTGCGGTAAGTCCACAGTACCTGGCAGACTCGGGAGAGTGGCTCAGCGGTCAAGAACTGAACAATGGGAATTGGGTGACACCAGTGTCTAGGACATGCGTGAGGTGTGATAACAGAGCCCCGGATGTAAAATGTCAGCAAGACGGCGGTGTAACGTTACTCACCACACCAGGCCACCACCTCACTACACACCACTTCACCACCTCACCACACCACACCACACCACACCACACACCAGTCCTGCTGTAGCATAATGAGCACAACGGTGCGCACGCCTGGTAATCTGCAGGCAGATAAATGCGGAAATAGGAAACATTCCCACAGGTGCAGGCTTATCGGCCGCCATGTTGACGGAAGCTGTCAGCTCCACGGGGAGATGGGGGGTGCGGATGATGGGGGCGCGGATGTAGCGGAAATTGTTTCTCAAGGTCAACAGTCAGGCGTATCTGCTCTTTCTCTACTCTCCCTTCCCTCTATTCTCTCGCCTTTTCGTTCTTTGATTTGAGCTAAATATAGAAGTCGATATGTGTGATAACAGACTGCTGTACTCGTGCTTTCACTGCGCTCTTGGTTCACTCTCCTTCGCTAAGGTAGCGGCCCTTGAATAAACTGATCGATCTAATGTGAGGACTGTGCTGTGTGTGTGTGTGCGGGTGGAAGTAGGTGGGTTGCCCGTGTGGGTCAGTGAGGGAGGAGAGAGAGAGAGAGGGGGGGAGGGCAGGTAGAGGCAAAGACAGTTGCGGAGAGTTGACTCGCCCCTAACATTGTGTGGAATGAAAACACAGGTCGACTTGTCGCGAAGGTCGTCTTCTGTGTCGCGTTTTTCGAGGGCTTGGATGTTGATGTGTGTGTCCTTTTCCTAGCCTTAAAATGTCTCCAATACTCCATGTGCGCGGCTGTTTCTGTACACAACCACTCTATCATTCAACACAAACAGCGAAACAACTCGAGGTCTTCTTTGCAAGAATGTTTTACACTCCAGTCCACATGACAATAAACTGTGTAACTCATTACTGCAGACATGAACACGAGACACTCGCTCTGTCCATAACAGGGAGTTAACGAGGGATCAATCAACAAGACCATCTCATACACCATACTTAATGAAGCTTGGCCTGCCAGCTTATCATGCATCGTGTGTGTGTGTGTGTGTGTGTGTGTGTGTCTCGCCTTCGTGTTGATATGAGGTAATTCAAAATAAGTGTGTTGACAGGTGTGAGCAATGGTTACAGAAGATGAATAAGAGAGGAGAGTTAAGAAACAAAATCCAGTGAATGATGGCTGAAGAGTCAGTGCGACCTGATGATTGTGTGACGTGAGCTCTGTAGTCAGACGTAAAACATTTTTCTCTCTGTGTTTTGACCACGATCTTACATTTTTTAAATCGTAACAATCATGAAATTTATGAACAGAATAACAATCATAAACTTTATGAACAACATAGCAATCATAAAACATGTGTGAACAGATTAACAGTCATGAACAAATCTGTGACAAACAGGCTGTGAACGTGTTGCTCATATATTAACATCTATCCAAAAAAAAGAAAAAAGAAAACGCACTAAATGAATTTAAACTTTAAAGGTGCTGGTGACGATCAAAGGAAGGACAAGCAAACGCACATCTAAACGCTTAGAAATTAAACAAGTTCGTCCCGTGAAAGTGAAAAGGAATCTAACCACCGGACCGGTCCTATACCCAGCACGAGAGAGGCAATAACAACTCGTAATATTCATACCGACTAAGTACATGGTACATGTGATAAAAACTGCTTTCGGAACACGTGCGCGTGTGTGAGCTGAGAACATGCAGCACGAGAAAAAGATTGTGCGCACGTTTTTATTGCTTTTAGAAAACTACAATAAATAAAATATTCGGACTGGGAAATAAGCAGCGAAGGAAAAAAAAAAACATGATCTGGCATCATCACAATACGTTTTGGAAACAGCTGCGCACGCATGCGCAAACACACACATTCTCTCACGCTCACCGAGACACGCCGAGGACCAGACACGCCCCTGGTCTCTCGTCTAAACACAATACACTGCCCTATATTGCAACACATCTTCCATCAAACAAATAGACCACAAAGTCATTTTGACCAGTGACTGTGGATAACAGTTGTGACGTCACACACTGAGACGTGTACACAGACAGGATTCGATAAAAATTGTAAATGAAGGCCGACGACATTGTGTGGCGTTTGCAAACCGGAAATTCATAAAATCTGTAAACATTTGAAAAGAGACAAAGGGATATGGAGAACAAAACATTTTCTCCTTATCCACAATATAACATTGACACTCGTACCTAGCCATTAGCTTCAGCGCCAGACATGGCTGCTACGTCATCTGCTACACACACGGTGCTTGACTAACTCTCGACAAACACGTGACGAGAAATCACTAGTGGGACCACGTGATCACGGTCTACGTGTATTTCTTTAATTTGTCCTTTTGTTTTTGGTTAAAGTTTTTTTTTTCTGCCTTCATTATTTTCCTTCCTTTTTTTCTCGACTTGTTTTTGTACCGGAAGTGACGTAATCAGAGATGTAATCACCTTCCTTTGTGTACTAACTCGTGAAGCGATACAGGAAGTACGGTCCACTAGCCTGTCTGTGTCTAATATGTCAACAACCGTAGACTTTGTAAGAGACACAGTGTCATGATGGAGACTAGACCCTCTCGCACTTATGTCTATTGCTGACGTGTCCCATTCAAGAGTACATGTGCACCGTCCTTTGTCAGCACAAGAACGATAACCGATGCTGATTGGTCAGCTCATTTGGCCGGGAGTGCCCTGCAGATTGCCTAATGAAGGTAAGACGCGGGTCCTGTCCTGTTCTTGAAAGAGGCCAATCGATGTTGTCCATGATAATATCTGACAGCGAGACATGATACTTGTGACACTCTTACGATATCCAACCAGACAGGGTGCCCAACCTAAAAGTTTAGTCTGCAATAGTAAGCAGCGCCATCTTGCACAGACAGCAAATCTTCGTCTGTCTTTGGAGACGTATTGAGACAAGTGGAGTGGCATGAGCAAGACTGTCATGAAGTAGCTGTGTTGGCTGCTCACATCATTGTCTTTCCCGTGTGTCTTCAAAGTTCAACTATGGGCACGGCGCCCACCTTCCAGCTGTCAGCAAGCCTACCTCACACAGTCACACGGGTGGTTTGGGCCAGACAGACGGGGGTGGAAACAATGAGACAACAAACTAGTTTTTCTTGTCTGCTAAGACAACTTGTCTTGACTGCTGAGACAGCTGGTAGGTGATGCAGACATGAGGATGAACTACCATCACCGAGTCAGTGACGATCACTGGGGGTTTGACACCAGAGAAAATCAAGGAACTTTGCTTCTGCTGGTGTCGGCACGCAGCTGTCTGTGGTGTCTGCATCAGGAGGAAGGGAGGGGGGAACAAGTCTTCTGCTCATTTCCGCAGCCTGTGAACACAGCTCACTGGTGACGGGACCGCCTCCGGCTTGTTTTGTCTGCAAGAGAGAGAGAGAGAGAGAGAGATAGAAAACAAAACTTACAACAGAAAGTCATAATGGCGCAATCACGTGACAATATTTGTTAACACTGTACGGTCACGCGGTGTTGTAACCGTATCACGTGACTCGGAAGTCTGCTATGAATGGGAAGTGAATGGCCCGTAGGTTAAAGCAAATGGAGTCTCAATCGGAACGAACTCGCGCAATCCGGTTCGCTACCTGTGAGGCAGCAAAACTTGTCTCCAGGGTTCAGGTATGAAATAGGTACCTGACTCAGTAAAGGACGTTTTTTTTTTTTGGTTGGGTGTGGAGGTTAGGCAGCCACAAGGCGGCGCCGAGGGCTGTAACATCTCCCTCTCCGATGATTGTAAGGTCACGTTATTACCTTGACCTTTACTTTTAACTGTTATCCTAACCATTTCGTTTCCTGTTCCGTCAACAGGTCAGATGACATTTTGTTGTCATCATCGCCTCAGCTGACTTTCCCCAGACCCTTTCCTGTCAGCTGATCAGCTGACGATGTTCCTACAAAGCATGACGTCACTGGGACAACTGCCACTTCCTGTTGTCAGGGATTTTTCTGCTGTCGTTATCGGGTCAAGTGACTTCTCCCCCACCCCCCACCCCCCAGTGACTAAACATTTTGTTTTCGAAACCACGTGGTTCTTGTTAATTCCTGACCTGCTCCCTCAGGTGAATTGGGCCAATGTAAAGGTCAGTGTAAAGGTTACTTAAAGTATTTTACGACAACAAAGAGAAAGAGAACGGAAGTCACAAGTACCTGACCTTTAACTGCAGTCCTGTGACGTATGGACAAGCGTGTCAATGATACAAAATTCAAATTTCCAAAAAATGTAAGTAAGCAATAAAGGCAGTAAATTTTGAGAAGAGTAGCATAACTGTCACTGACCTTTGGCCCTGGTCAACTTCCTTTTGCTCGTGCAGGCGTGTTTACATTGCTTCTTCCTCCTAAAGTTGTTGCCGGGCGTCTCGCAGCCACGGAACCTTTGGCACGAGTCCTTTGTGGGGTCAAAGTACCAGCGTTTGTGAGCCTTTTTGCACCCTGTTGTCACGGGAACCACGGGAAGTGAGCAGACTGACGCCACTTTCTCTTCTGACGTCACTTGCTGAGACTTACTGGAGGGCTCTGGTTGATCAACAATCGCTCAGTCAATCGCTAATGGGCAAATGTTTCAAGAGCATGGCATGCATCTACGACAGGGAGGAACTTACAAAGAGGCTGAACCCGTTAAACAAAACTCGTAGGTTTCATCATATTTATTGAAAGGATGTCCAGTCTGCCAACTCGACAGAACTTCTAGACTACACACGCATCACTGGTCAGCATAATAATGTTTTTGTCATTTGTTTACACTCACCTTCGCTGGGCAGTGCGCATGTCTTTTCGCAGCTTTTTCGCTTCTTGAAGTTGTTGCCTCCCTTTGCTCGACATCCAGCGAACTCCTTGCAAGCACCAGTCGTGACGTCAAAAAACCAGCGCATGCGCAGCGTGCGGCATTTCTTGGCTTCCTCGGACACCGGAAGTGAGCAGACCTGGGGTCGCGAGGCTTCTGATGACGTAGTTGTGGCGTCATCGGCTTGGGCCGGGCCCAGACGCTGGGATGAGGACTCGTGGTGCAAGTCATCTGTAACAACAAGGCCAGCATTTCACGCATGTACTTTATTGACGCCAATGTCAGGCGATTGCCAGGCTAGGCGCTTCTTGCCAGCATCTGAAACAACAGCGATAGCATTTCGTGCATTCATTTCATTCATGGCATCGTCGGGTGGGCCACCGTCTGTTTCTTACGTGCACAGCAGGAAAAACAGTACGACATACACGAAAACACCCAGGAATGGAAGGGGCGCCACTTGCAGCTGTTCTTCTCCAAATCTTCCAACCATCCTTCTCGTGGATTTTCTTTGCTCTTCTCTGACGTGTACTTTGAGGACCAACCGTTTTCTGACATGATATCGGCGTTGAAACTGGCTTCTGCCATGCAAATGTTTTAGTAGAGAGAAGGACACAGACTCGAGTGGCGGTGAAAGAGGAAAGTAGCTATTTATAACTCACTTGCACTCACACCTTAGGCAAGTCCAGGAGCCCCTACAAAAGAAGACTTTACTGCAAAGGGAAAGCCACTAAGTCATCTTGTGGTTTGCCTTCTGTCTGAGGGCACACGTTCTGCCTCTGAGGCAAAGCTTGCGAGAGACACCAGGGGGCGCCGTGTCTGAAGTTCCGCAAATTAGAAGGACGTTGGGAGAAGAGTTGGCCCCTTCTCTAGGGGCCAGGAGACTGTTTATCTAAGTACGATACCCAAAGGCTGTGTAAAAGACAATTTACAGTATAAACCTCCTGTTACTATCGCTGACTGGCTCTCACTCACACAGTAGGCAATGCACGTGTTGGTAATTAATGAGTCTGTTTCATTAGATGTGTGTAACCTCAGGATAATGTCAAGACCAAAGGTCAGCACGACCCTTCCTCGCCATTTCTACGGCAGACGACACAAAGCCTCGTGATGGGAGCTGACGAAGTGAGGAAAAGTGAACCGTAAACTGTATTTTTTAGTTCGTTAGCAAACTCTGAGCGAGGATCATTTGAGTTCCAAGGTCTTTTCATCTGTTGTTGCACCATCAGCCATCGTTTCATCTTTGCAAGCTGTCTCCCCCCTCCCCACGATCTCTCCTCCGCCCTCCCGAGGGCTTAGGCAGTTAAGTGGTGGGGGGGGGGGAAGAGGGGAGTCTACGAGGAAATCCTTCGTCAGCGTTGCCTCCGATCTTTACACCTTGACTTCACTTACAGCGCCACCTGGCGCTGCAGGTCTGAGGGGAGGTGGACGGGGCCACTTTTCGTGCTTTTCCTCCCTAACTTCAGTTTCCGTTATATTTAAAAATAATTTCCTGATGGCGCTTCGGACCAGAATGTTCTCCTTTCCCTGACGCACAACACCTTTGCAACCGAGGCACTAAGAGCAGCACTAAAATGTCAGTTAAGGCTGACTTTACAGCCACCAGGTGGCGCTTAAGACAGTCTCTTGAGAAACTAATTGAAAGTGTTGCACGCATGTTTACAGAGAAAACCCTGGCAAAACGAGTCAAACTTTAGTCGTGGTGTAGCTTCGAGCCACGTGCAGTCACCAACGCACAGGAAAGGACAGAAGACACGAGGCTGTGTACAGGAAGTGACGTCTATAACGGACTGCTGTCATCCTCCACTTCAAGCGCTGGCGCGAGAGACCAGCCAGGTTTGCTTTCGTCTCCGCACGTGCGGTTAGATCGACATATAGCTAGACAGATATATTTTCTCTCAGCGCTCTAGCAAACCATGTATTCACCTTCATCTTTATTATAGAGAGGCTACTAGCTATAGGACCATATAGTACCTATATAGTATAGTATATACCTAACCATATAGTACAGTATGCTAGCGCCATCTAGCTATAGGACGCTTGTGTCTTATAACTAACCATACAGTATGCTAGCGCCATCTAGCTATGGTAGGCCTGTGTCTTGTAACTAACCACACAGTATGCTAGCGCCATCTAGCTATAGGACGCTTGTGTCTTATAACTAACCACACAGTATGCTAGCGCCATCTAGCTATAGGACGCTTGTGTCTTATAACTAACCACACAGTATGCTAGCGCCATCTAGCTATAGGACGCTTGTGTCTTATAACTAGCCACACAGTATGCTAGCGCCATCTAGCTATGGTAGGCCTGTGTCCTACCCCTCACTTTCCCCTCCAGACTTGTTTCGCAAACATTCAACTGATTGTATTTTCCGACTCACCAGAAAATATTCTTTAAAATTATCAAAACATGGCGTCTGTCTGCAAAGCGCCCCACCTGTTGGTGAACGAATGCTGGCAAGGCTTCACGAGAGAAAAAAAGAGGATTTTGTTGTTCAACAGACAACCATCTGTTCTCGCCTGAAGCAGAGTCTAGGAAGTAAAGAGACCACAGATGTCTTCATACACTCGGTCTGAGGTCAGGGGAATGTTGCAGGCGGCGGTGTGGGGGGGCGGGGGCGGGTTAGCCAAAAAAAATGTATGTTATTTTCATGGCGCTTGGCGGGTATCATTCATGGGGTGTAAGGATGAGAATTGTACAATGTAAGTAGTCTCCCCTTCTTGACACTCTTTCCATGTCAGTGACGTACACGTGATTTCGTCGTGGGCGCTCGTACGCGCATAAAGTGAAAGACACGTACAGGCACACACCCGTGCATGTGCATGATATGTAAACAAATAAAATACGTTTGTATCAAGACACATTGCTTGACATTTCTAGTAAATTCCACGTGTTTACTTGGCTCTCTAGTAATCAAGTACAACGGCTGTCTGTCCGTTCGTCCGTTCGTCCACACCAAGGCGCGAGGACGTGAAGGCAGGCAAACGATGTTTCATTCCAAACATCTCTCTTTTGTAATTAACATGTGTATTAATTACGACATTAAAGCTTTTGCCTGTTGTGGGGGAGCTGAGAGATGTGGGGCCTCTCACCTCGACACATGGCACGCGGTCGACAGAAGTCATCCAGGTGGCAGTTCTTGGGCGCGTCCACCACGCACGTGGTTTTGCCGAAGCAGCGAACGTTCTGTGGACAGAACAACCAGACAAATGGGTACTGACCCTCTTCTAGACAGTTGATAATTGTCAGACAATTCACAAATTAATTCAAATAATTACTATTTTCTTTGTGTAATATATACTCAATGAATACGAGTATCCTTTGATCAGAATGAGCACATTTCACCGTCTACACCGTCTTTTTCTTTATTTGATTTTTTAAAAACATGTTTCTCGAGTTAGTTGTTTCCCTTTTCCCCGAACCACACATGCGCAGTGGCACGATTATTCGCGAATGTTGGGTGTCGGTTAATTCCACGTGCTCGCTGGCTCATGCCTGTCGGGTAACATAACCTGTTGCTTACCTACCTGACTTCTGGCAATTTTACCCATGAGTAACCTACCGATATCCACTACCCACTGATGGGTAACAAGGGAATGGAGAGCTTTCAGCAGGCCATGGATAACCGACCTCCTCCATAGTTACTAACCACCATTCAATGAGGGCGCCCTTTATTGTGGGCCCTCGTTAACCACCATACAATGAAGCCGCCCTATATTGTGGGCCCTCGTTAACCACCATACAATGAGGCCGCCCTATATTGTGGGCCCTCGTTAACCACCATACAATGAGGCCGCCCTATATTGTGGGCCCTCGTTAACCACCATACAATGAAGCCGCCCTATATTGTGGGCCCTCGTTAACCAGCAGACGTGGAGGCCCTGACTACATCCACTGGATATTGTAGGCTGTGTGTGTGTAATCACCAGCCCGGACTCTGGAGAAGCTCCTGTCGCTGGCAAGTGTGGCTGACACACTAGTGGCCCGTATCAATGGCGGGTATGGGGGTATCAATGGCGGGTATCAGTGGGGGGTATCAGTGGGCGCTAGTCACCCGATTACCCGCTTGTCTGCGCACCTCTTGCATAATAAACTGAGGGAATCTGTGAAATATTAAGCCTCACGGATGGTTTACCTGTGACCAGCGTATCTCGCAGTCCTCGCGATTAAGGAAATGGCCTGCAGCCCAGCAACTGCACACATGCGTGTAGCCAGTCTCTGTGTGTGTGTGTGTGTGTGTGTGTGTGTGTGTGTATGTTGTCAGCATGCACGTGTGTGTGCACGTTTGCTTGGTGTGTGCGCTACTATCAAAAGCCCAGTTATTACTTACCTGAGGAGATTAGATAATGGCGGATCTATTTAGAGGCTGTGAGCAGGCGGCGGTAAAGCGCGTGCACAGTAGCAGGAGCGCGAGCAGTCTGGATGTTTCCAGAAATTAAAGGATGATAAAGCTGGAAGCTGAAGGAGCTCACTGGCTGAGGGACTAAACGGTCAAGAGGCACGTGACTGCGACCAGTGTCATGGCGGCAACTGGCCCCACCCACCCTCCGCAGACATCATTAAAGATGGTTTAGAAGTTGTGAATGGCAGCTGAGGCGCGCACGTGTGTGTGTGTGTGTGGGTGCGTGTGTAAGGGGTGGGGGAGATGGTGTTTTACAGCGGAAGCTGTAAACAGGTTCCACTAGCAGAAAAAACCAGCGTGCACGCGCCGATCTCTAAGTACGGGACCTCATGGTATTGGTGACAAAGACATCCTGTCCTCATGGTGTTGGTGACAAGGACATCCTGTCCTCATGGTGTTGGTGACAAAGACATTCTGTCCTCATGGTGTTGGTAACAAAGACATCCTGTCCTCATGGTGTTGGTGACAAAGACATCCTGTCCTCATGGTGTTGGTGACAAAGACATCCTGTACTCATGGTGTTGGTGACAAAGACATCCTGTCCTCATGGTGTTGGTGACAAAGACATCCTGTCCTCATGGTGTTGGTGACAAAGACATCCTGTCCTCATGGTGTTGGTGACAAAGACATCCTGTCCTCATGGTGTTGGTGACAAGGGTGACGTCATCAGTGTTAGCAGCCAACCAACCTCTTGCCTGCCTTTGTTAACTTCAAGAGACATAGCTGTGTAGTCTCCAGTCTCACCTCAGTCAGGCAGGTAGCTTTCCAACAACAACGACGATGTGTGACGAGGGCGTTGCACTGAGGCCACAAGAGCGCCATCAAAATAAAACTTCATGCGTTACACAAATGGATTGTCTGACCCTGACGTAAACATTTCTAAGCAAAGATGTGAAGAAAGAAAAACAAGTGAAGTGTAGTGGTGGGAACTGGGGGGGGGGGTCTGCTGGGGGAAAGTGGACACCTTGTGCCGTGCAAGGAAGCTGACAGACTTATAGAGAGGTGACGTTGTTATGAGCGCTGCCGTGCGGATACGTGTTCACCGCGCTCTCAGTGGCTATTTATAGCTGCAGCCTGCTGCACGCGCACTCTATTCGCAGCACAATTGCAGCCAGCGCCACGGCTCCAGTTTCAACCTTGTTTACCCGGCACCGCTACCGCCATATAATGGGGAGACAACTTGCATGCGATTGACAGGGTTGCTGACCTTTAAAAAACACGCGCGCGCGCGCGCACACACACACACACACACACACACACACACACACACACACACAACACGTATTGGTTGCTTAGCGCATGCGCGCTACTTGGTGAGCCTTATCGACGACATCCTCCATCCTTCCGACTACTACATCTCATCCCTCTAGTCACGTGTGAGGCCATGATGAGTGACTGCTAGAGTTATGTGCACACACACACACACACACACACACACACACACACACACACACACACACGAGGATATATATATATATACACACACGTGTATGTGTGTGTGTGTGTCCACATCATTGCGCTACAGAGGAAGGGGGCGATATGGGGATTAGGTGGAAAGAGCGAGAGAGAGAGAGAGAGAGGGGGGGCGGAGGATATGCAGACGGCACATTAGTAGAGGGAGGAATCATCACCAGATGTTGTGAAGGCCTCAGACATTATTACAAGTTCTGCTGGAGCCTGAAGCTGCCAGACTTACTTACAGGAGGCGAGAACAGCTGTCGTCTTCGCCATCTTGTTTCGTCACTCACTCACGTCCTCAGCCAACTCATCATCGCCATGAGTACATCACCAAACACAGCAGTAATAATGACAACAACAACAACAACAACAACAACAACGCGATAACATAAAGAGCAACAGCGAGACGACGATCCCCGCCATTTTGTACAGTAGCGCCATCTTGTCATACACCCTCTACCTCCTCCATACCAGTAGTTTCTCGTCTTACAAATAAAACCTTGTTTTCACTTTCTACTACCCCCCCAGCTTCACCAATTCCCACCAACCCCTACCCCCGTACATCCAGTCTGTCTTGCTCGTGTGCAGGTACAGGGTAGGTTACCCCTGATGCCCACAGTCTAAGCAGTTTTCGGGTGTAGACTTCTCTAACAGCTGGTCTGTGACACATGAAGACAGTTTTCGGACTGAAGACCTTTAGACAGGTTTTGCCGCCGGTCATGTTATAAATGGTCCACCTGTATGCAAGGTGTAGCTGATGAGACAGGCGAGCGGAAGTGACTCCATGCCATTGTATGTTCTACATCCGGGTACCTTAAGGTGGTTGACTTTCTGCTGCGGTGCTGCAGAGGGTTTGTAGTCTTCACTTCTTCTTCTCTAGGGAGACGTTTAAGGAAATATTGCAAGTCTCTGCTCGATTTTAACGCGAAAATTAAAAATACTTTTGTTCAAATTCACGCTCCTATGAATGCATGTCATCTCAGGCGAGGAGCTGTAATGTGGAAGCAGACGACAGCAGAATGAAATTACAGCACACGATTGTGTTCTACTTCTTAACATATGTAACCCACTGATGACTGATGACAGTCGTCTGTAAGGTATGCAGACGATAACTGACGATAACTGACGAGATGAGGAGATCAGAAAGCAAAACAAAAAAAAAAGAAGAAGGAAAGAATGTGCCAGCTGCCATGAACATCTACACGCGTGTTTCACGGCTCGTGGTGATCCTCGAGATTTCCCTTTTCCACACAAAAACGCTGATATCGCAGGTTGTTATCGGCGTCAGCCCCAGCCTTTCCTGTTGAAACCTTTTCTTCTCCCTTTTCGTCATCAACCTGTCCGGGGGCCGAAACTGCTGGTCACGTGGTCGGAGGGATGACGTTACCAAAGGTCGCAGGCGCGTGGATGAGGATATAGGAGAATCAGAGAGAGAGAGAGAGAGAGACTGAGATGCTGGTATTTGGTGCACCTGACTCCGCCTTTACCTGTCAGTGCACTAAGGTCAGAAGTGTGGTGCCAAGCACCTCCTACACAAACTAACATTCATTACGCGCGCGGCGATAAGGCAAGGACGGGGTAGACGGGTACGGGTGGATAGTGCGGGAAGTGCAAAGAGAATGTTTTCCGAGATGTTTACCTCGCCACTCACTCTGTGCTGATTGGGAGAAAGTGGCAGAGACACAGCTTGCGATGTACTACAGTAGAAGTGAGTCTTAATAGTGATTAGTCACAGGACTTTGCTGCCTGCTGCCTGTGTCACGTGACACGGTGTCTGGCATCAGCACGCCGCCTGGAGACGTTGTAGGAGGAGCGGACATGTTGAGGCGGCCGCTGTTTGTTGCAGATGACTTTAGAAGTAAACTTGAAATGTAATGTGCACCTGTCTAATTCCTTTAATTAACCACAGTAACAAACCACAGTAACCACATGTACTGAGAGTGGTACAGCTCAGCGCTGGGGGGGGGGGGAGGATAAAGGATGAGATGTACTGGAGACAACTGTTCATGGAGGCTGATTAACGGGTACGAAGGTTAAAGTCAAAGAATACTCAGAATTCGACTACTAGCACCTCAAAACGCTTCTAAACCTCAAGTTGAGCAGCTGAAATGTTGTCAACTGTTCTCACCTCACAGGGATCGTAGCAGACACAGACGTAGTTGCCCTCGACATCCGTCAGGTAGCCGTGTGGACACGTCAGATCGCATTTCATCCACAGGTAGGGCCACAGCTCCTTGGAGAATGACGAGCGCAGGAAGGGAGAGGCTCGGCTCTCCTCCGTAAACACCTGTAATCAGCAAAGTGATGAGTGAGTTAAGCAGTCGGTTGGTAGTGGCAAAGGTCAAATCATCAAGGTGTGAAGGAAGGAAGAAATGAACAGAGCGGAGGGAAGAAGCGATCATGAGAATTGTCGGGCCCTTAGCTACTGACCATTTCATCCTGTCTTCCATTCAGTGGCTCATCCAACAAGCCAGCCACCCATCCAGCCAGCCGCTCATGCAACCAATGTTCACTCGTATATCTCAGTATACACCCATAAGTGTCAAGTATTCAGTATCCATCAACGTGTCATTTATTTAGCATCCAGTCTGTCCTCCATATGTTCCCTTTATCCACTATCCAAGTGACCCACCGAGTTCGTATCCATTCTATGTCCCAGCTATTGTTAGTTCATTGTATCCAGACACGTGTGCTGCTGTCTTTACCTCCAGCAACACACCACATATTTGTCAGAACATTCCAGAAGACCAGCCAGAGACCACCGCGGCCTGCTGGCAAGGGGACGCTATCAGGAGGCGACAAAGACGGCCCGAGAAGGGAGACAACCAGGGGCGTGGTCGCCACAAAGGGCAAGCATTCGCACACACTGCATTCATGTTTTTCACGGAGAAAGCTTCAGTCTTTTTTGATGATGATGATGATGATGATTGTGTGTGTGTGGGGGGGGGGGACGACGATGACGTCAGTGATGGTCTGTGTATGTGTGTATGTCGGAGGGGGGAGGGGAGGAGGAAAGGAGCGGTAGTGAGGGTGCAATGAGCACTGCAGCAGGAGACGACGACTGCCGTGAGGCTAGGGAATGAATGTAAGACAACACACAGCACACATTCCTTCCTTTGTGTGGCGCGCTACTGGTGGTGGTGAGCGTGTTGGTGTTGGCGATGTTGTAGTCTGGCACCAACATTCATGAGAGTGGTGGTGGCGGTGGTGGTGTTGGTGTCGTTGTCGACATGACGCATGCATCTGAAGGCCACCAACATTTGCAGGTCAAGGGTCGCACGAGCGATTGCTGCATGAATGAAGTCAACAGGTGGATGGCAGCCGCTATTACGCGGGTCACGTGACCAAACAATGCAGCTCATCCTCATCCCCAGTCTTCCTACTTTAACCTCCCGGCGCCTGTCTTTCTCTCGACTCTTTCTGCCTGCGGTGGTTTTTTTTTGTTTGTTTTGTTTTTTGTTTTTGTGTTTAAATTTCTCCTACAAACTCCGGCCATGAGAGGCACGAGGGTCACCACTACCTGCCATTTCTCATACAGTGAGCAACTTGATAAACACAGGGTGGCACGTGTCTGACATAACAGCAAGCAGACTCCACCCCTAACCCCCGCTCTGTCTACAATAAAATACAATTCATGTAGAATACCTACGTGTGAATACTTGGCTGCTAGCACTGCTCCACACAGCAAGTGTGGCACACAAGGAATGAGGAGACATAGTCACTTAGTCACTAGTCACTTAGTCACTTAGTCACTAGTCACTTAGTCACTTAGTCACTAGTCACCGGCTCGTGGTGAGCACTGTTCACGGCGACTCGCGCTTTTCCACCTTTCTAGCTCCCCAACCCCTATCCCCCCTCAGTCCAAATACTAATAATAAACATCGCGGCCAGTGGAGTTGGGGACCGTATCCTTAGATTAAGGTAACTGCAGCGGCAGATAGTAAACGGCCCCTCCCCTTCTTGATAATGGAGAAAATTCCCCCCACCCCACCCCACCCCACCCCAAACACTCCAGAGGTCCTTGTCGTGATACCCCAGAGGTCCCTACCCTGCTTCCTCTTGCCGCTACCTGGCCAGGTGCCTGTAATGACGTCACTCACGACAGCGGTCAGACGGTTCATTAACCTCTGCGTCCCTGGGGATCCCTGCTGCCCCCCAGGTCACAGTAACACCCGGCGCCTCGTGACCTGACCTCCACAAGCCCTGGCGCATTCTTCCTTCGTGATGACTACAACCAGCTGTATACAAGGCTACGCGTCTTGTCAGCCACAGACATGCCACCTGTGCCGGGGAAACTGTGGCTTGTTTGTTTGTTTGTTTGTTTGTTTGTTTGTTTGTTTGTGAAGACTTGAGGATGAAGGTACACGCGACAAACCGGGTAGGTCAAGGGTCACAATAATTTGACCCTCGACTTTCAGTGACACTAAGAATACTGGAGTGTAGCCACAGAGCTAGATAACACCCACTCCTTCTCTCCTCGTGGCACATACGCCTCATGTCACGGACATGCATGTTAGCAGCACGTGGAATCTTAGTTACACAATGCATTCTCTCGCTAGAGAGAGAGAGAGAAAGAGAGAGAGAGAGAGAGAGAAAGAGGGAGAAAGTAGAGAAAATTCCCCTCTTGGCGCCCCTAGCACCATGCCTGGCCTCGCTCTGGCCACGCTGACTTCTGTAGCTTGGTGTTCAGTTCTCAGGCAGACTGAGATGAGTATTGTTGGGAAACCAGTGACCAGGTGTCAGGAGCACAAGTATCTTACTGACATGTCTTGTCACTGTCGCCCTAAAGGTACCCAACACAAAGTTGTTTTCAAGGTTTTACGGGATCTGTGCTTGGCTCGGGTAGCAATCTGCTAGCATCTGAAGGATCGTATATAGGGCTTGAGCTACAACTGGGGCCGACATGAGCTTTGTGCCGCCCATGACAATGAAGTGTTTTATCTCAACAAACGATTAATGAACAAAGAGAGAAAGCAGCACGTGCCATGTAACGAGGGGCAGGTCTGTGAGCGAGGAAGAGAGAGTTGTCTTCTTCTCGCCCTCCTTCCTCCAACTCCGGAAGAGGAAACCCTGCGAGCCGTGAACAGTCGTCAGGAAACAAGCAGCCACTGCACGAGGGGCGGCAATGGGGCTAAATTTAGACTACGCACGCGCCGCAACTGTGAATTATGGCGAATGATGGGAAAACGTGGCAACAGAACGTAGTGGAGGCAGGGGTGAGGTGGGGTGGGGTGGGGTGGGGTGGGGCGAGGGAATTGTCGAGGGTCTGCAAAAGAGCGTTTGGTTTTTGTGGGGTGGACGAGGGAGCAGGAGTGGCTGCGGAAGATGAGTGTCGCTGAGTAATGAGTAGTTGTGAGTGACGATTAGTTATGGGGTGGGTGTGGGATGTGGGGTGTGAGGTGTGGGGTGTGGGGTGTGTGTGTGTGGGGGGGGGGCAGATTACGCAGCGGCGCACGAGGAACCTTTGTCTGGAAAACCAGGCCTTCGATCTCATGGAGGTCGATGAGGCCACCCCGGAGAACAAAAGCAATGTTTCCGTCGATACATAGATACTGGCAAGTACTGGGGTCATGGGGGCATGCCGATACGTTGGTGTGATATAGATACTGGGGTAATAACGGTGACGTTGGTGTGACGTAGATACTGGGGTAATAACGGTGACGTTGGTGTGACGTAGTTACTGGGGTTATAACGGTGACGGTGTGACGTAGATACTGGGTTATAACGGTGACGTTGGTGTGACGTAGTTACTGGGGTTATAACGGTGACGTTGGTGTGACGTAGTTACTGGGGTAATAACGGTGACGTTGGTGTGACGTAGTTACTGGGGTAATAACGGTGACGTTGATGTGACGTAGTTACTGGGGTAATAAGGGTGACGTTGATGTGGCGTAGATACTTGAGTAATAATGGTGACGTTGATGTGACGTAGATACTGGGGTAATAATGGCGCGTAGTCAAGAAGCATAAGGACGGTGAGCTGTTGACGAACATTTCGTGACGAGCGTTCTTCACCTTCATGGTACCCCGCTCCCCACGGGCAGTAGGCCAGGCGCCATAATGTCAGCTCCCTCGTAAACAGACTTTCACTCACTTCCTCCTGGTAACAAAATGTCGTGTCTTCCGGTCACGTGGCCGCGGTGTCGGGCAAGATCACAACCAGTTGCGCTGACAGCCACTTCTCGTCACTGAATCTGTCAAAAGATTGTCCAGCAGCTGATGCTAGACCGTTAGCTTTTGTGGGTTAGCAGTCAAGGGGAGGGGGATGGAACAGTCCCCTCGTCAGTCTAGAATGCAGACGATCGAGAACATCGGCGACCTCACGTGACCTGGAGAACCTTTCCTGATAGGTCGTGCCCTCAATGCACGTGCAAAGGCAGAAGAAGCTGGTCACCTGAGGTCACGTAAGCGCAGAACAAATCGCTCTCAGACTTTTTCATTTTGTGGGTGGAAGGGTAGAAAGAGTGGGAGCCATCAACTGCCCCATTTCTGTGGTTTTCTTTCGCCACACTGAAACCGGAGACATTGCGCAAGAGTTTATCCTTAGATTGGGAGCTTCGGTCTCGGCCTTTCGTGTGCGAGTGCGTGCGTGTATGTGTGAGTGAGTGTGTGTGTGTGTGTGTGAGTGAGTGTGTGTGTGTGTGTGTGTGTGTGTGTGAGAGAGAGAGAGAGAGCAGGCGCGGGAATTTCATTATTCTTCTCCCCCCCCCTCCAACCTCACAATTCATTTTAACGGGGCTTCCGTCGCTGAGGGACAAAAGGACAAGACCAGCCTTACATCAGCGATTTGCGCTCCTCACTGAAGATGACACGAAAGACGTAGATAATTTATCATCTTTGATGACACTTCGCACGGCACACCAAGAGCGAGGACGCAGACAAACATTACAACTGACTGACCACCTTGTGGGTGTCGCCAACAGACAGCGACCGTTAGGACACCCTGGACAGAAGGCGAACACACACACACACCACCACCACCACCACCACCACCACCACCACAGAGGGGTAGGAAGGTTGAAACTACTCACCAGAAGTAACAGAAGACCAAACGTCGGCAGCCAAGATTTGAAGCTACTGAAGGTCGCCATGACAACGGGATATAGTTCCGAAGGGAAGCAGCAAATGTTGCAGAACCAGTCCCTCAGCTTGTGTGGGTGCAGCGAAGTCAAGTAGCGGCGTCCCTAGGTGGGCACAATGGTTACCTCACACCTACAGCTTCCAGATGACCATGAAACTCTCCTTAAGACCAGACCCTAGGAATCGTGTGTTGTTGGTAACCAAGTTCACAGCTTGCTGTCTTCACACGGGTAGCACACACCCGGCCTGTGATCAAGCTTCACTAACAATGTCTACAAGTCCATTTTCACAGACAGCGAGACTTGGATGTTTGACAGAGAGCACTTGGTGGTGTTGGAGTGAGTAAGACTGGGCGCCCCCTGTTGACTAACGATGTTCAGTGAGCAGTGATGTCCGTGCTTCTGACTGGTGTGTGTGGTTGGTGGCTGTGAGGGAGGGTTGGTGGTACAGCGCAGTACCGCACACAGACCACACTTGCAGCTCGTGGTGCTTGTCAGCGCGATCTCACAATATCCCGGACTGCGAGATGGCGGGGCGCACGGGCAGCCAACAGCTCACACACTCACACACTCCAGCGTGTTTTTGCGAGAACTGAATGAGGTGGCGGCACGCGCACTTGACGGGCCAGTAGTAGCATCACACACACACACACACACACTTCTCTCTCTCTCTCTCCACGAACCTCTGCCTCCAGCCGCCGCCTGCCCGACTGAATTTATAGCACTTCCTCATTACATCTTTGTTTTCAAGCCACCCATGGCACTATCCCGGGGGGTGGGGGGTGAGGTGCTGGGGGAGCCTGGCAAGATGGGCGGAAGGCGGGGTGGGGGGGAGCTGGGTGGTGGGGATGGCGGGGAGTGGCGTGACAAAGGTATGCGAGAATTCCAAGCATTTGATTTCACACGCCGCCTGTTTACGCGCTGGCGCACGCTTCCCCCATTCACACAACTAGTCGCTGACCTTTTTTGGCACCTGGGGCTGACGTCACTCTCGCCATCACTTTTGATTGGTCCAAAAACTTGCTTTCCCACGGTAGGCGGGGAGGACGAGGTAGCTGCTTCTCGCTTGGGATTGGACGAGATGCGTGTAGCCATGAAGGTAATTAGCAAACTAATTGCCGTTGCTGCGGCCTCAATCGCAAGAGCGAGATCTGGGTTAGAAAGGGAGTCAAGTTTCCCCCCTCCCTCCCTCCTTCCCTCAACTACTTCAAAAGTGTAATAATCCTGCTTATCAACAACATTCATCACATTCCCAGCCGTTTGCTATCGTCTTAACAATGTTCGCCGTGAAACACGGTCGTTGCAGGGCACAAGTCGACCTTTGACATCGCCAGCACGAGTCTGCTTTGTCAGCGCAGCAGTTGGTGATTTAACTCTGTTGTACACGGAACACGGACTGATTTACATAAAACAGACTTTGGTCCTTGTGGGCTGTCAAAATATTACATTCACGCTACAGGCCAACAGGCGCTACTTTACTGGGAAAATATTTGCAACAAACAGAGAGTCCAAACACAACCTTGCGAGCATCCCTGAAGCACACCAACCAAAATTCTGTGAGCGAGATGATGACAGTTCCATGTCAGTGGACCAGCAGTGCGGTTCCTTTCTGATACCTCGGCGCCGCCTGCTTTGCGAAGGACACGATCGACTCCCTGTCACGTGACACAGGGCGATGAGGTGTGGTGGCCAGCGTCTGGACCGACTACAAAAGCCTGTAACTCCAGCCTACAATATGTACTCAAAAAACGGCCACATACGGTGCAGTTAAAAATAGATTTTCACTGGGAGAGGTTTAAAATAGACCAGCGTGACGTCACACTGAGTGCTGATAATAACTGAGTGAGGCTCGGCGGGTGAGCGGATCATCATCATCACTGATTCCTTGGCTGGTACCAGATGAACTGAGGGTGGTAGGCTATAGTGTTGGTATACCCGAGGGTGGTAGGCTATAGTGTTGATATACCCGAGGGTGGTAGGCTATAGTGTTATATACCCGAGGGTGGTAGGCTATAGTGTTGATATACCCGAGGGTGGTAGGCTAGTGTTGATATACCCGAGGGTGGTAGGCTAGTGGTGATTTACCCGAGGGTGGTAGGTTAGTGTTGATATACCCGAGGGTGGTAGGCTAGTGGTGATTTACCCGAGGGTGGTAGGTTAGTGGTAATTTACCCGAGGGTGGTAGGCTATAGTGTTGATATACCCGAGGGTGGTAGGTTAGTGGTGATATACCCGAGGGTGGTAGGCTAGTGGTGATTTACCCGAGGGTGGTAGGTTAGTGTTGATATACCCGAGGGTGGTAGGCTATAGTGTTGATATACCCGAGGTTGGTAGGTTAGTGGTGATTTACCCGAGGTTGGTAGGTTAGTGGTGATTTACCCGAGGTTGGTAGGCTAGTGGTGATTTACCCGAGGTTGGTAGGTTAGTGGTGATTTACCCGAGGTTGCTAGGCTAGTGGTGATTTACCCGAGGTTGGTAGGTTAGTGTTGATATACCCGAGGGTGACAGGCCAGTGTTGGTACACCTGCACTAGGAGTCAAGCGCTAAGAAGGTTACTGTCCGCTGTAAGCCAAGAGATCAGAGAGGAGTTGTAGGGGAAGCAGCAGGTGAGTGAGTGTGTGTGGAGGAGGGGGTTGGGGGGCGCCCCATGCACTGTTCGTCTATCGGCGGCGAGTGATACAGGAAGAAAGGGTTACAGGGAGATAATCCTATCAGTCGTGCGGACAGAAAAGCGCGCTGTCGCGTTGCCAGGAGTAGAAAAGGTCACCAACCTGGGCCCCACAAAGCCGGCACTCATGTAACTGTAGACCACAATCAGTCGTCTGCCCACATTCCACCAGGTCCCAAGATGGCGAGGTATGTGGGAGATGGGGTGGGGGTGGGAGCTGGCCAGTGTAGGGGAGATGGGGGTATGTGACAGCTGGCCACTGTACAGGAGATGTGGGGGGGGGTATGTGAGAGCTAGCTACTGTACGAGAGATAGGAGGGTTGTGACTACTGACCACTCTACGAGAGATGACCGGGGGAGGTATGTAGGAGCCACACACACACACACACGAATTGGCGAGCAGGCATCATCATCATCATCGTCATCATCATCAGCCGAGTACTGATTGAGCAATTAAAGCCATACTCATGGCCCTTTCTTAAGAAGATGAAAGAAAAGTATGCAAACAATAACAAGGTGTTTACAAACCACACATTCTTGCTACAGCAATTGAAGGCACGCACATGAAAAAACTCATGAACAAATGCGCGCGCGTGCACACACACACACACACACATCTCATTCTAGATTAAAGGACCAGAGAGAGACAAGGAACGTGGACCAATACAGTGGGTTTGCAGATTAGCTACCTGCCGTAGCCCATCCCCCTTCCCCATCACACACACACACACACACACACACACACACACACACACACACACACACACACACACACACACACACACACACACATATATATATATATACTTGCAGGTACGCGCACACACACACACAAACACACATATATACACTTGCAGGCGCACACACACACACACACACACACTGAGCGCCACAAGACACCGATAACTACCAGCATCGCACACTATGGATACACCAGTCTGTGGGTTTCATGAAATGCCAGCTTGTGTAAGTGATTCTGCAACTATTGCTCTGCAGATGTATGATACTCTCCATCCTTCTTGTTTGTTCTCTGATTTCTCTTTGTGTCTTCTTTGCTTGTCTTGTCTGTCTGCATAGTTGTTTCTCCTTTCGTCCCTCGTATTGTGCCCATGTCTCCTACTTGTCTGAAGCTAAAGACCATGCTCCTTCCTGAGTGTGATATATTAATAACAAGTTTATTATTATTTTTACCACCTGTCACACCTGATTGGAAGCCATGTATCATGTCTCTGTTGTTGCACTGTGTCAGTGTCCATCCTTATAGTCGTCGTATGAGGCCATCATCGTCCGGTCCTCCCTCAGACTCACCCACAAACACAAACTCTGTCAATGAGGCTAAACTGACTCAATGTTCCATCCATCGTCCTTTCAAGCAACAGGACTATCATAACTAAAATATTAATTGATATCTTTGTGTTGTAGTCTGACTAGAGCTCACTGAGCTGACTACCATCCCTAGCACTGTGCTGTAGCTGTCATTATTCAACATTATTATCTGGCCAGTGTCAATGATGACAAGGCTCAACATACATTTAGCTAACATCCATACATTTCTTTTAAAACACAAATTTCTTTGAAAGAGATTTCTAAATTTATTAGAAATTCCTTAGAAAAAAAGACCCATAATACTGAGATAAAATAATGTTCTTTCCTGTTTATTGTACCCTCGCTACCTGATGTTTGCCGTGTGGTCTCGACATTTCCACAGACAACTTGTACCTGCAAACCTCCAGGTGCAGGAATGAGACTTCAATGTCTTTCTACATTAGATATTCATAAATATATCTATATATATTTGAGAAATATTTATATTCGAGGGTAAAAGAACAAGCACAAGCTATGTTTTGTTTACATCTCGCCCTCAATCTAAGTAGAAGAAAGTGAAACTGAGGAGAGAGGAGGAGAAGGGGAAGTTGTGGATGTCGATGTTATTTTCGGCGCATTTTCCCCCAAAAGTTCCCCCGGTGTTTGTCTAGATATTCAAGCTATGTACAGGATATGTCGAGTTCCTGGGGGTCGAGAATTGCCGTTTCGGGATGAAGTTATATTCTTCCTGTTTCTGTTTCCGGCACATGAATTATCTATTCACATCTGTGATGACGGAGCTGTTGGCGAGGGCCGACTGCGAGCAACATTTCTGGGTAAAGTGATTACATCACTACTGCTTTCCTTCCCGCCCCCCCCCCCTCATCCTAATTCCACCCCATAAAATATTTCCCCCATCGTTTCCTTCAATACAAAAATACTTTCAGCTGGTATTTTATATCTCCCGGGAATTTAAAAAATGGATGAGTTGTATCCAGCACATGTTGCCATTGTGGTTCCGGGCTGTGTGGCCTTGACACCAGCAACACCAGTAACACCAACATGTGATGATTAGGTGTATGGTGTATAATCAAGAGACACAGCCTCTTAAGTGGTTGGTCAAGCGACATAGTCTCTTCACGTAAACTGAAAGGACCCTGTAGTACATGAGCAAACCTTCCATTTAAAGGTTCTAACATTTTGAAAAATATTTCGGTTTGTGCGGACCTCGCCCAATACCCGAGCAAATACTCCACCAACACATTTCACCCAAATGAACAGGTTTTTTTTATTGTGGGGGTGGAGTTAGGAATTTTGCCAATGTTCGTCACCGGAAGTTGCGCCAGCATCCGCCTGTACAGAAGGGAAAGTGAGGGACAACATTTAAGCCGCCATACATCACTGCATCGGAATTCCTCGGACTCCACCGCATCCACTGCACGCCCACACAGCTTTGCATCAGACCACAACCGCAACTTGCAAGTGCCATGTAAAGACAGCCCAACCTCCAAAGATGCCTAGAATGGCATGTGGGAGGATTGCCCAGAATTACTTCTTAAGAAGGCGGAACTGAATTAAGTAGGCGGAACCGGGTTGTGATACTAAAAATAGAAAGTCAAACAAGGGGCGGTAGTGGCGAGAACACGGAGGGGGAGGGAGGGCAGTAATGTAAGACAGGCGGTACACACCTGGCACCAGGCACCTGTGGCCATCTTCCAGCATCGCCCTTGCTGCTTTGTGTTTGATCACTTCTTCACACCTGCTTCTCACCTGCCTCACAAGCATGGAAGCGTATCTGTAGGTACCAATGTCGCATGCTTGCTTAACGGGTGGATGTTGGAAGCGTGCGAGTGACCCCCCCCCAGACCCCCGCGGTCTGTAGGGTGAGCAGGAAAGTGTAGTAAGGTGACCATGGTAACCCCAGGTTTCCATCAGCAGTCGGGTATGGCACGCACCTAATCTCTTCCTTCGCAGTCAGCACATCAAAGACAGGTGGGTGTGTGCGGACCACATTACCTGGACAGGCAGCGCCGCTTGAGAAAGATGCTAGATTTACTTGTAGGCCCCTTAAGTACTTTCCTCCCCGACCCAACATTCCAGACTTACCTGTTCAGGTGGTGACGCAGAAACGAGCTTCACGAACAACTTGTTTTCCTGTCGGCTGGACGAGGTCACGGGGGTCAGGTGATTAACCTGATGACTCCTTGAACTTGATGTTGAGGAGATGTCTGTGAGAGAGAGATATATCTGATGATTTCCCAGAAACACTCGGTTAATGCCTACATAGTGAGTGAGTGAGTGAGTGAGTGAGTGAGTGAGAGAGAGATGTTTTCTCACATTTCAGCTGCACTCACAGCTTCCACCAGTGGGACGGTTGAAAGTAGGTACGTATGGAGGTAAGTATGAACATAAATATAGTGAATTAAGTGCAATTAATTAATTAATGAAAACGAATCTCTGTCTGGAAAGTCTAGAGTCTTGGTGCCATCTCTTACTGCACACGCACACACACATACATGTAACAAACGCGCACAGACACACATCACCCCTTCCCCATTACTCCCCTTGTTCCACCCTTCCCAACACACACTCACACGTAGTCACAAGCACACGCATTCACAAGCATATTGTGTGTGTGTGTGTGTGTGTGTGTGTGTGTGTGTGTGTGTTATCCGTGTTGTAAGAAAACTACGCCCTGCCTAAAGTCTGAGAGTTGTTTCCATCCAATTTTACTGGAGTTGATGGCTGATAAGAGGAAAACATCGATGTGCCACGCCCAGATACCGGGGAAGTATTTAAACTGTTTAGGATTTCGCAAACAGCGATGTCAGTTCAGAGTTTTCAAGTATTCATTGCAATTCATAGCAAACCTCCTCCACCGCTCAAAGTTATGATATGTCAATTTGATTTCTATTGCAAACTGTGCGACAACTCTTTCTTAAACTTTGACCAAGTCTCATTGTGTGTCACGTGTAAAAGAAAGCTGTCACTGGGTTAGTCAGCAGTCTTGCGCTCGTTGAACTACTTGCACGAATACTTGGACGAGAGTCTGTTCAATGTTGAATTTTCACATCACATGCTAGAGCCTCTCATGCCAGACTCTGTCAAAAGCCTTTTTAAAGTCCATGACATTGTGGTATAGGTTCCGCTAATGCTGCCCAACAAGATGCTTCTTTTGAGGATGCGACTGTTAAAAAACCTGTTAAACTGTCTTCTACCTTTTCTAAAGCCAACCTGTTCTTCTGCTAGCAGTTCCTCAGTAGTCATGGTGATGAGGGTCTGTATTTCTGTCAACCTGACTTTACCTGGGTGGATGTTTAGGATTACGATTTTGTAGTTTTGTTTCCTCTGTGTGTGTGTGTGTGTCTGCGGTAAGGGGTAGAGAGGGAGAGATCACTTTTAATGCACACTGCATAGGATTATTTATTGTCCTTGGAAGTCTCCAATAAAGCAAAGAGCTTTGTACAATTTCGCGGCTGCTTTTATTTTAATATGTATACTTTAATATTACAATATGAAAATATTACACTATTACACTATTACAATATTACAGTATTACAATATTACAGTATTACAATAGTACAATATTACACTGCCTTTTAACTTGATCATCCGAAGTGAAAGCACGTCGCAACAGTGTGTTCTTGTGTAACTCTGACTATACCCAAGGTTCGGGGGACACTCTGCTATTTTGTTTTGGGTTGTGTTGCAAAAACTTGCTGATCAAGCACAAAATATATTTCAAAAGTACACTTGCTGTATACCAAACTAAAGAAAAATGAATAAACATTTATAATATCAAAAAGAAAAAGAAAAGAAGAATCATGGAATTTGAAATATCTTTAATTTAATTATGAAAATAATTGTTAGCGTGGTCTGGTAAATGCCAATAATTAACATTACAAAGAAGGAACTTTGTTTGCCTTGAGACAAGACATTTTACATCAAAATCTTAATGTGCATTCAATTCTCCTTAGAATACCACAATTTTTATTAAATTCTAATTTAATTTGCTAAAGATATTGTTGTTTAAATGTGTATACTGTCTTGTTGGTCCCCACTGCTTTGTTTTGGGTTCTCACACAAGAACTTTAGTTCCAAGTGCAAAATGATGAAAAAATGGTGTAAGTGGTTTTGTACAAATTAATATCAGATGCCTTGTTTCAGACTTTATTAGTAACTGATAGCGATTATAAAAAGTAAACAAGAATTCAACTTGCGTGTCTTTGTCAGGAACAGTGGTTGTATTGTTTGGAGAAATAAAACTATTTTCTGTATCTTCTTCCACATTCTCTTCACCAGAGACAACAAAAAAGTCAAACTTTCAAGAAAATGCCAAAAATTCAATGCGAAATAACACAGCTGTGAATTATGTCTCCTGCCACACAGCGCATCCTTGTTATTCGATTTACAAACAAATTGTGAATCTGAAACTAAGCTGAACATATTGGATAAAGTCAGTGACAGTTGAGATTGTCAAGTCATCTTCACATCTGTTGTCAGGCTGTAGAATTCAACAAGTTTGCTTTTCCGACCTCTGAATTACAGAGCCTAGGAAAACTTGGGACATGTGACAGTGGAAACAGAGACTGAAACTTGTGTCCTGTCAGTGACTACAGTGACTACAGTGACTACAGCAACAAACTCGTCTGCAGGCTTTGGCTGCTGTTGTCGCGCCGCTAGTCTCGGCAATGGTGGGGGGTGGGGGGGGGTAGAGAACTGCACGAGAATAGTTTTCAGTATGCCAACATTGGACTTGGATAAGGTGAGGATGAGAGTTGGTAACACAAGTACAGCATCGGATATTTCTTATTTTTCAGACCATCGGTATGTATTAGCTAATTACTGTGTGCCAGATAATTAGTATGAATTAAAGTGAGTTTAAATCATGATTATAAACAATGTTACAATGTTTGTGCCCGGGTTTCAGACCGCGTAAGTCTTAACAGCCACTTTAATAAACAGTCTTAACAGCCACTTTAATAAACAGTCTTAACAGCCACTTTAATAAACAGTCTTAACAGCCACTTTAATAAACAGTCTTAACAGCCACTTTAATAAACAGTCTTAACAGCCACTTTAATAAAGAGTCTTAACAGCCACTTTAATAAACAGTCTTAACAGCCACTTTAATAAAGAGTATTAACAGCCACTTTAATAAACAGTCTTAACAGCCACTTTAATAAACAGTCTTAACAGCCACTTTAATAAAGAGTCTTAACAGCCACTTTAATAAAGAGTATTAACAGCCACTTTAATAAACAGTCTTAACAGCCACTTTAATAAAGAGTATTAACAGCCACTTTAATAAACAGTCTTAACAGCCACTTTAATAAAGAGTATTAACAGCCACTTTAATAAACAGTCTTAACAGCCACTTTAATAAACAGTCTTAACAGCCACTTTAATAAACAGTCTTAACAGCCACTTTAATAAACAGTCTTAACAGCCACTTTAATAAACAGTATTAACAGCCACTTTAATAAAGAGTATTAACAGCCACTTTAATAAACAGTCTTAACAGCCACTTTAATAAACAGTATTAACAGCCACTTTAATAAACAGTCTTAACAGCCACTTTAATAAAGAGTATTAACAGCCACTTTAATAAAGAGTATTAACAGCCACTTTAATAAAGAGTCTTAACAGCCACTTTAATAAACAGTCTTAACAGCCACTTTAATAAACAGTCTTAACAGCCACTTTAATAAAGAGTCTTAACAGCCACTTTAATAAACAGTCTTAACAGCCACTTTAATAAAGAGTATTAACAGCCACTTTAATAAAGAGTATTAACAGCCACTTTAATAAACAGTCTTAACAGCCACTTTAATAAAGAGTCTTAACAGCCACTTTAATAAAGAGTATTAACAGCCACTTTAATAAACAGTCTTAACAGCCACTTTAATAAACAGTCTTAACAGCCACTTTAATAAAGAGTATTAACAGCCACTTTAATAAAGAGTATTAACAGCCACTTTAATAAAGAGTATTAACAGCCACATTAGTAAAAAGTCCCAACAGCCACTTTAATAAATGGCATTAACAACCATTTTAACAAACAGTATTAACAGCACTTTAGTAAACAAAATTAACAGCCCATTTAATGAGCAGCGGTTGCAGCCAGACATTTCATATTTCATGGACTATATCGACATAAGGATGTCAAAAAGACAATTGTTGTCAAGCCCTCCATACGCGCACTAGGTACCTGTATGATACCTGTCTTTCTGGCACACACAGCCCCACGATCTGCGTTCCCTGCACTTCAGATGTGACTGAGATCAGCTGGGTCTTGTGACATGTGTACGAGTGGTGAGGTATTTGGTGTGTCTCACCAACAACTAACTTTCAACACCCACTCCAACAAAGGCAGGAGCAGTCAGCAGGTCTGCAACCCTTTATTCCACGGGCTTGTACATTACAATGGTCACGACTTCATCCCGTCGTCAGAGGCGCTAAAAGTCAGGCTGTCTCTTCCTTTCCTTCTTCTATCTGTCACACGTGTCTTCTCTTCTGTCTGCGCACACCGTGTCGTGTCAGCTCTGCCCTCACCTCCCCTGGCAGGGCTAAGCTTTCGCGATGCTCCTGTACGACCGCAGCGTTTGCGAGCTTTAGCCCTAGCCAATCAACGCCGAGCACCTTTTTCTTGCAATGCTCTAGCAGGTCCGCGCCGAGCAACAAAAAGGGAGGACAGAGTCCCGCCAAAACTAACAACTAGCGGTTAAGAACCAAAGCCCGCCATAACTAACACGTAGCCCTGGCCTACTGGCCCTCTACACATAAATGAGAATAGCTAGATATTCTAACCTGATTGAGACTAGCTAGGTCTTCTGGCGTGACTGAGATTAGCTAGGTCTTCTTACCTGATTGAGACTAGTTTGGTCTTCTGACGTGACTGAGACTAGCGAGGACTGCTAGGTCTTCTGACCTGATTGAGACTAGCTAGGTCTTCAGGCGAGACTGAGATTACTTCTGACTTGACTGAGATCAGCCATACCTTTAGAGAGAAAGCGGAAGGACAGTAGATGAAAAGAGAAAGAGAGGGAGAAAGATACAGAGAAGGGAGAGAAAGAGGTGGGAGAAAGGGAGAAGGATAGGACAGAGAGACATCTGCTCCCTTTGAGCATCCAACTGTCGCCTTAATGAGGGAATAGATGTTTAATCTAAAATTTAAAAAAAAGAAGAAACATGAAACACTCAAAGAGAAAACAAAAAACAGTTCATTGATTATAATTGTTTTGAAAACTGTTAGAAGAGAGGGAGAGAGGGAGCGAGGGGAGAAAGATACAGAGAAGGGAGAGAAAACTGTTAGAAGAGAGTAAGAGAGGGAGTGAGGTGAGAAAGATACAGAGAAGGGAGAGAAAACTGTTAGAAGAGAGGGAGAGAGGGGAGAAAGAGGTGGAGGGAACTGCAGCTTCGTATAATCTCTTGCGCTCTCTGGCTGGTGAAGCCGATAAGAGCAATTAGACCAGCGTTTCTCAACCTTTTACTTGTGACGCCCCCCCAGACGAATAAAGGTACGTCCGCGCGCCCCCCTTAGCCACTAATACCTATATGAGATATGAGAAAATGACCGCCTTTGCGGCCCCCTTTTCAGCAGCTTGCGCCCCCCTTGGGGGGCGCGCCCCCCAGGTTGAGAACCGCGGAATTAGACGCACCCTAACGAAGACCGTTTAAATTAAATATTGCAGTTGAAGGCGGATATCAGGCAGGAAACTGCAATTAAGACTGTTACATGTCTCACGTGCTACAGTGTTCAAACATGGCTGCACTCTGCCCCCAAAATACAGCCGAACGCTGACCGCAACTCGTACAAGAGCTCGAGGATCTACCATCTACCGATGCAAGCTACCAAAATAGAATGGAATGCTGACCGAAATTCTTCAGACAGCTCGAAGCCACTACCATTGACAGGTCCTGGCCACATTCATTGCGCATGCCCATACCTGGCGGGCGGAAGCCATCTCCGGTCACATGACTACGATTTCTTTGTGCTGCGTGATCGTCTCCTCTCGTGGGCAAGAGGTGACGTCGGTCACGGCAAGAGACGACGTCAGTCATGGCAAGAGATGACGTCGGTCATGGCAAGAAGTGACGTCGGTCATGGCAGGAGATGACGTAGGTCACGTCAGGAGATGACGTCAGTCATGGCAAGAGGTGACGTCAGTCATGGTAAGAGATGACGTCGGTCATAAAGTGGAATGACGGGCTACGACTTTGTGTCTTGTAGGGATGGCCTCCATGGACAATCTCCTCTTTCTTTCCCAGACTCATCGCTTTTCTCTCTACCCTCCTCCACGTCCCTCAGACCCACTGCCCTCTTCCTGTTTAATGGCGGAAGACGACTTCCGCAGCAGTGTGCCGGCCCCGCGCAGCATGTCTCATAAACACATCAGAGCAAGGTGAGAATTCCTGCAGGGGTGAGACTTAAATTAGAAAGCAAATGGCGGCGAGGACATGCTCGTTATAAGGCGTCATCGTGAGGTCAGTGACAGCAATAAGTCATGTCACGTGACTGCATCAGGACACCGAAAGGTGCACGCTGTCCTCCACACCTCCCTCTCCTGTTGGCCGCAGACGACACCACAAAGGTGTTAGAGCTCTGGGGCCAGTTGCACAACATGTTTCTAAACCTTAAAACTGTTCTAAAGAAGCAAAATCTCTTCTCTGCCATTTTGATGCATTAGACAAGAACATGCAACATCTTGTACTGACAGGACGGACAGTCAGACTTCAACAACTTTCTCTTACTTACAGCAGTTTTAGTTTTAACAATTCTAAAATTGTGGTGTGCACTTTAAGCTGATTATCTAACACGAGTTAAGGCCTAAAAGTGTTTAAAATTAGAAATGTGTTGTGCAACTGGCCCCAGGCAATTATATGACACTGATACTACTGATACTACATTGTCCTGGCTACGACAGGTGTATACGGACCCCAACTCAGCAAGCTAAATAAATCTTTTGCGATGTTTTTGTCGTATTTTTAAAATTTCCCCGCACTAGCACAGCCAGAGACTGGATGACTCACTTCAAGTACATCCTCTACAATAGCACAGCGAGAGACTGGATGACTCACTTGAAGTACATACTCTACAATAGCACAGCGAGAGACAGGATGACTCACTTCAAGTACATCCTCTACAATAGCACAGCGAGAGACAGGATGACTCACTTCAAGTACATCCTCTACAACAGCACAGCGAGAGACTGGATGACTCACTTCAAGTACATCCTGTCCAACAGCACAGCCAGAGACTGGATGACTCACTTCAAGTACATCCTGTCCAACAGCACAGCCAGAGACTGGATGACTCACTTCAAGTACATCCTGTCCAACAGTACAGCCAGAGACAGGATGACTCACTTCAAGTACACCCTGTCCAACAGTACAGCCAGAGACTGGATGACTCACTTGAAGAACACCCTGTCCAACAGCACAGCCAGAGACTGGATGACTCACTTGAAGAACACCCTGTCCAACAGCACAGCCAGAAACAGGATGACTCACTTCAAGTACATCCTGTCCAATAGCACAGCCAGAGACAGGATGACTCACTTCAAGTACATCCTGTCCAATAGCACAGCCAGAGACAGGATGACTCACTTCAAGTACACCCTGTCCAACAGCACATCCAGAGACAGGATGACTCACTTCAAGTACATCCTGTCCAATAGCACAGCCAGAGACTGAATGACTCACTTCAAGTACATCCTGTCCAATAGCACAGCCAGAGACTGGATGACTCACTTCAAGTACACCCTGTCCAACAGCACAGCCAGAGACAGGATGACTCACTTGAAGAACACCCTGTCCAACAGCACAGCCAGAGACTGGATGACTCACTTGAAGAACACCCTGTCCAATAGCACAGCCAGAGACAGGATGACTCACTTCAAGTACATCCTGTCCAATAGCACAGCCAGAGACAGGATGACTCACTTCAAGTACATCCTGTCCAATAGCACAGCCAGAGACTGGATGACTCACTTCAAGTACACCCTGTCCAACAGCACAGCCAGAGACAGGATGACTCACTTCAAGTACATCCTGTCCAATAGCACAGCCAGAGACTGGATGACTCACTTCAAGTACACCCTGTCCAACAGCACAGCCAGAGACAGGATGACTCACTTCAAGTACACCCTGTCCAACAGCACAGCCAGAGACAGGATGACTCACTTCAAGTACACCCTGTCCAACAGTACAGCCAGAGACAGGATGACTCACTTCAAGTACACCCTGTCCAACAGCACAGCCAGAGACAGGATGACTCACTTCAAGTACACCCTGTCCAACAGCACAGCCAGAGACAGGATGACTCACTTCAAGTACACCCTGTCCAACAGTACAGCCAGAGACAGGATGACTCACTTCAAGTACACCCTGTCCAACAGCTGGCCTGACGCCTTTGTCATGTGAAGGTCCAGGGGAGAGCACATTGTAGTGTTGAGTTGTGCGCCCCTAATGCACATCACCTGAAGCACCTAGCTGCACCTAGGTGTCGCTGCACATTATGGCTTCATGCAGATGTTGTCTCAGTCTATGCTGTCCACATTAGTGCGCTATAGCTCAGTCGTCCCACATCAATCAAATCATCTCCAACATCGTCTTTCTTTATTTTTCAGGGCCTCGTTGTCAGCCCACCTCTAACACCTGTTCGTTTATGACTCTCCTCTCATTCCTCTCTTCCAATAGTCATCGGTCCCAGTCCCCATCAAACAGCTATCAACAGACACCCGAGGATGTCACAGCAGACCACCCGACCTACTTCGCTCTCATTTAAGATGGCGGCTACTAAAGCCACTTACTTGGTCTGCATGAGGAGATCGTTTATTATGACAATTCTGTCGCCCCCAGTATCCAGTGATGTTTGTTAGTGTGTGTGTGTGTGTGTGTGTGTGTGTGTGTGTGTGTGTGTGTGTGTGAGCGCGCGCGCTTTAGTGCAGTTTTCATAGCGTCAAAGCCTGTCCCTAACCCAAACACAAGCCGGTGTTTGAGAGAGACAGAGACAGAGAGAGAGAGAGACCACTTTTCACCAGAACAGCCACAAAACAAAACTAAAGCACGTAATTTGAAAGAGCTATTATAAGGCTGTTGTGGAGGTGTAGAGTTAATGCACCGGAGCTGCAGCTGAGGGATTCAAACCCCGCTCAGGGTGGTGACTGAAGATTCTACGTTTACCCAGCAGCACCGGGTACCTGATTTTTCAGAGAAGGTAAAAGTAAACGGAAGGAGAGGGGTGGGCACTACATGCCTGCGCCTAGACAAGATGAACCACTCACAGTGCTTTGCCTCTATGGCTACAAGACCTATGTTCTCTTATATTGCACATTATACTTGATGTCATCACTGGTTTGACCCTCAGGTGCCCAGTGTCTCTGAATCTTGTCTGTGTTATGTCTTTTGTATTTTAGTTTTATGTGAGTTCCTATCCTATTATGTCTTCAGTATTTTGTATTTTCTCCATACTGTCGGCCATGTTTTCAAGTTTTGGGTATGCAGGGAATGGACCTGTTGTGTTTCTGTTTCAAGCACTAACCGCACATTCCTCATTCTATTACAACATTCCATCGGGTTTGGGCAAAAGGTTCAACTGTTGTTTTTTGTCTGTTTGTACTGTACTTTATCTTAATTGAGATTTTGAACCATTTCTTTGTTTTTTTTTAATTTAAACATTGACTATTGCCTTTTTCTTTGCCTCCAAACGTCATTTTCTGGAAATAAAACCTCAGTCAAAAATCGATAAAATGTCAGATGTATTAACCCTTGGAGATGTATTCGAAAGAGCCTGTAGTCATACCTGGCATCATGCGTGAAGACTGCAATCACGTGAGCTTTGGCATTCACGTTGCTGCCACAAGTACTTAGATAACACCTTAGAATAATAATCACGAGAGCTTGGCATTCACGTTGCTGCCACAAGTACTTAGATAACACCTTAGAATAATAATCACGAGAGCTTGGCATTCACGTTGCTGCCACAAGTACTTAGATAACACCTGAGAATAATAATCACGAGAGCTTGGCATTCCCGTTGCTGCTACAAGTACTTAGATAACACATGAGAATAATAATCACGAGAGCTTGGCATTCACGTTGATGTTAAAACTCAGTTGATAACGCCCCCCCCCATCATAGTCGCCATTCGTGGCTCGGAAAAATGTTCCTTTTACCTTCTGCGCTTTCTGTATTCTTTTCTTTCCTTTTTCCTGTCCATTTCTTTCTATCTTTTCTTCTTCCTTCTGTTTCTTTGTTTTTCTTTCTATTTTTCTTTGTCTTTCTCAGACGATGTTATAGCACATAGTGTGGCCAAGCTAGCATCCAGAGCCTGAACTTGGTCATTCTGGTTGAGAGGATCTAAGCTAAACACTCATAAGATGCATCATTAGTGGTTAAAGATGCGGAACCAAAGCGTGCACAGGTGTGTAGGTGCAAAGGACAGCAGTTGAGTGGATTGTGTGAGAGTGGATGTCACTCAGTGTTACTCTTTGTGAGGAGAGCCAGGAGATGTAGAGTATCATCTTGCTGTGCCATAATGTAATAAACAACATAAAGTTAACAGACAGATACATATAGACACACTGAACAACATAAAGATAACAGACAGTGGAGGGTGAGATACGTATAGACACACTGAACAACATAAAGATAACAGACAGTGGAGGGTGAGATGCATATAGACACACTGAACAACATAAAGATAACAGACAGTGGAGGGTGAGATACGTATAGACACACTGAACAACATAAAGATAACAGACAGTGGAGGGTGAGATGCATATAGACACACTGAACAACATAAAGATAACAGACAGTGAGATACGTATAGACACACTGAACAACATAAAGATAACAGACAGTGGAGGGTGAGATACGTATAGACACACTGAACAACATAAAGATAACAGACAGTGAGATACGTATAGACACACTGAACAACATAAAGATAACAGACAGTGGAGGGTGAGATACGTATAGACACACTGAACAACATAAAGATAACAGACAGTGAGATACGTATAGACACACTGAACAACATAAAGATAACAGACAGTGGAGGGTGAGATACGTATAGACACACTGAACAACATAAAGATAACAGACAGTGGAGGGTGAGATACGTATAGACACACTGAACAACATAAAGATAACAGACAGTGAGATACGTATAGACACACTGAACAACATAAAGATAACAGACAGTGGAGGGTGAGATACGTATAGACACACTGAACAACATAAAGATAACAGACAGTGAGATACGTATAGACACACTGAACAACATACAGATAACAGACAGTGGAGGGTGAGATACGTATAGACACACTGAACAACATAAAGATAACAGACAGTGGAGGGTGAGATACGTATAGACACACTGAACAACATAAAGATAACAGACAGTGAGATACGTATAGACACACTGAACAACATAAAGATAACAGACAGTGAGATACGTATAGACACACTGAACAACATAAAGATAACAGACAGTGAGATACGTATAGACACACTGAACAACATAAAGATAACAGACAGTGAGATACGTGAAGACACACTGAACAACATAAAGATAACAGACAGTGGAGGTTGAGATACATATAGACACACTGAACAACATAAAGATAACAGACAGTGAGATACGTGAAGACACACTGAACAACATAAAGATAACAGACAGTGGAGGGTGAGATACGTATAGATACACTGAACAACATAAAGATAACAGAGAGTGATGGTCAGACATCTCGCCCTGCTTCACTTTTCTGTGGCGTTCCCCAAGGCTCACTACTTGGCCCAGTCCTGTTCATCCTGTATACTAAACCACTTTCATCTTGCATCCGGTCTCACCAGGTGTCTCATCAGTCCTATGCAGATGACACGCAGCTTTACTGTTCTATTCCACTGGCTGAGTCTCACTCTGCTATTAGCTCTCTAGAAGCTTGTATTAGTGATGTCAAGGGCTGGATGGTGAAAAACAAGCTTAAACTAAATGATGATAAAACGGAAGCCCTCTTGTGCCATAGAAGAAGACATCAACCTTCACTAGTCAGTCTGCCCAATCACATCAAGGTGGGCGACAGCAACATCACCTTCACGTCATCCGTTAGGAATCTGGGATTTATTGTCACCGCAGACATGACCCTTGATAAACATGTTACAGCTGTCTGTCAGTCTGCCTACTATGAGCTCCGTAAGATCAGTGCCATCCGTCACTTTCTCTCTACACGTGCCACCAACACTCTTGTCTGTGCGTTTGTTCTTTCACGACTTGACTACTGCAACTCCTTGCTGGCAGGCTGCCCCTCATCCCTCATTCAGAAACTCCAGAGAGTACAGAACTCCGCTGCACGTCTGGTACTTAGAGCAAGGAAACGGGACCATGTCACACCTCTCCTTCGTTTTCTACACTGGCTACCCGTCCGTTCTCGCATCCAGTACAAACTGTCTGTGCTGTGTTTTAATTTCTTTGCTGGCTCCTGTCCTGACTATTTCTCTGAACTTCTCATCCCTTACTCTCCGGCCAGACAACTCCGCTCTTCCTCTGACAACCGTACTCTGACTGTTCCTGTCACCAGAACAACAACATATGGTCACAGGACTTTTGGCTACTGTGCTGCAAAACAATGGAACTCCCTTCCTCTCCATATCCGCCACCTTCCTACAATTGAATCCTTCAAATCTGCACTGAAAACGCACCTCTTCCTTGAGCATTACTCCTAGTCCACAATGCTAGTCCTTACCCCCCCCCCTTCCCTCTTGCTACTTTACCCATCACTATTCTTCTCTGTTCCTGTTACTTGATGCCTTTTGTTATCTGTTTTTGTCAGTACTGTCGTTTTCTTTCGTCCCCTGTGTTCTGTATCTACTTAGTCCACGTCTCTTCCCCGTTTTAAGCGCTAAGAGCATACTCTCTACGAGTGTGAATATGCGCTATAAAAATCTTCACTATTATTATTATTATACGTATAGATACACTGAACAACATAAAGATAACAGACAGTGGAGGGTGAGATGCATATAGACACACTGAACAACATAAAGATAACAGACAGTGGAGGGTGAGATACGTATAGACACACTGAACAACATAAAGATAACAGACAGTGGAGGGTGAGATGCATATAGACACACTGAACAACATAAAGATAACAGACAGTGAGATACGTATAGACACACTGAACAACATAAAGATAACAGACAGGGGAGGGTGAGATACGTATAGACACACTGAACAACATAAAGATAACAGACAGTGAGATACGTATAGACACACTGAACAACATAAAGATAACAGACAGTGAGATACGTATAGACACACTGAACAACATAAAGATAACAGACAGTGAGATACGTATAGACACACTGAACAACATAAAGATAACAGACAGTGAGATACGTATAGACACACTGAACAACATAAAGATAACAGACAGTGGAGGGTGAGATACGTATAGACACACTGAACAACATAAAGATAACAGACAGTGGAGGGTGAGATACGTATAGACACACTGAACAACATAAAGATAACAGACAGTGAGATACGTATAGACACACTGAACAACATAAAGATAACAGACAGTGGAGGGTGAGATACGTATAGACACACTGAACAACATAAAGATAACAGACAGTGAGATACGTATAGACACACTGAACAACATACAGATAACAGACAGTGGAGGGTGAGATACGTATAGACACACTGAACAACATAAAGATAACAGACAGTGGAGGGTGAGATACGTATAGACACACTGAACAACATAAAGATAACAGACAGTGAGATACGTATAGACACACTGAACAACATAAAGATAACAGAGAGTGAGATACGTATAGACACACTGAACAACATAAAGATAACAGACAGTGGAGGGTGAGATACGTATAGACACACTGAACAGCATAAAGATAGCAGACAGTGAGATACATATAGACACACTGAACAACATAAAGATAACAGAGAGTGAGATACGTATAGACACACTGAACAACATAAAGATAACAGACAGTGGAGGGTGAGATACGTATAGACACACTGAACAACATAAAGATAACAGAGAGTGAGATACGTATAGACACACTGAACAACATAAAGATAACAGACAGTGGAGGGTGAGATACGTATAGACACACTGAACAACATAAAGATAACAGACAGTGAGATACATATAGACACACTGAACAACATAAAGATAACAGACAGTGAGATACGTATAGACACACTGAACAACATAAAGATAACAGACAGTGGAGGGTGAGATACGTATAGACACACTGAACAACATAAAGATAACAGAGAGTGAGATACGTATAGACACACTGAACAACATAAAGATAACAGACAGTGGAGGGTGAGATACGTATAGACACACTGAACAACATAAAGATAACAGACAGTGAGATACATATAGACACACTGAACAACATAAAGATAACAGACAGTGAGATACGTATAGACACACTGAACAACATAAAGATAACAGACAGTGGAGGGTGAGATACGTATACGTTTCTCTGTTTAATTACAGTCAACAGAATGATGTATAAATCATTTGTGCCAGTGTCAGTACTTTAAGAGCATGCCAGCTGAATGCCTTAATTTCAGGCTCGTTTGTGGCCGATATTCATGGACATTTTGGACTGTCATGTTTGAGCGTGCACGGTCCATGGTGATGACACACAGTAAGGCGAGGACGATGTGTTCACGATGTTTACTACTGGGGGTCATCATTGCCTGCTTGATCTCCCAGCTGTTGTGCTCTGGGGATATAGAGACGAATCCTGGACCCAATGTGAGTACTGAAACTTTTGTGCAAACTGAAACTGAAAGTGACATTCATCAAACTCTGAGAGAGATGTTTGCAAGCCAGCAACTGCATTTACAAGAGAACTTTAATATAATCACCAGACAAGTGGAGGAAGTCCAAGCTACCCTCTCTAGAGTTGGCAAAGATGTTGACAACCTACAGACACGAGGAGATACACTTGAAGTGCATACCGAGTGTTTGGATGCCAAGGAAGCTGTATCTGTCTTAGAGAACAAACTGGAGAATTTAGAGAAACAGTGAAATGACAAGTTGGATCAACTAGAAATGGCATCTCGGCGAGACAATCTACAATTCTTTGGGATGCCTGAGTCCACAGACGAGTCATTCTCTGCATGTGCACATCGTGTCCTGGATATTGTACAGAGTTGTCTTCCGCAGAAAACATGGTGGATAACGGACATTATCCGTGCACATCGTGTAGGGCAGCGGCGTACACAGACAACTGGACACACATCCAGTCCACGTCCGATGATCGTTAAATTCTCTCGATGGTCAGACAAAATGCTCATATTGAAGAAAGGAAGAAAGAGACTCAAAGAAAAAGGAATGAAAGTGGCCGGCGACTTAACGGTACGAGCGACAGACAGTAAGGGAGTACCGGGATCGCGGACTAGTTGCTTACTTCAGAGGCGGACAGCTACTTGTGTCCGCTGTTCAATCTACAACTGACGGAGTAGGGAGGGACAACAGCTGTCTGGGGGGATGAATAACATCTCAAGCACGGAGGGTGCATCATCTGAAACCTCTTCCGCAACAAGAGCACTTGCACCAAGTTATGCAGAGTCTGTTCTCGGGACACCCCTACCTGACACGGGTCGACACCAGAGGAATAACGAACTGTCCATGACCCTTGGTACCCGGGCAACGGAAATACCCACCAATAGCAGGCAGCCAAATAGCCAGCGATACAGGAACCCCTCGACGTCACAGGAAGTGACGCAGGTGAGCACGGCGAGAATATAATGAAGTAGTATATCAGTATATCAGGACTAACCAGCAGCACTCCACAGCACGTGCAACGCATAAGCAGCGATGTTCACCGGAATGAGCCGAACTCGTACTCAGTCCACTAGCAGCACGAGAATTGTCGAGTGAGGACAGAGACAACTGACAGACGGACAAAACTATCGGCCGACACTTCGTTGTCTCTACGTAACCAGCATCAACGCCAGTTCAGTGGGACGAGAACCTCCCCCCCCCCAGTCTTCAAACCATAGGCCGTGTGTGATACAGCAACAGCTGGCGGGTAATTACTTGATAATACCATGGGTACTCACTCTGTACCTGCTAACAAGCCACCGGAGAGACGCGTGAGTTTCCTGACTTATAATGTAGGAGGCATTATGCATAGTTTTAGTATCAGTCCGTACATTTCTAAATTCCATTTTGCACTTCTGGTTGAAACTTTGTCAGTATCGCTGCCAGCTGATATCTTGCCATATCACGACACTTACAAAGCTGCCGACATTAGGTTGTCGTCTTCTAACAGCGCGCGACTCTCTGGTGGTGGTGTAGTTCTTGTCACAAAGGTACTAAGTACCTACGTTAAACAAATTAGTACTGAATATGATATATAGTCGTATTTAAAATATCAAGACATCTCTTGGTGTACCTAGAGAGCGGTACAACTTTGATATGGGGTAACTCGCGACGGCCATAACACAAATGTCTCGCGGCATTTGTCGTCTGCTCGCTCCACTAAACTGCCCAAATGTACCTAATAAACTAAACCTAACCTTAACCCAACCCCAAACCCTACCGGCCTACCCCCAAACCCTACCCCCAAACCCTACCCCCAAACCCTAACCCCAAACCCTACCCCCAAACCCTACCCCCAAACCCTACCCCCAAACCCTACCCCCAAACCCTAACCCCAAACCCTACCCCCAAACCCTACCCCCAAACCTCTGACAAATAACATAGACCGGCCTATGACGTCACGTCCCCCCCAATATCAAAGTTGTGCGGAGATATCATGAGAGGTGCTTACCTGCCACCCATTGATTCTCTTTATTGTAATGACACAGACACCACTAATGGGGTGTCCCTGTTAGAACTGTGCCTGATGATCTATTTGAACATTTCGGTGACCATTCTCTGATCATACTTGGAGACCTCAATGCAAGGATAGGAAAAGAATGTCCTGATGGAGATTGCCTCCCTTGTCATGTAGTAGACGAAATCTTTGATTTGTGCATGGAATCAGAAACAATGAACTCGGTGCCATATTTTACAATTGAAATGTGCTTTTTTAAATAATTAAAGTGCGAATCAAGAAAGCAGAAGTCGAGGAGAAATGAGTTTACAAATTATGTACATTCTCTATTTTAAAATTATTATCTGTAAGACTTCATTTGTACATGTCATCGCCAGATTCTTTAAATAAGAGGGTCATAGTGGCTAGACTCTGTTTGCCTCCAGTTCACATCAAGCCCAGAGACAACCTTTTTCTCGTGTCCATAACAATGACAGCTGTGCAGGTGTGTTTTCATGCCCAGTAGAGAGTCGATATACTCTCATCTACAAACTACTCTCTGCCACGTGTGCACACTGTGTTCATGTAGTATTCAGGGGGAGTTAATGATGCTTTAGTTCTCAGCATGCAATACGACATTTTGCTCTACTCCCTGACCAAATGAAGCAGATGAAAGTAGATTGCCTGTCAGTCACAGATGAATACAATTAAGAAAACAATTATTTCTTGACTGACTATCCTGGACACCCGTTGCCACGTGGGTCACCAGACGGCTGTTTGTTTGCAGTTACTCCTCTTACACTCACAGGGTTAGCGGATCCCACAATTATTAGCCAGGTAGCTCACATACGAGGGATGTTCCACTTCCACCCGGACTTGGCAGTAAAACGAACCCGGAGGATATTTTAAACAATTTTCTTTTATTCTTCAACTCTTTTAAAACTTTTTCAGCATGATCGCCGCCAATCGCAACTATGGACCCAGTTTTGAAAACACTCCAAATACTCCGATATCGGCATCAGCTTCAGCTGTTTCCTCACCACAGGCTACTGCTCTTGGTCTCATGCTCGGAGGTAGTCTTGAATATGTTGTCTGTTGACCGACAATAGTCCCATGACAACAGTTGTCTGACACACAGCTGTCTGACTCAGTTGTTGATGAAGGCAGTTATTTACTAAAGTTAGTTGACAGTTAAAGGTGTGACGGCGTCCATTCAGCAATGGGGAGGATACTCGTGCCTCTGTCTTGGCTGGAGCAGACGATGTACTGGGTTGTGGGGATGTCTGCGTGGACTTACACCATTTACCGAGTGTACCACACCTCTCAAGGTAAGTCCACACCTGATATCTTGGGCTGCAGGGCCGATGGTGTAGTCTTACATCATTCACATGATGGTATAATTTTATAGTCAGACCATATATCACTCACATGATATACTAGATGTCATAGTTAGACCATATATCACTCACAGGATGTAGTAGATGTTATAGTTAGACCATATATCATTCACATGATGTAGTAGATGTTATAGTTAGACCATATATCATTTACATGATGTAGTAGATGTTATAGTTAGACCATATATCATTTACATGATGTAGTAGATGTTATAGTTAGACCATATATCATTTACAAGATGTAGTAGATGTTATAGTTAGACCATATATCACTCACATAATGTAGTAGATGTTATAGTTAGACCATATATCACTCACATGATGTAGTAGATGTTATAGTTAGACCATATATCACTCACATGATGTAGTAGATGTTATAGTTAGACCATATATCATTCACATAATGTAGTAAATGTTATAGTTAGACCATATATCACTCACATGATGTAGTAGATGTTATAGTTAGACCATATATCACTCACATAATGTAGTAGATGTTATAGTTAGACCATATATCATTTACATGATGTAGTAGATGTTATAGTTAGACCATATATCATTCACATGATGTAGTAGATGTCATAGTTAGAAAATATATCACTCACATGATGTAGTAGATGTTATAGTTAGACCATATATCATTCACATGATGTAGTAGATGTCAGACCATATATCATTCACATGATGTAGTAGATGTTATAGTTAGACCATATATCACTCACATGATGTAGTAGATGTTATAGTTAGACCATATATCACTTACATGATATACTAGATGTTATAGTTAGACCATATATCACTTACATGATATACTAGATGTTATAGTTAGACCATATATCACTCACATAATGTAGTAGATGTTATAGTTAGACCATATATCACTTACATGATATACTAGATGTTATAGTTAGACCATATATCACTCACATGATGTAGTAGATGTTATAGTTAGACCATATATCACTCACATAATGTAGTAGATGTTATAGTTAGACCATATATCACTCACATAATGTAGTAGATGTTATAGTTAGACCATATATCACTCACATAATGTAGTAGATGTTGTAGTTAGACCATAGATCACTCACATGATATACTAGATGTTATAGTTAGACCATATATCACTCACATGATGTAGTAGATGTTATAGTTAGACCATATATCATTTACATGATATACTAGATGTTATAGTTAGACCATATATCACTTACATGATATACTAGATGTTATAGTTAGACCATATATCACTCACATAATGTAGTAGATGTTATAGTTAGACCATATATCACTTACATGATATACTAGATGTTATAGTTAGACCATATATCACTCACATAATGTAGTAGATGTTATAGTTAGACCATATATCACTCACATGATGTAGTAGATGTTATAGTTAGACCATATATCACTCACATAATGTAGTAGATGTTGTAGCTTACCCATATATCACTCACATGATGTAGTAGATGTTGTAGCTTACCCATATATCACTCACATAATGTAGTAGATGTTGTAGCTTACCCATATATCACTCACATGATGTAGTAGATGTTGTAGCTTACCCATATATCACTCACATAATGTAGTAGATGTTGTAGCTTACCCATATATCACTCACGTAATGTAGTAGATGTTGTAGCTGACCCATATATCACTCACATAATGTAGAAGATGTTACAGTTAGACCATATATCACTCACATAATGTAGAAGATGTTACAGTTAGACCATCTATCGAAGTCATGGTGTGCCTGTAGAACTAGACTGTGTGGTTTTTAAGGCTCAATCCTATAACTAAAGGTTAGGGAGAAGCTGAGAGAAGGAATTAATCTACTATTGTCGCATATCTGAATGGATTTGTCAACTGTCAGCTGTAAGTTGTAGTTGTTGTAGTAGTAGTGGTGGCGGTGGTGGTAGCAACAAGGTATTTTTGTCCGTTTTCGGCTCCAACATGTGTGTCACGGGAGTGGCATCAAGACAGTGGCAGTGAAGACGATGAATGAAGAGGAGGCAGGGTTGTAGGCAGTAGTTCAGAGGGTCAAGTCCACGCTCGTTGACTCACACAACTAAGGCAGCGGGAAAATATTGCGAGGAAAATAAACCGTACAGCTGAAAGCGTTGACCACCCGCAGGAGAGAAGAAATAATGGAGCACACCACAGACTGTGGAGCGATGAAGAGGGCAATAACACGCCACAGACTGTGGAGCGATGAAGAGGGAACTATAACACGCCACAGACTGTGGAGCGATGGAGAGGGCAATAACACACCACAGACTGTGGAGCGATGGAGAGAGCAATAACACGCCACAGACTGTGGAGCGATGGAGAGAGCAATAACACACCACAGACTGTGGAGCGATGGAGAGAGCAATAACACACCACAGACTGTGGAGCGATGGAGAGAGCAATAACACACCACAGACTGTGGAGCGATGGAGAGAGCAATAACACACCACAGACTGTGGAGCGATGGAGAGAGCAATAACACACCACAGACTGTGGAGCGATGGAGAGAGCAATAACACACCACAGACTGTGGAGCGATGGAGAGAGCAATAACACACCACAGACTGTGGAGCGATGGAGAGAGCAATAACACACCACAGACTGTGGAGCGATGGAGAGAGCAATAACACACCACAGACTGTGGAGCGATGGAGAGAGCAATAACACGCCACAGACTGTGGAGCGATGAAGAGAGCAATAACTCGTCGCCACAGACTCAGGACAACAGGGCAGAACAGTGGCAGGAAAACACAACTAAAAGCACAGATCATACGACAAATACAGCTAAAGTCAAAGGGCACCTGTTAGTCACCCTCCAGCCAGCAAGGCAAGGGGAGATCAGTCAGTTGTTCATAGAAATATCGAGACATAGCAGTGTTGTCTCCCTTGTTTGAACAAAACGTGTCATTCAGACCACAGACTTTTATCATCTGCGTGTGCGCGTGCGCGTGTGCGTGTGTCACATCTCGCTTTATTTCACTCTTGTTGGCAGAACTGATGCCGGTGTTGCAGAATCTTAATGATGGCTGGTCTTTATTGGGAGGCAGGAAGATTGTAAGTTCCTACTAACGCCTCTGACTTCTGTCTCTCGCTCTGCTAAGTGCGATTAAAATATATAACAACATAATTTTAGTTTAAAACACTGTTTAGTTAAAGTAAATTTTAAATGAAGAGCCTTTAGAATACAAAAATGCCAGAAATGTGATGGAGCGAGCGAGCATGTAGTGTGTGTGTGTGTGTGAGTGTGAGTGAGAGTGAGAGAGAAAGAGAACTCTCTGCTGTTATTAAGTTCTATGTTTATTTTGTGGTTTGTGTGTTGTCGGCTGCTAGAAGCCTGGTATCTGTTGGTTTAAATGACTCAGCAGGACTTGTCTTGTACAGGACGGGGCGGACACAACGTGGGATGTTTACCGGACTGTTGTCATCTGGCGGGTAATCGTCTGCATCGCTTGGCACGAAACTTTCTCCCAGATTATACGGCTATGTCCAGTCGGAAGGACGGTAAGCATCCCCCCCACTCTACCTCACACACAATAGTCTGTCAGCTCCAGACTTGACCTGCTATATGCTATTCAAAATACTAAGGACTGACTATCACAGGCAGAAAAGGGTTCAGAAGAATATTCTGGAGCTGTGCTTGACCGCTCTGTTCACTAAGTGCGGGAATCACAACATCTCTGGAAACCCCGCGATCATTATTTCCCTTCACTAAACATGTATTGCCCTTTGATATGATATGGTCCCTAAGGTTTACTGAGGGCTGACAGCCAGTCACGAGACAGGACATCACCGGGTACATGACTGCAATGTCAGGTGTCTCTCTGTTTTCAGACCAGAAAGGTTCTTCTCTTGACTGTGGGTGTCGTGTGCATGAGCTGGGCGGTATCCTGGCGGTTAGTCGTCTTCCTGGCCATCAAGATTGTCATCGTCTACCTCATAACCTTAGTTGTCAACAGCCTGCTCGTGGTGTGGGCGGCTGTCATCTGCGACATCGTCTTCAGCCTTCATGTTATGGTAAGATTTCCACTGGCGGAGGTGTGGTGATGAGCTTAAGGTGACGCTTAACTTAGGTATTCATAGAAATGAATATTAACATGGATCTAGAGAGAAAAAAATACATCAAATATTAACTTATTTCGACGATGAAAAAGAAACGTGCAAACTGTTTTTACTCAATTTCAACTGTCATATATTCCAAAAAATCCCCCGAAAATCCCCCCCTTCCCAGGTTGTGCACAGGACACGTAACTCAGACACAACAACGGGTGGCTTGTGTAGTTGTTAGTCGAACGCCTTCTCCAGCAGCTCAACGAAATAGTTTGAAAGTTTGATTAACATTTTGGGGCTATTTGGACGTATTTCAATATTCCTATGAAATGTTGACATTTTACATACAAAACACTGCAAGTACATTCATATTTTAGCCAAGATGATCAGAAGGCTGTAAACACGTGGATTATTTTGGAGAGAGTTTTCAGTGAAATCTTCATGAAGACTGTGTGCCTAAAGACACATGTCTAACTTTCAACCACAGTGATGTCCAGGCTGATAAATTAAGTTAAAAAGCTTGACTGACTTTGCAGATCTGCCAGACAAATGTACTTAACATTATTATCTGCCTTCCTCTCAATAGGATGAGTTTCTGGACATACAAGACTTTGCCGAGGACTTCATGGTCTTGTTCATTGATGGCTTCACCACCTTCAAGATCATAGCTTTTGCCTCAGAACGTATTTGGTTCGCCAGTCGTCATGGAGACCAGTCCACAGGACTATCTGCTCGGGAGGGCCGAGGCGAACTACAACCTTTACGTATGCCTCAGAGGCAGCCCCCGAGGTCTGCATCCATCTCACCTTTGACCTCCACAGACTCTACCGCAGCTGCCTCTTCTGACTGCAGTTCAAAACCTGAGGCCAGAAGGTCGACCTCCAGGTCTGATGTCACGGACAGTGCTTCCGAGATACTTTCCTGTGCGTCTGTAGGGGCCACAGACTGTGGATCAGACTCACAGTCTGTAGGGGCCACAGAGGGTGGATCACACTCACAGTCTGTAGGGGCCACAGAGGGTGGATCACACTCACAGTCTGTAGGGGCCACAGAGGGTGGATCACACTCACAGTCTGTAGGGGCCACAGAGGGTGGATCAGACTCACAGTCTGTAGGGGCCACAGAGGGTGGATCACACTCACAGTCTGTAGGGGCCACAGAGGGTGGATCAGACTCACAGTCTGTAGGGGCCACAGAGGGTGGATCAGACTCACAGTCTGTAGGGGCCACAGAGGGTGGATCACAGTCTGTAGGGGCCACAGAGGGTGGATCAGACTCACAGTCTGTAGGGGCCACAGAGGGTGGATCACAGTCTGTAGGGGCCACAGAGGGTGGATCACACTCACAGTCTGTAGGGGCCACAGAGGGTGGATCACACTCACAGTCTGTAGGGGCCACAGAGGGTGGATCTGACTCGCCGCCTCTATTGAGATGCCCGGATCTTGTGGACGGCTTGCTGTACATATTCTACATGCCCTTCGCCTCGCCTGGTCTTCTTGTGCCTTTTCCCATCTTTCTGGCTAGGGTGAGTGAGTAATGTCCGTGAGTAATATCAGTGAGTAATATCAGTGTGTAATTGCTGTGAATAAATGTCAGCGATTAATGTATGTGCATAATGCTTGTGAGTAACCTCTTGTAATTATGAGTAATGTCTGTAACGTCTGTGAGTCTGAGTAATGTCTGTAATGTAGCCTCCTTACTTCTTCTAGTCAATGGTTTTAAAATAAAGATAGTTCTGTACTACTAAGTGATATGTAATTTAGTACATTACTTCTAAACTACCTCACGAACTGTCAATCATCTAACTATAAATTATTATGCAAACTTAATATTACGAGATTAACTGTGATTACTAAGTCAACCAAAATTATTACCCAAGCCATAACTGGTGAGGTACACTGTGTCTACATGACATATCAAATACACATTTGTTGTTAACACGATCCTCGTACTTTCTGTATTTAAGAACAAGAAACTACTGAACTGTTTTTAGAATGTACTCCAGTTTAAAATCTTTATAGAGAATTGAAAAAGAGATTGAATAAACTACTGTATGATGAAAGTTCTACATGTCTAACCCTAGATGTGCATACCATTAGCTAAGTCTGCATGTATTGACACCAGAATTGTATTGACACCAGAATTGTACAGACAAGTGAAAGGTGGCAACTTTAGCTATAAGTATGTTTTAATGATTTTGAGAAATCAGTTATCGAATTTATTTCTTTTGTTGCTATGTGCTATTATTTATACATTCACTACAATGATTTTACTTAGAACTTGTACATCTCATGTATGAGTTTCTTTTGTTTAAAAAATACTGGAAAATATAAACTGAATGAAGAAAAATGAGAACTGACCCCGAGTTAAATAACAGCTTGGATGTGTTTGTGGTGAGTACTGTGTCGATGGAAACTAAGAAATGGTGAATATTATCAGGCAGGTTAACAAAAGCTTTCCACATGTTTGCCTATGTTTCACTGACAGATAGAAAATCCGTTGCCAATGACGACAGGATTGTTAGTGGACGCAGGGTGGCTCGTCGTCCGCCTCGTCTTCTGGTTCTTCTTCAACGACTTCCTCCTGCACTTCCTGTACTTCGCTTCCCTGAAAAGCGCCGAAGCGGACCTCTTGCAGCACCTGGACAAGTGGACATTGATAGGTGTGCTGTACCTGCAGGGACAGTTCATGACCTGCAAGTACACCCTCATCTACGGTCTGCCCTACCTGCTGGCCCGACTGGACGGCATGTGGGCCCCCACACCTCCTGCCTGCATCGCCTACATCTACCGGTACTCAGACATGTGGAGGTCAGTCACCTACCATCCGCCATGTTATCACTTAGCTGTACACTGACACCTCGATCCATTTCGTTGCCAGGTCGTAAAATCGATTTCACAGAGTATGGCTCTGTCTTTCGGAAACTGGCGAAAAGAATATTTCGAATCTTTTTCCTGGTTTTCTTTGTAGTCGGGTGCAGCACATCCCTGAGGCATGGTTCTCTTGTTTCGCTGGGTAAGCGATCCCAGTCATACGTCATCAGGTCACGTGAACGAGAACGAGACTTCGTTGAAACAAACGAAAGAGTCGCCGTGTGATTTCTCTGGTTAAACACAACACCTTGCATAACCTTTAACTGTTTGCATATAAACAGACAGGAACATAGATGAGATTCAAACTGATCATACTCTTTATGAGATTCTAAACAGTTGTATTTTGCCTTGAGAATCCCTTTAAGTTGTATTTTGCCTTGAGAATCCCTTTAAGTTGTATTTTGCCTTGAGAATCCCTTTAAGGCCGTGTGCCCCAAGTACCTGGTCTATAAGAGCTTGTACACAAATACATTTCAGTTGATTAATTAAGGGGTTTGTGGCTGAGAACATGTCGTTAATTGTAGTCTCAACTTTTAATGGAGATCGAATTTTGCAGATACTTCGACGGTGGGATGTACACTTGTTTGAACAGGTATGTGTGCCTACACTTGTCTTCTTTTGATTTACCTTTGTTGTCAGTTAGGTTTACAAGCATCATGTCAGTGTTCTTATAAAAACCAACAAAGCATTTTTCCCCAGATTCCCCCATCCACGATTGCTGGGCGTATACCCACCACAGAAGAGGGTCACATTTTGTAATGGTTAGATGTGTTAAAGCATGTCGTAATAAACGAAGATTTGCTTATCTTGTCGGTGTATAACAGTTATCGTCATGGCAACCATCAGTAAAAGAGATGGGAGTATAGGGGAGTAGGCATATCCCTGTTCTATAACCGAGCTCCCTAACCCTACGACCTGGCTCCCTGACTTATGACTTGGCTTCCTCTTTCCTCAGGTACCTTTACCGCCCTCTCAAAGGCTCCAAGACAGGCCTGCTGCGCCATTTGTGGGCTTTGTTCATGTGTTTTATGTTCATGGGCATCTGGCACGGCGCCACCCAGCATGTGATGACGTGGGCCCTGGTCAACTGTCTGGTGGAAATGCTGGAGATGGCGGCTGTCCACCTGGAGAGGACGTCTTTCGCAAAGAAATATTTGGCGAGTAGAAGTTGTTTATTTAGTAAATTGAAAACATTCAGCGAAATGCATTAACCTATTCAGTGAATCTGTGCTGACGTGTCAGTGTGTGTGTTTGTGCTGTGCAGCTCACCCGTTTGTCGCCTGTCGCCATGCAGCGGTTCCGGGCTGCACGTGCGGTACCCCTACTCCTCATATCCCTAATGGTTCAAGCCTTCTTCCTGGGGGGCACTACTTTTGCCTCCGTAGTCGTGTCCAGACTTTACCTAGAAGGTGAGACTGTGCCATAAACACCGTTAGCTTCTGTTCCCTGTAAACTGAGTGAACCATGCAGCCACTGCCTCCCTTGAGGCTTGTATATATAGTCGTCTTCCATTACTCCTCCCAGATGGGTAACCTCTGTATTTACGAGCAATTAATTAGGGTTAAGACACCTACCCGACTGGTTTATTGACATATAGGTGTGATTGTGATGGGCCATTCATAGGTGGAGGTTACCATTCGACCGGTTTATTAACATAGAGGGTGATTGCCATGAGCCATTCATAAGATGCTACTCGACTAGTTAACTAACACAGAGGTTGACTGTCTGCAGTAGACAGTAGTGCCCATACCCGGACATCAGAGGGATGATACTAGGGCTTGTGTTCACGAAGCACGTCTGCCAAACCTTTTAACTATTAGGGGTGGGTAAAGCGACTAAAACTTTGTTTTCATGGACTCAAGGTAGGTCTACCCAAATCATCTTACCAGCCGCTGTGTCATCTAAATGGCCACCTTCCGATAAGTCTGATGTTTGTTCGCTGCAAACGATAGTCAGCTTACAGCTCCATGGCCATAGCCTTGACACAGACAGACTCCGACATTCCGGACACTCACGCGAGACAAGAGACTCCAGCAGATGCCTCAGACAGGACAGCTGAGACAAGTGGCATTCTGAATGAGGCTAGCAGTGCTCAAGAAACTTGCAAGGACAAAGTGGCTGCCGACTCCAGTCATGAAATTTGCCTTCATGTGATGGGGAATAGCAGTAAAGACCAACCCACTAAAGTGGTAGCGGCATCTTTATCTCATTTACAGATGGAGAACCCATGTTTTTCTCGGGTCCAGAAGCTCCTTGCTATAGTTTCACAGCAGAAGTCTCTGCAAGTTGGAAAACACCAGACATCTTTGCAACCTTCGGAAGAACCTTATTCTGCATCTCGATCTTCACAGACAACAAGGCAGCCCTTCAAGCCCTCAGCTCGACAAATCTTGACCCACTCATCTTCACAAATCCTCCATTTCCACATGGTCAGCGACAGAACCAACCAGTATCCATGATTTTCAGCACATGATGATGTAGCAGGAAATGGGTTGTAGACTGTCTGGTCAAACAAACCTGGAAGTGTCATCAGCCAGACAGCAGACATTGCAACCTAGAGGGAGACCAAGCCACTCCTTGTTCAGATTCACCTACTTACTTGCTAATGAATCTGGAGTTAGCTGCTTGTCGGGAAAATTAATTAATTAGTTGACCACCCTTGTTTGGTAATCTTACCTGCGGGTGGATAGTTAATGGCATGAATACAAGGCCTGGAAGATTTAGGTTGATATAGCTGTAGTGTAACACGTATTGCAAGATTTAAACAAACTTTGGGGACTGATTTACTGGTCACATTGTTACTGCAGGTCATCCTCTACAGTCCAAACAAGAACTTGATTTGTTGGTCAGTGGGATTCACTTAGTAATAGTCTGAGTATTTCACACATTGCTGAGCGGTGTGTCTTGTGCAACACACACACACACACACACACACACACACACACACACACACACAGACTGAACGCTGTGACTGGTGTGTAAGACATTTCTGTGACAAGCTTTTTCTTCATGGCAGCTGATTCCTTGCTCCTGGGGCCAATAGTACTTTACTGCTTCATCCACATCTCTCACCATCTGCAACGACTGGGCTACACCAAGCTCAGCAACAGCGCCACCACCTTCAGGTCTTGTCCACAGCAGGACAGGAAGAATGAATAGTGTGTGGTGTGTCTATCATTGTGAGCAAAGGTGTTGGGCTTGTGTTTGTATTATTTGATCTGTTGAGGACATGTTTGTATATATGTCACTATAGTAATGTAAACTTGTACTATTGGCAGTGCCTCCAGTTTCTGATAAAATCGCTCAGTGAGTTTAGTACAAGCTCTAAAGATCGGGCTGATCTCGCTGCTGACTTAATACTTTTGTTGTTTACTTATTGACTTGTTGACTTGTTGACTATCAGTTTGCTTGCTCAGTTGTAATGTAATTGCTTGTTTGTATAATTTACTTGTGGAGCTGTAGTCTCTTCTTAAGGCAGTTCTCCCCGATCATCCAACACTCTCATTGTTGCTACTAGTGTTAGTGTTAGTGTTAGTTATGTTGTGTTGTGTTGTGTTGTGTTGTGTTGTGTTGTGGCGGCGCTTGACTCGCCAGCCCCAAGATCCTCTCCACCATCGTTAGGACAGGGGTTGCCAATTACGGGAATGCAATTAAGCATCTGCAGTACATTCCCTTTGTGGAATGTTGTGTGTGTTCCATGTGCATCGCCCTCCTCCATGACATCAAAACATGAGGTGCACAAGAGAGTGCTTCCGTCTGAGTGCCATTTCCCGCCAAATATTTCCTGTCTCAGATGCTGTCCTGTGGGAGACTGTAATCACTGTTCATCTCTCTAACTGTAGTGAGCCAGGTCTCCGCTGTGCAGTTCTGACAATATTTATACATGGATTTCAGTCATTACCATCAGTTAAAATAAAATTATCTGGGGCTATCTGTGTTTTGTTATATTTGTAAACATGCACTGTTTGTAGAAACGAGATGACAAACAGGCTGTAAGACAGGATAAAATACAAGAAAGATTTTGTAACCCTGGGACTGAACACGTGGCCAATGCCAGTAAATTACATACTTGACCGCCCCTACACTCCCTCCTCCTGTCCCCACTTTCAGAATTTCACTTCATGGAAGGGTATGCAAGTCAAAACAACAAACTCATGCAAGTGATGCCACCTGTCTAGTGCCTGTAGTAAACAGTGCACTCACCTGCTGTATAGGTCACTGATATGAAGTCTTCTCGGACCTGTGGTTGGAAACCTGCCCCTGTTCACCCAACAGCTGCTGTACAGGAAGTGACGTCTGATGTCCAGGTCGTGGAAGGAGAGGACTGTGCTCCGCCTTTCACCCTTAGCCATGGCCTGGATACGGTGAGTGTCACGGATCGACCCGTGATAGTAAGGGAGAAACTAGAGTTAGTTCCCTGCTAGGTTGTAAGGCAGGGCTAGTTTCTCCTTTACGCGAAAATATGAATGTGAGAATGAGAGTTAGTCCCCTTTAGGTATTAAGAAGCAATACTAGTCCCCCTTGAATGAGATTTGATGAATGTGAGTATGGTTCATAGTGCGACTGAGTAAAGTAGTCACCAAATTCCTGTAAGGCAACTGAGTTGATTGGATTTTTAGTCCCCGACCTAACGTCCTAGTGTAAGGACGTAGGAGATTGTACTGTGTGAAAGTGAGAGGGGAGCAGAACTAATTCCTTGCATAGCCAAGGTATGGGATGTTTTGTTTTGTTGATTAATCTTTGTGATAGTTTTTTTCTTTAATGCTTGACCTGGAGAGAATGATGTGCGTTTATGAGATTTGATGGTTTTAAGAAATAAGTGCGATTGCTATGAAGGTAGAATATAATGTGACAATGCAGTGGTGTGAGTACTCATGAAAACATAAGTATTTTCAGGAATTAGGTAGGGGGTCGAGAAGGCTGGATGAAGATTGTCGTCAGTGAGCCGAGTGCCCTGCGACCAGGAGTATATATAAAATCGTCAGTGAGCTGTGTGCCCTACGATCAGGAATATAATATCGTCAGTGAGCTGTGTGCCCTACGATCAGGAATATAATATCGTCAGTGAGCTGTGTGCCCTACGATCAGAAGTATATAATATCATCAGTGAGCTGTGTGCCCTACGATCAGGAATATAATATCGTCAGTGAGCTGTGTGCTCTACGATCAGGAATATAATATCGTCAGTGAGCTGTGTGCCCTACGATCAGAAGTATATAATATCATCAGTGAGCTGTGTGCCCTACGATAAGGAATATAATATCGTCAGTGAGCTGTGTGCCCTGCGATCAGGAATGTAATATCGCCAGTGAGCTGTGTGCCCTACGATCTAGAATTCATAGTCGTCAGGAGCTGAGTGCCCTACGACCTGGAAGGATCACCTTCAAATTTGCTGTGTGCCTGACCCCAGGGAATACGACCCTCCGTTGAAGGATTCTGCGCGCCAACCGGGGCAAGGGAGATAATTCTATATATATATATGTGCTAGAGACGGAATGAATGCGAAGAGGACTGGAAACTGTATGTAAGTTGATCTCTTCATAGTTGACAAAAGACTCTCGTGGCGGGACGATTGGTTTATACGTCTTTTTCGGTCGGATACCTAATGACTTGGAACTGTGGAGAATCGGTTCAGTAGTTGTAAGAGTTGGTTTTGATTGTAATGATGGATTGATAGTGATGTCTATCGTGATTCATGTTCTCTTATTGATATATTGATTTATGTTTAGGAATTTATTGAAGGATTACTGATGTATCTTGATCCCTATACAACTTAGTTAGAAACCCCACCTCAAGTACACAGCTCGAGAAACCCATGTGCAGATCTTAGTGTTTTGTGTTGATTGAAAGAACACGTGAAGCGTGCCGTGTAGTCCATGTGTGTGGTGTAACCTGTCTACACATTCATTGGTCCTTCACAATTGGTGACCCCGACGTGATCTGTCGTGGGTGTGTCTCGTGTTGTGTTGAGTCGGGTGAAAGTGTGTCTTCGATTCGGTGTTTGTGATTCCCTTGGAACTTAGTGGTAGAAGGTGGGCAGTTAGTTATTTATCTTTGAAAATTTTGCAAAGTGGTTGAACTTATTGATATTTGCTCAGTGTTTAAGTGTTACATGTTGGGCGTTGTGCAGTAGCACCCCGTCTCCAGCTTTACGGGTCTGTGGAGACTGTATAGCTCACTCCACAGTAAGGGCCTAGCCTCTTTACCTACTGTGAGTCTCGTCTTTCTTTCTCACCTCTCTCTTCTGTGTGTGAAAGTGTGTGTAGAAACCGAAAGGAGTGACTGTCCCCTGTCCTATAGTCTACTGTCTTGATAAGTTTTAAGAACATTTTTTTTGGGTTGCCTCACTTTAAATTGCTAATGTGACTTGATGAAGACAAGATAATTAACTTTGAGTGTTTTTATGATTGTCTGGACTTTAGAACTATTATGGAAATGTTGGATGCAGTTTGAATAGCCTGTGTGGCAGATTTGTAAAGCCTGTGTGGCAGATTTGAATAGCCTGTGTGGCAGATTTGATTTGTAAAGCCTGTGTGGCAGATTGGAATAGCCTGTGTGGCAGATTGGAATAGCCTGTGTGGCAGAGTTGAAAAAAAAAAAAAGCCTGTGTGGCCGATTTGAAAAGCCTGTGTGGCAGATTGAATAGCCCGTGTGGTTGATAGAATCTCTAAGGCATAAAGAAATGCTAAGATAGTAGCCTAGGCATATAATTGCACGCTTCGTGGGCTAGTAGCCTATGTTATATTGTGAAGTTATATCCCTTTGCTATTGAGGTTTTGATAACTGCTGGTGTATAGTTGGAGGATTGTTCCTCCCGTGTTTGCTTGTTGATATTCGCTCATGTGTATATTGCATCCATCGGATATTAGAGATTGGAATTGTGTTTTTGTGTGTATGTTCTGAATTTTAGGTTTACACTTTGAAGTATTTGCAGTATATTTTGCAGTACTGGAATATCATATCTGGATTTGATCCAGTGATTGTGATTTCCTTTTGATTTAGACTTTTAGAGAAGCCTTGTGACGATACCTGTTGACTTTGTGATTACATTGATATTCCTATTGTATTGGTGTAGAGGATACTAGGTGATTTTTTTTTCGGTGGGCAACATGGATCCCAAACTAGTGTTTGATGTGGCCTCATGTAAGAAAGAAGGTGAAATGATAGGGTTAGTAGGTGACGCTTTGACTAGATATATAATGCAGGGTGTGGAACGTCATGATAGACATGTAGAGAGACTAGCGAGAGACTAGCAGAGAGACTAGCGAAAGAAAAAGAAGCTGAGAGACTAGCGAAAGAAAAAGAAGCTGAGAGACTAGCGAAAGAAAAAGAAGCTGAAAGAGAAGCGAAAGAAAAAGAAGCTGAGAGACTAGCGAAAGAAAAAGAAGCTGAGAGACTAGCGAAAGAAAAAGAAGCTGAAAGAGAAGCAGAGAGAAAAGAAAAAGAAGCTGAGAGATTAGAACGAAAAGAAGAAGCTGATAGATTAGAACGGAAAGAGGAAGCAGAAAGAGTATTTGAGTTGGAGAAACAGAAGCTGAGTTCAGAATCAAGGCTTGACTTTTCCAGCCACGCGCAAAGATACAGTATTCCAGAGGGACATATTCCAGAATTACCCGTTTTCCAAGAAGATAGCTGCGACATCTACGACTACATATGTAGATTCGAAACACAAGCCCGACTATTGAATTTGTCAGCAGAACTGTGGCCCCTGCATTTAGCCCTTCACTTGCAAGGCAGAGCTCTGGATGTGTACTACGCCTTAGATATCAAGGGTGAAGCGAGCTATGAACAACTAAAAAAAGAACTATTAAGGGTGTTTCAGGATACCGAAGAAGAATATAGAATGAAATTCCGAACTGTGCGTCCTCGGGAAAAAGATTCCATGACTTTCTTTCTCGTCAGATTAGAGGTATTACTAGACCGCTGGATTTCCCGAGCAAACATACCAAAAGACTATGCCCATCTGAGAGACTTAATTATTAGAGAACAATTTTATCAAAGTGTATCCAAAGACCTAGAGGTGTTCATGCGGGAGGAGGGTTTGTCCACAACTACAGCTATGGCGGAACATGCTGAGCGCTATCGGCAGGCACACCCTAACAAGTCTTTGGCCAGGAGGACGGAAGCATCCGTGTTTGCTACTGTGGACAACAGCTTCCATCCATCATCGCCCACTACTCAGTCAAAGAGAGATAAACACCTGGCAACACCACCGAAGAAATTAAAATACAAGAAGCAATCCTATCGAAAGGGAAGAGGATATATACCCCCACAGCGGCCAGAGTCTGATGACCCGTACCATCCATCACGCTGGGCTCCTCCCAGTCAATGTTACCAGTGTCGAAAATATGGTCACATAGCCCGAAATTGTCATCAAAATAGGGCCCGAGAACCAAAACCTAGGGAAGCCACTCGTCCTAATGTAGAGCTTGAGATGACCAAGGCTAAAAGCGAGTTGTCACCAGCCAAACAGCCGTTGTTGCAGAGAGAACTTGCTCTTCAAGAGGTTCATGATGAACTGTCGCACCAAATCAGTGACCTAAGTGATGATATCAGAGCCCTACAACAGAACTTACAGAAATCTAGAGAAGACGCAGAAGGTCAAGAGTGTAGACTACAATTAGAGATCAGTGAAAGGGACAGAGAAATTGCTCAACTCAAGGCTGAGATAGTTGTTTTCCAGAAGGAAAGAGACCGATTGGCGGTACTGTGCCAACAACAGAAGTCGACCCTTGGTGATCTGAAAAAAAAGATTCACGAATTGGAGTTGAGGCATAAGAGTCAGTTTGACGACCTACTGAGAGCCTCAGCAGATATCAGAGCCTACAAGGAACGTGAGGAAAGATTGAAGAAAGATCTGGATAGCACAATCGAGGCAGAAAGAAAAGTTCATCGGGAAACAGAATTCAATTCAGAAAACCTCAAGCTACGTGTTGGAGACCTGGAAGAATATCTGAATATGGAGAAATCAGCTAATGCGAAGGCTAACAGAGCAGTGGAACTTTTGACAAAACGAATCAGAAAACTCGAGCACAGACATTGTGGTAGGAGAAAAACTCAAAAGGAGTATCTGGACTCGAAACGTCATCTAACGAGAGAGATCGTGGAGAAGAAGACAGTCAGTGGCATTCTGCCTACAGACCATGAAGTCCACCAAAAGAGTTTCATTGAACTCATAACATGGCTGAGAACAGCCAAGAAGAAAAATACATGCGTAGAGGACTCCAATGTAACACCTTTAAAAAAATTAGAATATCTTCTGCTGAATTTTGAACAGGAAGACAAGAACAAAGGAACGAAAATTATGAGAGTTCGCAATAAGAGAAAACAGCAACATCATCTGCTTTTGTGGAAAACTTTAAGAACGCACATATCGTCATGAGCGGGTTACTATAGCAAAAGAGTTATCTGAAGCTAGAAGGAAGTGTCATAGTTAGAAATAAAAAGCTTGTATTGAAAACAATAGTGATAGAAAAAATGTATGAAACATTTTTTTTTTCGAAGAAGGGAGGATTGTCACGGATCGACCCGTGATAGTAAGGGAGAAACTAGAGTTAGTTCCCTGCTAGGTTGTAAGGCAGGGCTAGTTTCTCCTTTACGCGAAAATATGAATGTGAGAATGAGAGTTAGTCCCCTTTAGGTATTAAGAAGCAATACTAGTCCCCCTTGAATGAGATTTGATGAATGTGAGTATGGTTCATAGTGCGACTGAGTAAAGTAGTCACCAAATTCCTGTAAGGCAACTGAGTTGATTGGATTTTTAGTCCCCGACCTAACGTCCTAGTGTAAGGACGTAGGAGATTGTACTGTGTGAAAGTGAGAGGGGAGCAGAACTAATTCCTTGCATAGCCAAGGTATGGGATGTTTTGTTTTGTTGATTAATCTTTGTGATAGTTTTTTTCTTTAATGCTTGGCCTGGAGAGAATGATGTGCGTTTATGAGATTTGATGGTTTTAAGAAATAAGTGCGATTGCTATGAAGGTAGAATATAATGTGACAATGCAGTGGTGTGAGTACTCATGAAAACATAAGTATTTTCAGGAATTAGGTAGGGGGTCGAGAAGGCTGGATGAAGATTGTCGTCAGTGAGCCGAGTGCCCTGCGACCAGGAGTATATATAAAATCGTCAGTGAGCTGTGTGCCCTACGATCAGGAATATAATATCGTCAGTGAGCTGTGTGCCCTACGATCAGGAATATAATATCGTCAGTGAGCTGTGTGCCCTACGATGAAGTATATAATATCGTCAGTGAGCTGTGTGCCCTACGATCAGGAATATAATATCGTCAGTGAGCTGTGTGCCCTACGATCAGAAGTATATAATATCATCAGTGAGCTGTGTGCCCTACGATCAGGAATATAATATCGTCAGTGAGCTGTTGCCTACGATCAGAATATAATATCGTCAGTGAGCTGTATTGCCCTACGATCAAGAAGTATATAATATCATCAGTAGTGAGCTGTGTGCCCTACGATCAGAATATATAATATCGTCAGTGAGCTGTGTTTCTGATCAGAAGTATATAATATCATCAGTGAGCTGTTGCCCTACGATAGGAATATAATATCGTCAGTGAGCTGTGTGCCCTACGATCAGGAATGTAAAATCGTCAGTGAGCTGTGTGCCCTACGATCTAGAATTCATTGTCGTCAGGAGCTGAGTGCCCTACGACCTGGAAGGATCACCTTCAAATTTGCTGTGTGCCTGACCCCAGGGAATACGACCCTCCGTTGAAGGATTCTGCGCGCCAACCGGGGCAAGGGAGATAATTCTATATATATATATATATGTGCTAGAGACGGAATGAATGCGAGGAGGACTGGAAACTGTATGTAAGTTGATCTCTTCATAGTTGACAAAAGACTCTCGTGGCGGGACGATTGGTTTATACGTCTTTTTCGGTCGGATACCTAATGACTTGGAACTGTAGAGAATCGGTTCCGTAGTTGTAAGAGTTGGTTTTGATTGTAATGATGGATTGATAGTGATGTGTATCGTGATTCATGTTCTCTTATTGATATATTGATTTATGTTTAGGAATTTATTGAAGGATTACTGATGTATCTTGACCCCTATACAACTTAGTTAGAAACCCCACCTCAAGTACACAGCTCGAGAAACCCATGTGCAGATCTTAGTGTTTTGTGTTGATTGAAAGAACACGTGAAGCGTGCCGTGTAGTCCATGTGTGTGGTGTAACCTGTCTACACGTTCATTGGTCCTTCACAATTGGTGACCCCGACGTGATCTGTCGTGGGTGTGTCTCGTGTTGTGTTGAGTCGGGTGAAAGTGTGTCTTCGATTCGGTGTTTGTGATTCCCTTGGAACTTAGTGGTAGAAGGTTGGCAGTTAGTTATTTATCTTTGAGACTTTTGCAAAGTGGTTGAACTTATTGATATTTGCTCAGTGTTTAAGTGTTACATGTTGGGCGTTGTGCAGTAGTACCCCGTCTCCAGCTTTACGGGTCTGTGGAGACTGTATAGCTCACTCCACAGTAAGGGCCTAGCCTCTTTACCTACTGTGAGTCTCGTCTTTCTTTCTCACCTCTCTCTTCTGTGTGTGAAAGTGTGCGTAGAAACCGAAAGGAGTGACTGTCCCCTGTCCTATAGTCTACTGTCTTGATAAGTTTTAAGAAAAATTTTTTTGGGTTGCCTCACTTTAAATTGCTAATGTGACTTGATGAAGACAAGATAATTAACTTTGAGTGTTTTTATGATTGTCTGGACTTTAGAACTATTATGGAAATGTTGGATGCAGTTTGAATAGCCTGTGTGGCAGATTTGTAAAGCCTGTGTGGCAGATTTGAATAGCCTGTGTGGCAGATTTGTAAAGCCTGTGTGGCAGATTGGAATAGCCTGTGTGGCAGATTGGAATAGCCTGTGTGGCAGA
>SMMW01000155.1:0-11501 GCA_004794655.1 Marisa cornuarietis | reverse complement strand
GTGTTTGTTTATGTATATATATATATGTGAGTGTGTGCTTCTGCATGTGTGCGTGTTTGTTTATGTATATATATATATGTGTGTGTGAGTGTGTGCTTCTGCATGTGAGGGTGTTTGTTTATGTATATATATATATATGTGAGTGTGTGCTTCTGCATGTGTGCGTGTTTGTTTATGTATATATATATGTGAGTGTGTGCTTCTGCATGTGTGCGTGTTTGTTTATGTATATATATATGAGTGTGTGCTTCTGCATGTGTGCGTGTTTGTTTATGTATATATATATATGTGTGTGTGAGTGTGTGCTTCTGCATATGAGGGTGTTTGTTTATGTATATATATATGTGAGTGTGTGCTTCTGCATGTGTGCGTGTTTGTTTATGTATATATATATGTGTGTGTGAGTGTGTGCTTCTGCATGTGTGCGTGTTTGTTTATGTATATATATATGTGAGTGTGTGCTTCTGCATGTGTGCGTGTTTGTTTATGTATATATATATGTGAGTGTGTGCTTCTGCATGTGTGCGTGTTTGTTTATGTATATATATATATATGTGTGTGTGAGTGTGTGCTTCTGCATGTGTGCGTGTTTGTTTATGTATATATATATGTGAGTGTGTGCTTCTGCATGTGTGCGTGTTTGTTTATGTATATATATATATGTGAGTGTGTGCTTCTGCATGTGTGCGTGTTTGTTTACGCATATATTTGCGTGTGAGGTGTGTGCTTCTGCATATGTGGGTGTTTGTTTATGTATATATATAAATGTGAGGTGTGTGTTTGCATGTGTGTGTGTTTGTTTATGTATATATGGAGATGTGAGGTGCTTCTGCATGTGTGCGTGTTTGTTTATGTATATATATATGTGAGTGTGCTTCTGCATGTGTGTGTTTGTTTATATATATATGTGAGTGTGTGCTTCTGCATGTGTGCGTGTTTGTTTATGTATATATATATATGTGTGTGTGAGTGTGTGCTTCTGCATGTGAGGGTGTTTGTTTATGTATATATATATATATGTGAGTGTGTGCTTCTGCATGTGTGCGTGTTTGTTTATGTATATATATATGTGAGTGTGTGCTTCTGCATGTGTGCGTGTTTGTTTATGTATATATATATATGTGAGTGTGTGCTTCTGCATGTGAGGGTGTTTGTTTATGTATATATATATATATGTGAGTGTGTGCTTCTGCATGTGTGCGTGTTTGTTTATGTATATATATATATATATGTGAGTGTGTGCTTCTGCATGTGTGCGTGTTTGTTTATATATATATATATATGTGAGTGTGTGCTTCTGCATGTGTGTGCGTGTTTGTTTATGTATATATATATATGTGAGTGTGTGCTTCTGCATGTGTGCGTGTTTATTTATGTATATATATTTTTTATATGTCTGTCATGTATTTCATATGTGCATGTTTATTTATATATATATATATATATAAGTGTGTGCTCTGCATATATGCGTGTTTATTATATGTATATATATATATTTATTTATACTTTTCATATTGTATATACTATATATATAATATATATTTATTTTATATATATATATGTATGTATGTATATGTATATATTTATTTATATATACTATATTTCTGCTTCACATGTTTGTGTATGTGCTACATATATATATATATATATGTGTGTATTCTACATGTGTGCATGTTTATTTATATATGTGTATTCTACTACATGTGCATATTTATGTATATATATATATGTGTATACTACATGTATGCATATTTATTTATGTATCTTTCTACATGTGTACGTGTTTGTTTATGTGCTATATATGTGTGTGTGTGTGCTTCTACATGTGTGTGCGTGTTTGTTTATGTATATATATATATGAGTGTGTGTGCTTCATGTGTGCGTGTTTGTTTATGTATATATATATGTGAGTGTGTGCTTCTGCATGTGTGCGTGTTTGTTTATATATATATATGTAGTGTGTGCTTCTGCATGTGTGCGTGTTTGTTTATGTATATATATATGAGTGTGTGCTTCTGCATGTGTGCGTGTTTGTTTATGTATATATATAAATGTGAGTGTGTGCTTCTGCATGTGTGCGTGTTTGTTTATGTATATATATATATGTGAGTGTGTGCTTCTGCATGTGTGCGTGTTTGTTTATGTATATATATATGTGAGTGTGTGCTTCTGCATGTGTGCGTGTTTGTTTATGTATATATATATGTGAGTGTGTGCTTCTGCATGTGTGCGTGTTTGTTTATGTATATATATATGTGTGTGTGAGTGTGTGCTTCTGCATGTGTGCGTGTTTGTTTATGTATATATATATGTGAGTGTGTGCTTCTGCATGTGTGCGTGTTTGTTTATGTATATATATATATATGTGAGTGTGTGCTTCTGCATGTGTGCGTGTTTGTTTATGTATATATATATATGTGAGTGTGTGCTTCTGCATGTGTGCGTGTTTGTTTATGTATATATATATATGTGTGTGTGAGTGTGTGCTTCTGCATGTGTGCGTGTTTGTTTATGTATATATATATGTGAGTGTGTGCTTCTGCATGTGTGCGTGTTTGTTTATGTATATATATATGTGTGTGTGAGTGTGTGCTTCTGCATGTGTGCGTGTTTGTTTATGTATATATATATGTGAGTGTGTGCTTCTGCATGTGTGCGTGTTTGTTTATGTATATATATATATATGTGAGTGTGTGCTTCTGCATGTGTGCGTGTTTGTTTATGTATATATATATGTGTGTGTGAGTGTGTGCTTCTGCATGTGTGCGTGTTTGTTTATGTATATATATATGTGAGTGTGTGCTTCTGCATGTGTGCGTGTTTGTTTATGTATATATATATATGTGAGTGTGTGCTTCTGCATGTGTGCGTGTTTGTTTACGCATATATTTGCGTGTGTTTATGCATGTGTGCGTGTTTCTTTACGCATATATTTGTGTGTTTATGGTTGCGTGTGTGTGTGCGTGTTTGTGCTTCACTACTTACTATATATATCTATAGGCACCGGCATGTGTGAGTGATTGAGAGAAGGAAATGAGTTAAAGTGTTCGGTGAAAAGTGAGTTTAGAGGAAGATTAGTTTTGACAGGTAGATGACGAGAAGTTTACTGCTGACAGTCGTCACTGAAGGAAATTTCTGTTGTTTGGGGTGAAAGTTGGTTTTGACAGAGCGAGGAAGCATGTCAATGGCGCCAACCTTACACGTGTCCGGGTCACGCGCTGCTGAGTTACAGCGACATCATCGGCCGCACACTACAGAAACTACACATCATCAGCATCATCCTCATCATTATCATTATGAAAGAAGAGTGTGGGAAGTAGCCTCATCACCAGGGACTGCTTGCGCCACGCTGGACACCACATTAACGTCAGAGCGGCACCTGAAACTTCAGCCCTCCCCCTCCCCCTCCCCCACCTTTGTCCCTCCAAACCTATCACAAAAATCGTCAACGTATTTACTTCGCCCCAACCCCCAAACTGCTATCCTCTTTCCCATCCATCCTCCTCACTGCCACCTCTGTTCCCCTGGCTACAGAATCCTGGGAAGGGGAAGAGCGTATGGATTTGACGTTGAACGTGAATGGCACGTACTCACCACGCCTGGCTCCTCTTCCGCCATCACGTGACAAGTAAAACTTTGTCAGAGCCACTGGAGACAAAATTAGGCGGGATTTCACTCTAATCAGTCTTCCCCTCCCGCTACCCACTCTCTTCACACACACACACTCACACACACACACACACACACACACACACACAACACAACACAACACAACACAACACAACACACACACACACACACACACACACACACACACACAGCGCGGGAAAGGGGTTATGGGCCGACTTTACAAATCAACTCCATCCCTGTCTCATCTCAATTCATCTTTGCTCTCAGTGAGATACAATTTCCCTTTAGCTGCAATAAGATTTTTGCATGAATATGATCAAACATGTTTCCTTGCCGATTGTGGTGTCACGTGACCTATTTTATCCCACCTACACCACGTCCTCTGCTGTGTTAACCATGAATAACCTTTGACCTCCTGAGACCACATCCTGTGCTGTGACTGTGGTGTACACATCCTGTGCTGTGACTGTGGTGTACACATCCTGTGCTGTGACTGTGGTGTACACATCCTGTGCTGTGACTGTGGTGTACAACAATCTTTGTTTGCAGGCAGGTCTCGCCACACACACACACACACACACAGTTTTTTTGCGGAAGTGACGTGAGCAGCTTTTTAAGACAAGCATTTGGCCTTCTCCTCGATGTGGACTTTGTTTTAAATCGTTATCGGCGGCGAGAGGTGCAGTGTGCATACAGATGTGAGTAGCCCTGTACCAGCAGCTTGTCCTTGTCACAGTGCCTGGCCTGCTGGGCCCACAGCTGAGTGGCTCAACACAGCAACACATTCTTGGCGTAGTTTGAGCCGAAATATTAGCAGCCACGGGGCACGAATTTCACAAAGTCTCTGCCAGTGAGACTTGCTTCAGAGGTTCTGGAAACCCACCCCTCCTCTCCAGCACCACTCCCCCCACCCCCCGCCAGACAGACTTTAGGCAAACAATGCGTGGAGCAGGCGACAAATGGAAGAAATGAAAGACAACAAGAAAGAAAGAACGCAAGCCAATGCAGCTTACATGTCTACAGTTTACAGACAACACAGACAGGGTCTACGAGTATATAGACAGGCTCTACATAGACATAGTCTTCATAAGCTCCAGATAGACATAGTCTAACTAGACAGGCTCCACATAGACATGGTCTTCATAGGCTCCACATAGACATGGTCTACATAGGCTCCAGATAGACATGGTCTACATAGACTCCACATAGACATAGTCTACATAGACTCCACATAGACATAGTCTACATAGACTCCACATAGACATGGTCTACATAGGCTCCAGATAGACATGGTCTACATAGACTCCACATAGACATAGTCTACATAGACTCCACATAGACATAGTCTACATAGACTCCACATAGACATGGTCTACATAGGCTCCACATAGACATGGTCTTCATAGGCTCCACATAGACATGGTCTACATAGGCTCCAGATAGACATGGTCTACATAGACTCCACATAGACATAGTCTACATAGACTCCACATAGACATAGTCTACATAGACTCCACATAAACATGGTCTACATAGGCTCCACATACACATGGTCTACATAGGCTCCACATAGACATAGTCTACATAGACTCCACATAAACATGGTCTTCATAGGCTCCACATAGACATGGTCTACATAAGCTCCACATAGACATAGTCTACATAGACTCCACATAGACATGGTCTACATAGACTCCACATCGACATGGTCTACATAGGCTCCACATAGACATGGTCTACATAGGCTCCAGATAGACATGGTCTACATAGACTCCACATAGACATGGTCTACATAGGCTCCACATAGACATAGTCTAAATAGACTCCACATAGACATGGTCTACATAGGCTCCAGATAGACATGGTTTACATAGGCTCCAGATAGACATGGTCTACATAGGCTCCAGATAGACATAGTCTACATAGGCTCCACATAGACATATCTACATAGGATCCAGATAGACATAGTCTACATAGGATCCAGATAGACATAGTCTACATAGACTCCACATAGACATGGTCTACATAGGCTCCAGATAGACATGGTCTACATAGGCTCCAGATAGACATAGTCTACATAGGATCCAGATAGACATAGTCTACATAGGATCCAGATAGACATAGTCTACATAGGCTCCAGATAGATATAGTCTACATAGGCTCCAGATAGACATGGTCTACATAGACTCCACATAGACATGGTCTACATAGGCTCCAGATAGACATGGTCTACATAGGATCCAGATAGACATGGTCTACATAGGATCCAGATAGACATGGTCTACATAGGCTCCAGATAGACATAGTCTACATAGGATCCAGATAGACATAGTCTACATAGGCTCCAGATAGATATGGTCTACATAGACAGACTTCAGATAGACATGGTCTACATAGACAGGCTCCACATAGACTATGTAGACCATAGACAGGCTCAACGTAGAAAAGCTAGTTTTATGGACATGTGCTGCCACCTGCTGGTTATTTATCGCAAGTGGCTAGAGCGGAGCGGGCTTGAGGGTTGGGTCGTGCAGCCCTTGATTCCAAGCTCGTGACTTGTCTTTTCTAGGAAAAGCGAACAAATGTCAGGCAGTGGAGACGCACCCTGTACCCAGGGCTTGTCGCAGCTCAGCATATCATCGGCGATAAGTCATCGGCCAAATTTAAGCTCGTTTCCGGTTGTGTCCTGCCCTGCTGGAGGTGCAAACACGTGCGCGCACATACACTCTGTCTACAGTCTCTCTCATCAGAAATTCCGAGAGCTGCCCCGTGCATAAAAAATAATGCACATAAAATTCACACGTAGGAATCAACATGTTCCACCATAAATGTCATGTTGTCATATTACTCACTGACCTCAAGTTCTCACTTCAACCATGTTTTCCTTGTTACCAGGACTTGATAAAGTTGTTTCAGTACCACCCACCCACCCTAAGCGCGGTAGCTGGAGCAGAGTAGGTGTTATCTGCCTCAACTCACACTACATGAAGTCTGTACAAGACAAGCTCAGGCTCCCCTATACGGGGCTCACTTCTAAAGCCGGCCGCCCACTGTACGACAAGGGAAAGAGGTGATGACAATTAGTCACATCTGGAGAAATGATATCACATGTTTACAAGATGCTTGTGTTTTAATTGTCTTCATCTCCACCTTGTAGTTAACTTGGGGACAGATAAGTGGCCTCCGAGGGCAATGGCGCGTTCACTACCCGATCTCACACCCGGTTTAGCATCGTACTACCCTAGGTGTGAATGTTACCTCAGCCTGTAAAGGACTGGGGAAAAGGAAACAAGATGGACACCACCGTCACAAAAACACTGGCCTGTGATAAGTGAGGACTCTAACACCCAACACCTATAAGACTTTGAAATAAGGTTTTCCACCTACTCTAGTGGTTTTTTTTTTATGACAAATCGTGTTGGTTTTTGTTTTACAGTTTGCCATCTCTGTCCCACACAAATAAACAACAGACACGAAAACAACAAACACACACAAGTATACGCAAGAGAATGATTGTGTGCATGTGAGTGTGTCTGCTCGTGCGTATATCTGCGTGTGTGGGAGAGATATTGTTGGTAAAATGTGGCCATCATCAAGACATGTTCCTCGTGCCATGTCACTTGGCGAATAAAGAAATTATTATTATTATTATTTATTTCCAGAAAGATGAGATACTGACGTCAGACAATGATGAAAACTAGAAAGGAGAGGACACAGTGATAACCACCCCCCTTCCTTGTCGCCGCCCTCTCACTCTACACCCTGGTGCTGCAGGGCGGTTGAGCAGCAATGAATTATTAACATCGTTTGTGGATTTACAATGTCATACGGGCAACTGTTACAGTCCGCGTGCCACGCCATAAAGCTTCGACATCGCCATGAAAACATATTATCGCCTCTTAAACTATGGTATTATCTCCTCCTGTTGACCATCCTCTCCCTTCTCCATGCCCCCTCCCCCAACCTGGCGTGATAAACAGTTTCCGTAAACCAGTTTATGCCCGATTATTTTATGATCAGCTATTTCCTACGAGTCCAGAAGTTTGTTGTGTTTTGCCCTTCGTTATCTTTCTCAGTCGTTACACGAGGATCTCCTTGCTGTAACTGATTACAGATTGTACACATGATAACAGTGCGCACTAAATGTTTCTTCTGGAGGACACTAACAATGACACTAACAATGACTCTAACAATGACACTAAATGTCACTAACAATGACACTAACAATGACTTTAACAATGACACTAACAATGATAATTAACAATGAAACTAACAATGACTAACAATGACACTAATAATGGCACTAACAATGACTCTAACAATAACACTAAAATGACACTAACAATGACTTTAACAATAACACTAACAATGACACTAACACTGACTTTAACAATGACTTTAACAATAACACTAACAATGACACTAAAATGACTTTAACAATGACTTTAACAATGACACTAACAATGACACTAACACTGACTTTAACAATGACACTAACAATGACACTAATAATGACGCTAACAATGACTCAAACAATGACACTAACGATGACACTAACGATGACACTAAATGACACTAACAATGACTTTAACAATAACACTAACAATGACACTAACAATGACTTTAACAATGACTTTAACAATAACACTAACAATGACACTAAAATGACTTTAACAATGACTTTAACAATGACACTAACAATGACACTAGCAATGACTCAAACAATGACACTAACGATGACACTAAATGACACTAACAATGACAGCTTTCCTGAAGGCGAGTTCAGAATACTAGCCAAAGAAGTTGAAGAGCGGAGTCAAAGGTCCCATTAAGCCCTCCTTTGTTGTGCCCGCTGTTTCCCTCGTCAACCGTTTATCCGCTGAGTACATTAAAAGATAAAACAGACGAGTAGCCATTGCTCGGAGACAATGAAGAGAACAAAAGTCGATGGCTGCTCAACTTGCGTTAGGAAAAGCCACTAATTCTTGTCACTAACCTGCTGTGTGGGTGGCTGACAATGTACACCTCGCCAAACGCAACATTTTCTTCTTATTTTTCGAGGCAACAGCGGCAGGTCGAACTGTGGCCTTTATTACAGAGGAAACAGACGTAAATGGAAGAAATAAAATAATAATGGATTAGCACGATTCTCTAATAAAGGTGACAACAGAAAAAAAGAAATAGAAATGAAAGGCCTTTCAAGGCTGTGGCTAAGAGCAAACGACCGCAAACAACATCAACGGCTTCCTGACTACCAGCCTCAACTGCTGTAGTGAAGCCAGCAAACTGACTGCCACTGGGTGGCGCTGTTGGAGCAGGTGTCGAGAAGAGTGATTTCATGTCACGAAGACAAGCACGCGCTTGCTGTAAGGGTCAGGCAGGTCGCTGCAGCCATGGTAGTCGTCGTCGTCGTGGTCGTGGTTTGTAGTGGTGGTGGTGTCCGTGGTGGTGGTGGTGGGTAAGAGAGTAGTTTTCATTGTAAAGCGCCATCTACGTGAATAGCTTGTGGGCGGAGGGATATGTGATGTCAGAAAGTCGGAGTTAAATTAACAAACCAGAGCAAAGGTAGAGGAGTGGCGAGGGTCGAGTCCAGGGCCGCTACAACACGTCACACGTGCTGACCCCTCGCCAGCATCAGGCACTGATGACAACAGCTTGGTGGGAGGTTCAGGACAAACTTTTGCAGTCTGGTTGGTTCTTTGCCTCTTGCTGCGTTTTAGTTGCAGTTGATGGCACACCGTTTGCAGTCCACACACATGTCACGCTTGACTGTCACGAGTGTCACGTTTGAATGATGACGGTGTGACGCCTAACTGGCAGTGGATGTGTTCAGAAGAAAGTGTTTTCTGTTAGTCAATCGTGAATGTATAAAAAAAGACCATGCAGCCTTTTTGAAAAAAAAGTCTCAAGTTTGATTTTGGGTTTGACAAGTGAGAGAGTGTGAGGGACGCAGGCCGGGTATAGTTTGTTGACAGTGGGGGGGGGAACTCTGTAGGACAAAGCTTCGTGTTGACAAGTCAGTGGAACTGTAGGCAGCTTGGTATCAGATGAATGGAGCAGTAGAGGGGAGGTGTAGATGTGAGTGAGCTCAAGCAAGTACCAAGGGCCAGTGCTAGAAACAGTGGGTTAGGTTTCTTGTCTTGTGGCGATTATAAACTGAGTTCATTTCTTCCTGTCTTCTTTGATTCTTCAGAGTTTTTTCTGCCAGTGCGGGTCCCTGAGGCCACAGCTCTGCTTGGATGAGCTGCAGGACATGCTGGGGGGGGGGGTCCGTGTGGCATGGGCAGCTCTGTGACAGGGTGTGACAGGTCCAGGCTGTACATGTACCATGTTCAGTCCGCAGGCGGAAGATGATCTGCTTGTGGTGAGTGAGAGTAAGCAACTTCTCGTCTGATGGCGGATATGTTTGCTTGTTTATTTGTTTGTTTGTTTACCGACTGACTTTTGAAGTGGTGTTGGAGCAGATCTTTGTCTTCACTCCAGGAGATTGCCTGCTTTGACAGCTCTAGACAATCTGGCAAGTGTGTCTGCCTCGGTTCGTGACAGGCCTGAGCGACTAGGGATACAGTGTACAGTCTGCTTCCTGCGCTGTGTGTGTGTTCGTGTTCAGGAGGAGGTGTGTGCTTCTGTCTGTCCCCCCCCCCGGCTGCTCTCTAGTAAACTGCAGGCTCTGGATGCCGGATCTGCGGTCAGTCAGGAAGATGGAATGAGAGGTGGGGTGGGTTTCGATGCTGACAAGTCTGGCTCTACCCGTTGAGCAGGGAGCTCATCTCGGTATTGGACGACGGTGAATCAGCAGGTAATGATCCTGGCCGGGGTGCTTCAGCCGTCTGGGTAGCGTGCATACATTCCACTTCCACCATTGCCGATGGTAGCATCAGAGGATCAATGTGTGTTGACGTGAGTTCACGTAGATGTGTGTAGAGGTGGGTTCACGTAGATAAACTGAACCTCAATAGGGTGCAGCATTTCCATCCTAATGAGGCGGTCCGGTGGCGCAACGGTTAGCGCCTGTCACCAGCATAGGGGGGTTTAACTGTTTTGGGTTCACCTCTCGTCTCGGGCACGCTGTTCTTTCTTTGCATGTGGCATCTGTTTACAGGGCTCCTTAATCTTGGTGTTGTTGAACTCTTCTTTAATATTATTATTGAGAGTTCCTAGTGGAAGGGAAGGTAAGGCAGCGATGGAGGCGACACGGCCCCCGCCCTCACAAAATGCTGGCCCCCGAGAAACGTGAGGCCTTACCCCACCCCCACGCCCACTCCCACCCCAGAATGACCGAATGGTTAGGGACGATCTTTACCTTTATCTTCGCCTACCCTTAAACACAGAAAAAGTAGTGGGGAAAGAAAAAATAGAAACTATCACCTGACACTCACTGTCCTGGCTTCCCACAATCCAGTACCACGTGACAAGTTGAACACAGAGGCGTCTGTCACTCGTGCAACCTCACCAGGACAACCCAACGCCTTCACTTCGTGTCTACACACCTAGCAAGGACAGCACACAGCCCATAGACCACAGCCCACAGCCTACAGCCCACAGACCACAGCCCACAATGCCTTGTTTTGATTTGGTGTCTGTACGCCCTGTGTATGTCAGTGGAATATGTGGAATCAAGCACTAAATGTTGACTTCTCTACACCTCGACATATGTACCCGCCTTTCACTTGGTGGTTACATGCACACCAACCTAACGTATCTAGCGCGGACTTGGTCCCAACGGAACTTTACATACACAGGTCTGACTTAGTTGTCACACACCCTGCCAAAACAACCCAGTATACCTAGTTCTCTGGTGTGTACACACCCTACCAAAACAACCTACTATACCTAGTTCTGACCTGATGTGTACACACTCTGCCAAAACA
>SMMW01000154.1:0-12116 GCA_004794655.1 Marisa cornuarietis | reverse complement strand
TGCATACAAGCTATCATCGTCTTGGCAAAGAACGAAGCACGAATGACGGTAAGGAGCAGTCGATTGTCCTTGTCTCCCCCCCCCCACTCACACACACACACACAAAATTCCTCCTTGAAAAAAATATTTTCCACCAGCCCCACCCCAACCCACACACCCACCACCCCCCACCCACCCACACACACACACACACACTAGCAACTTCGATTTCCGTGTGATGCAGCACACTTTCTCCAGCTGATCCAGCTGTTGAATGGGTACCTGACTTTGCAAACTGTTAGGAAAGGTAAGGCAGTGAGTGGGAGGAGACGGACGTCTCCCACACAAAGCTGGTCTCAAGAAAAAGTTCGTTCTTTAACGCATCACACGTGAACGACCGACAGGTCGATGAACTTCATGTACTCTCTTTTTTTCTGATTAAGAAGCACTTAAGAAGCACTTAAGTGCTCCCCCCCCCAACGCCTGGTGCCCGTCAAGGGACGACTGACTGACTGAAGAAGCACTTTAAAATGCACTCAGTGTTCGATTCCCCCTTAAATACATTTTAGCGGTGCTAGAGCATTTTTTTTACTGACGCATCTGGATTGCAATGTAAGAGAGGCGATACATACACTTAAGAGCAAATTTTCTTTTTAAGTGGCGAAAAGCAGCCCCAGGTTAAGGGGGCGAAGAAAAAGGCTGAGAGTCAAAACAATTCTTTTTCTGTTCTCGTCTCTCTTGAAAACCCATCTGCTAGGAAAACGGGGGGCTATGGTCATAATGGCGGCCCTGTTAAATCACTTGGTGGTGTGGATGGTACACCCGATATGCTACACTTGCCCTTTAAGATCACAGACAACAAAGTTAGGTTCATGGGTCAGAAGTGAGACCTTTTTAAAAAATTACATCGAAATAAATGGATCTGAATGACACAGTCATACATGCGCCGTGTTTCAAACTTTCCTCAAAAGAAAAGGCTTTTAATGTTTTTTAAAAAAAAACTTAATTCAACAAAAAAGCAATCCAAATAACATTCTTTGGAATTGTGAAGTTCAACTGTTTGGACAAGGAATGTTAACTGTATCGCGAAAGGACAGGTCTATAAGCAAGAGGCGTGTGTAAGAAATGCCAGACACACAGCAGGGGCAGGTAAATCCGGGAAGTCCCCAGTGGGGAGATAATTCGTTTTTGTGATCTCTCCTGCCTTAAACTTTCTTTATCGAAAATTGTACGAGGAGCAAAGGTAACGAGCATAAATACCGTCTGTACGATAACACCAGTGGATGGTGCACACATTATCTCTCCCTCCCCCTCTCTCTCTTTCTCTGTAAAAAAAGAAAAGCAAGCAAGCAAACAAACAATGAATTTGCTTATAAAATTATGTTAGCCATGATGGACCTTTTATCGTCTCATCTTCAAATATCCAATATTCTGTTGTCGGTCTGACAAACTGGGTTTTTTTTCCTGTCAATCGGTATGTCTTCAATTCCGTGGGTTTTTCTTTTTTCAGAGTTTTGTCTTCCTGGGGCAAGTGATGAGCCAGACTGTACTAAGCCGCTGATCTGAAGTTAACACTTCTGCCATTCAGCAACAACGACAACCGACAATCTCTACGTAAACTAATAAAGCAGTGTGCGATAAACAGGACTGAACTCGACAAGACTTAAATGTTAAACCTCTTGAGCTCGCATTCAGGTGAGAAGGGTACAAAGACAAGGTAGACAGTTACAGCGATCAGTGTCTGCCCGCTGTCCATGCTTAGTCTGCAGACAACACACTAGTGACTAGTACTTCTCCTGCGTCTGCTTAATCTGCACTGCACGCCGGTTGCCATGACAATGAGCGCGCGCAAGGGCTTGGGACTTCAACGGTCCAACGGAACCCACGAGTTCAACATCGCCATCGTCGGCGCTTTGGGCGTCGGCAAGTCGGGTAAGTGGTTCTCCCCAGCTTCACCCCACCCCTTCTGTGTGTCTATGCGTGTTACATGTGTGTGTGTGTGTGTGTGTGTGTGTGAGAGAGAGAGAGAGAGTGTGTGAGAAATGTGTGTGATATGCTTAGTTTATTGATGAGGTCATCGGCTCATTGAAAGGAAGAAATTTTACACATGTGAATGTCCATAAAGACATGTATGAATATATCTATGTATGTATGAACAATCGTGAATTTTATTATGAACGTACAGGTCGACTCATGCAGTCAGAAATATATATATATATAGACTGCAACATAACAACAGGTAAGTAGAGAGTAACATAATAAACATAAACAATCTAATGGACAAGGGACAAGTTGGAATACTTACTTGTAAAGCTTCACAAATTCTAAAAGGGTAGACCTGCATACCCGTGCTGCTGTAAGAAGACAGGTGTTGTAGATCACCATCGTTCGCATCACCAACTGCGTGAAGTTCAACATTTTTTCTCTGTGTAATCAAGGAGAGGGCGATGCTGGCTACAGCCCATAAGGTGCACGCAGCTCGTCACGCGCCAGATGGTCGCCTCGTCAAGTTTGACGAGTGTTGTGTTCACCATCATCCAGTTGTGGTCTACAGGTTACCCGCCATGCCCGCCAGTCACGCTGTACGCGCTTTTCACGCTTTGTTGAACGTCCTGCACGTGGAGGGCGTGTCGGAGGTAGCTCAGGTGGTTACAAGACGACAGGTAGACGTCTCGGCAAACTTGTTTGGTTCACCTACACCAATGATGCCGAGACTAATCGAGATCGCTGGACTTAGTTGTGTGGACTAGGCAAAGGAGAGTCAATCCAACTCTAACTCAGTACATACACAAAATGTTGGTTGTCTGGTCTTATGAACTGTGGGGGTTAAAATATGGCAACCTAGATAATTGAAGACATTATTTTTAGTCGTGGTGCTTGTGAAAAAACAATTGAAAAGAGCTCCTGCATATGAAAGGAGCGCAGCCAATACTGACAAATTATTGAATGAGTTCTGTTCTGACAATACAATAAGCTTTGTGTTTGATGTCTGTCTGGAATATTTCGCTCTCCCAGCTCCAAAACACGTGTTTGCCATCATTCAGGAGTGCCCGGTAATCCGAAACAAAACTTATCATGTACAAACGATGGCGCAGTGAGAACAGTGTAGCCTTTATATTGCCGTAGAGCTATTGCGCCAATGGCGTGTGATTTATCTCCTGGTGCAGGTGTAAGATCAAAGCATACCTGAGCAGGCCACCCATGATATTTAACAGGTAGATGCAAGGCATGCACAGTAAATTGGCTGTCGCGTGTTTAATTAAAAGGAAAGCATAGCAAACTGCGAGGTCGGATCCTGATGATAGGGACTAGCTTTTTTATCGGTTAAAATTAGGTCCAGCAGGTAAGGCTGATGGTGTCAACTGCCACCCAGCTACAAAGAACGCTCTTGTTCCTAGAAAGCTTCTTTTTCATGTGTGTGTGGGGGGGTGGGGGGACAATGACAAAAAAAAAGAATATGCACGGCAATATCTGAACCCTCTCCATGGCATATTGTATATAACTTCATAGTATGTTTTACGCATGCTTGGTATGGTACGAAGCATGTGCGACACCAGCGCTTGTTTTTTTTTTAAATCATAGAAGTAGTGCGAAATGTCTGGCACGTAGAGCATTAAGACGCCGCGCGGTTAGCACGTGCACAAACATGATGGCGATTAGTGTATGGCTATTCGTACGATGCCCTGGCGCGTGCGGTGGAAATAAAAGTGACAGGCTGAAGAGAGAGGGGATGGTTGCTTGAGGACACATTGCTGCTATTTCTAGACACAGCCCAAGTATTTTGTTTACCCTACCTTCCTGTGGGAGGATTGCGTCCTGGCATCCAGGAGCTGGCGGTGCTTCCTCCACCAGCCAGAGTCGCTTCCTCTTCTCGTTGGTGAACCAAGAAGGTGAGTTCTCGGCCCTGACCAGGTTACTTCAGGAGGGCAGGTGACCTGCACAAGCTGTACCCTAATGCTATCCTCCAAATGCCTTTGTCGCCTGATTCTTTAAGGGCCATCGGTGGTGTAAAGAGCTGGAGACCGCATTTACACGGAGAGACTTTTGCTGACAGCATTTACACGGAGACCTCTTAGCGCAAATAAGTTCAGATGAATGGAAGCAAGGGGGAGGTAATCCCATGGTCTTGTGGTCGTAGGGGAATCACGTGTTAGAAATGTTGCTTATCTACATACACGTGGCCTTACAACACGAGAAAGTCCAGGGTAAACAGCTTGTGTCCGTAGTTATCAAGCGGTGTCCCTGCGGATGTTGCTGGATCCCTGGAGCCATAGTTACACAGCAGTGGCAAAGATGTCATGAGGCAGAGTAACATAAAGAAATATCCCCGGAGTCTGGACACTCTTTGTAACTATGGAGACAAGGCGTTTGGTCTCGATTTTGCCATTTGACCGGGGAAGATTAGTCTTGCCTTATAACCACGGCCCAGTATGAGTACCTTGAGCGTAATTTTTGATCCATCGTGTCAGTGTGCGTTGGTTTTTCATTTCTTAACTACCATTTTTCGTTTCATCCATAATCTTTTCCCCATTCACACTTTCCGATTTGTTGTTCGCTGGCTTCCAATAATAGTCCTGTAGGCGCCATGTATAGAAGACCAGCAAACCAAACGTGCAAGGTGAATATGCCAGGTGATTTCAGGTGTTGAAGGGATTCACCTGCCTTCAATTTACGGGCAGATTTTTTTTCAGGTTTCTTTCGAAAGCCTCGCATCTTGTCTCTATTTTACCCAATCAGCGTAAGCACCGCTGGGTGAGCTGCGAGATTTTGCTTAACGATGTGCAGTTGCACCCACCTGGGAACCTGCCGCCTTCCGCACACCTTTCACTCCGACAGCATCGCCAAAGCGGTCCAGCGTGCCAAGGTGCCCCGCCCCTTCATGCCCTTTTAATGGCTTGTGTGTCGCCATCAATGCTGTGATTTGAGTGTTTCGCCACCTTGCTCTGTTCTTGTCTTTTCTCGCACCTTCACATATAGGGTGCTGCTACACTGCGGCGTCCAGAGGCTGGAGCAAACAAACCTGCATGGAGGCAAAAAGTGTGTGTGTGTGTGTGTGTGTGTGTGTGTGTGTGTGTGTGTGTGTGTGTGTGTGTGTGTGTGTGTGTGTGACGAGGGGGATGAAAACAGGGGGAAATTTACCAGATTTGAACGCAACACGAACCTTTAAAATGTTTACTAAACACTCAGCTTAAAAATGTTTACTAAACACTCAGCTTAAAAAATGTTTACTAAACAGTAAGCTCAAAAGGCTTACCAAAGTCCAGCATGACACAAAGCTCAAACGACAACGACGACGACGATTATAATGCAGTATTTGCATCACGATACGTTTACGTTGTGAAGCCATCAGCCAATGGGAGAACTGGGACCATATGTTAATTAGGCAATGGAGTACACACGTGACGTCACGTCTGTCTGTGATTGGCGACCTCTGCAGGCGTGTATCTCGAGAATGGCGAGGAGGGGAAATAGTATCTTGCACTGAGCTTTACACAGTCATTACACGAAATGGCGTCCCGCTAGAGTGGTCAGATCTCCTTCTTGGGGTGACAGAAATAATCCTCCCAGCGACCACTGCAACAATCCTTCAGTCCTTGCCACCCAGGTTCTTCACGTGCTCCTGCTGCGATCCCCCTTCCCGCCTTACCCCACGTTTCTTGCATGCGAGTACAGCAATAATCTTTCCCACCTTCCCAACAAGCTTTCTGCATGCGAGTATACCAGTAATCCTCCCCACCTTGCCAGCAAGCTTCCTGCATGCGAGTACAGCAATAATCCTCCCCACCTTGCCAGCAAGCTTCCTGCATGCGAGTACAGCAATAATCCTCCCCACCTCGCCAGCAAGCTTTCTGCATGCGAGTACAGCAATATTCCTCCCCACCTTCCCAATAAGCTTCCTGCATGCGAGTACACCAGTAATCCTCCCCACCTTGCCAGCAAGCTTCCTGCATACGAGTACAGCAATATTCCTCCCCACCTTGCCAGCAAGCTTCCTGCATGCGAGTACAGCAATATTCCTCCCCACCTTCCCAATAAGCTTCCTGCATGCGAGTACACCAGTAATCCTCCCCACCTTGCCAGCAAGCTTCCTGCATGCGAGTACACCAGTAATCCTCCCCACCTTGCCAGCAAGCTTCCTGCATGCGAGTACACCAGTAATCCTCCCCACCTTGCCAGCAAGCCTCCTGCATGCGAGTACACCAGTAATCCTCCCCACCTTGCCAGCAAGCTTCCTGCATGGGAGTACACCAGTAATCCTCCCCACCTTGCCAGCAAGCTTCCTGCATGCGAGTACACCAGTAATCCTCCCCACCTTGCCAGCAAGTTTCCTGCATGCACTTAGTGCAGTTATTCTCCTATTTGCCTAGCCTGCTCTTCCCCAAAGTGTTGCTCGCATGAGGTGTACATCCCGAGCGTGTATGAATTATCTTCGCTTTGCTGACACAGACGAAATGGCTTCCCGCGGCGGCCAGAATTAATTAAAACATCTCCTGCTGTGCTTTATGAAGTCTGTTTCTCATTCCAGCCCTACATTTTTCGACCTCTTGTATGTTTCACCCTCATATCCCTCCAGAGAGCATGCGTTCTTGAGGTTTTTATGGTCACACGTTGGGTACTTGAAAGGGTTAAGAGCGGTTGGTCTTTTGCACCTTCTGGTCTGGACTCTCAGAATTCCCTCTCCCAGCGCAAAATTTAAACTTTCTCGACTTTTGTAGCTCCGCTCGTGTTGGCGCTCAAGAGCCACCTCTTAAAACATCTCGTCAAACATGGCTGGCAGGGCGCCAGGCGAGAGATGTACGGTATCTTGGCGAGAGTTACGCCTGAGTTGGTTCACGCGCATGCGTGTATGCATTCATGCTTGCAAATTATTCTGCGTGGTGCTGATATCACCAAATCTGTCTTCTTTCTTTCTTTTTTTTATACACCGTGTGATCTTTGCTTCCCAGGTAGTTCATATCTACTACCCTTTCATGCCCGTTGGCCATGAGAATTCTGCTTGGAGTTGGGGGGGGGTGTTTGGAGCACGCTGGGTGGAGAGGAGGTGAGGTAAGTGTAGTGAGATGGAACGTACCGTGGAGTGAGTTCTGCTTCCGATGCCATTCTGAAAAATTTTAGACCTTCGACGACTGTCTTAAGAAAAAAAAAATTGGAAAGCTTCTCGACTTTTCCATCCGGGACCCCTGCTGTACTACTTCGCTTGACCTGACCGAACAGACGGCAGGAAGGCGTGACGTGTGTTCACTCTCTCCCTGCCGGTGAACGAATGCAGACGATAGGGAGGAATAGCTATTCCGAGAACAAGCATCTCTGCAGCAAAGTACAGGTAGTTATACTTTGTTACACGAGAATGCAGAACTTATCAAGCTTGTTCGCGAAAGGAGGCGAGGTGAGCATGCACGCGCGCGAGGGCGCAGACGCGGAGCACGTGGCCTTAAAAAGACACCTGCGGGAAGGGACAAGAACCGACACGCCTGCTCTTCCATAAACACCTTGATTAAGGTGCGAAAACACTCTCTCACCTGCCGAGGAGAGACTCTTACACGGAGTGGCGCAAATTGGTGCACCTGAACACGGCGGCCTTATTGGTGAGGGGCGTGAGGCGGCTAAATCTAGATCCGCCTTTCACTTCTTGCCTACGGGTGCACGTGTCAAAGCACGAAGAAAATACGGCCACTTTCTCTCCACATCCTTGAGTTCCTTACCTCACAACGAGAGACTGAAAATGTGTTGCTGTGATTGTGTCTCTGTCCTCGCCCCATCGCCCTATCGCCTTCAGTTCCCGCCACCCTGTGCGCTTGTTTTTCTGCACACAATACACTACAGCTTTTCGTCCCCCTTTTTTTTAAAAAATAAACTTAAATTTATAGATAAAAGTATATTAATTTTTGTGTATGAAATTATTGTTTATGAAAATTAATGTATTATGGATATGTGCGTCTAAATATCTCATTTGAAGTAGCATAAGTGGCTTGAAACAAAAAGAAACTTAAGTGAGGGACAGAGGGAGAGTTGCCGCCAGTCTTTAAAGAAAATAATTTTAAACAAAAATAAAAAAGTCAACCTGTCAATCTAAGTCCAGAAGGTAGAAATCACTTCTTAAGATCTTCGTCTACATCACATACAGTCAGTGAAATGTCTGCCCCACTGGCAAGAGAATTCCCGTTTGTCCAGTTGATATCATTTGTCAGCTGTAATAGTCCCTTGTCCGTTTCTTGTCGGGGCTGGAAAGTTGACTCAGTGGCTGGTGTAGGAGGCCATTTCGCCGCTGGGGTAGAGTGGGTAGGTGGGGCAAACTAAGAGGGAGAGGTTGAAGACTCCTGCTAGGGTCTACTCGGTTGTTTGCGGAGCTGCAGGTGGTTTACAAGTTGCAGTCTCTGGTGGAGAGAAGGTTGCTGTTGTTGCCTCGCTCGATTTACGGTGGGTTTTTTTTTTTGTCCGTTCTTCTCGTGTTAATCCAGTCAGTGTTTGGTCGATTGGACCAACATCGCCATTTTTAATCTGAATCTCAGACAGGTCCAGTAATTTTACAAACAGTGAGTACAAGTCACTGTACACTAGTGTACACTATGGCCCTCACCCACTGTAGAATCCACACACGTGAGTACAAGTCACTGTACACTATGGCCCTCACCCCGGTAGTGTCCTGCCTTGGATTACACTCATTCTTTACTATAATTGCATTAAACAGTCCAGAGAAAAAGGAAAATGTCTTGACGAAAGCTGTACACAATACCTCATGTTAGTGTTTAATCCACCCACAAAGTCCGGAAAGTTTTTTTCTTAAACAAACAGAAACATTTTCTTCACACATCAGCACGGACACGTCCAACCCTCGCCATGATCATCGCTCACCCCCTGGTCGTTTATGACAAACAAAAAGTGATCGTTAGAGGAAAAAGTAAAAGATTTCCAGGAGAATCTGATTAAAGGATGAGAAAGCAAGCTGGACTAATTACCTGATCTCCTGACACGCTGGCTTCTAAATCAAAAGTAAACATTTTTTAGCAGCGTCAGCTGGCGGGAGATGTTGCTATGGAGTCGATGCCAACTTCTGGAACCGCCGGTCGCTTAAGTCAAAATAAAATGCCAAGAATGAGGTTTTTGTCAACATTTCTGTCAACGACTGTTTTGTTGTTGCTCGCGTGTCTTACTCTGCCACAAACCACATTGTTGTCGACGCTGCTGCTGCTGGTGTTGCTGCAACTGCTGCTGTAGATGCCTTTGGGAATCTCTCCCTCTCTTCTTCGTTGATTACTTTTTAATTAAGCCGCAGGTGTGTTTGTTAATCGCGGTGAGGGTGTTGGTACCAGTGTAAATGCTATAGGCAACAATGCAAATGTTTTAGGGACCAGACGTGATTGGACATGGTCCAAATGTTGTTAGTAATAGTCTAAATGTTTTCAGTAAAGGTTGAAGTATTATTAGCAACAGTACCAATACATTTTAAAGATATGATTAGAAAAAATTGGTATTGGCACGGGTCCAGATGTTATTAGTAACGGTGCACGAGCATGTAAGAAAGAATGGCACTGAATGGTTAATAGAAGAGACAAGAAGTGACAGGGAGAGGGTAAACTCTGCCTCTCATCTCCACCTTTAACTGTTTTTGAGAGAGCTGTGACTGAGGAGACAAAATTGCAACAACAACAATAATAATAATAATAATAATAATAATAGTAATAATAATAATAATAATAATAATAGTTAGCTTGTATAGCGCCTTATATATCCTCCCTTTTAGCCGAACTCAAGTCGCTTCACAAATGACAGATGGTGTGACGTGAAAATAATGTGACGTCAGAACAAAATGACGGAGCTCCAGGTCATAGGGCAGCATCTACACACGGCACCAACACAGTCCGCAGGCCAAATATCAAAGGTCCCACAAGTTGTAATACACTCCCTAGTCAATGTAGTCCCTAATAACACATCCTACACACAGCACACTAATACACTCCCTAGTCAATGTAGTTCCTAATAACACATCCTACACACAGCACACTAATACACTCCCTAGTCAATGTAGTTCCTAATAACACATCCTACACACAGCACACTAATACACTCCCTAGTCAATGTAGTTCCTAATAACACATCCTACACACAGCACACTAATACACTCCCTAGTCAATGTAGTTCCTAATAACACATCCTACACACACAGCACACATCACACTAGTCGTAATACACTCCCTAGTCAATGTAGTTCCTAATAACACATCATACACACAGCACACATCACACTAGTCGTAATACACTCCCTAGTCAATGTAGTTCCTAATAACACATCCTACACACACAGCACACATCACACTAGTCGTAATACACTCCCTAGTCAATGTAGTTCCTAATAACACATCCTACACACAGCACACATCACACTAGTCGTAATACACTCCCTAGTCAATGTAGTTCCTAATAACACATCCTACACACAGCACACATCACACTAGTCGTAATACACTCCCTAGTCAATGTAGTTCCTAATAACACATCCTACACACAGCACACATCACACTAGTCGTAATACACTCCCTAGTCAATGTAGTTCCTAATAACACATCCTACACACAGCACACATCACACTAGTCGTAATACACTCCCTAGTCAATGTAGTTCCTAATAACACATCCTACACACAGCACACATCACACTAGTCGTAATACACTCCTAGTCAATGTAGTTCCTAATAACACATCCTACACACAGCACACATCACACTAGTCGTAATACACTCCCTAGTCAATGTAGTTCCTAATAACACATCCTACACACAGCACACATCACACTAGTCGTAATACACTCCCTAGTCAATGTAGTTCCTAATAACACATCCTACACACAGCACACATCACACTAGTCGTAATACACTCCCTAGTCAATGTAGTTCCTAATAACACATCCTACACACAGCACACATCACACATCACACTAGTCGTAATACACTCCCTAGTCAATGTAGTTCCTAATAACACATCCTACACACAGCACACATCACACTAGTCGTAATACACTCCCTAGTCAATGTAGTTCCTAATAACACATCCTACACACAGCACACATCACACTAGTCGTAATACACTCCCTAGTCAATGTAGTTCCTAATAACACATCCTACACACAGCACACATCACACTAGTCGTAATACACTCCCTAGTCAATGTAGTCCCTAATAACACATCCTACACACAGCACACATCACACTAGTCGTAATACACTCCCTAGTCAATGTAGTTCCTAATAACACATCCTACACACAGCACACATCACACTAGTCGTAATACACTCCCTAGTCAATGTAGTTCCTAATAACACATCCTACACACAGCACACTAATACACTCCCTAGTCAATGTAGTTCCTAATACACTCCCTAGTCAATGTAGTTCCTAATAACACATCCTACACACAGCACACATCACACTAGTCGTAATACACTCCCTAGTCAATGTAGTTCCTAATAACACATCCTACACACAGCACACATCACACTAGTCGTAATACACTCCCTAGTCAATGTAGTTCCTAATAACACATCCTACACACAGCACACATCACACTAGTCGTAATACACTCCTTAGTCAATGTAGTTCCTAATAACACATACTAAGCACAACACACATCACACTAGTCGTAATACACTCCCTAGTCAATGTAGTTCCTAATAACACATCCTACACACACAGCACACATCACACTAGTCGTAATACACTCCCTAGTCAATGTAGTTCCTAATAACACATCCTACACACACAACACACCTAGTCAATGTAGTTCCTAATAACACATCCTACACACAGCACACATCACACTAGTCGTAATACACTCCCTAGTCAATGTAGTCCCTAATAACACATCCTACACACAGCACACATCACGCTAGTCGTCATACACTCCCTAGTCAATGTAGTTCCTAATAACACATCCTACACACAGCACACATCACACTAGTCGTAACACACTCCCTAGTCAATGTAGTTCCTAACAACACATCCTCCACACAGCACACATCACACTAGTCGTAATACACTCCTTAGTCAATGTAGTTCCTAATAACACATCCTACACACAGCACACATCACACTAGTCGTAATACACTCCCTAGTCAATGTAGTTCCTAATAACACATCCTACACA
>SMMW01000153.1:3442500-3784132 GCA_004794655.1 Marisa cornuarietis | reverse complement strand
TGACTGCAAAGAATGATACTTTCAAATGTTGAAACATTACACCGATCAGTGTATTACATAGATATGTAGACAATATTGCAAGCAAACAATATATAATCTACATTTGCAGAGAATATTGTAACCGTGACAGTTGACACAACAAAAGGCGTATCGTGGGAGCTGAGCTGTTCAAGCAGGGTGGGCAAGAAACTACAAAGGCCCTCCCTGTCCTGTGCCAAAGAATCTGGGAGCGAAAGGAATGGTCCAAAGAATGGAGGCAGTCACTAATCATACCCCTTCCCAAAAAGAAAACAGCAAACAGTGCCAGAACTACAGAACCATAAGCCTTATCAGCCACCCAGGCAAAGTCATACAGAACTACATCAGCACCAGCGCAGAGAAACTGCTGGCAGAAGAACAGAGCAAAGTTACGATCAATGGCAACGGCAAGGCAGAGATCTTTATGAACGGGGTACAGCTCCAAGAGGTCAGCAGCTTCAAGTACTTGGGAGCCACCCTCTCCAAGGACGGCAGCTCCACGCTAGATATCCACATCAGGATCGCAACAGCAACAGCAGCAATGGCTAGGCTAGATAGGATCTGGCATAGCCACAAGATAAGGTTCACTACCAAGTACAAGCTGTACAAACCCCTGGTAGTGCCGATCCTGCTCTACGGATGTGACACGTGGACTTTGCTCGCCGACACGGAAAGGCATTCGAGAACAAGTGTCTGAGGAGGCTGCTCCGGATCCCATACAAAGAACATAAAACCAACGACTTTGTAAGAAACAAGATGACCACACTGGTAGGACACCAGGAACATCTACTATCAACAGTCAAGTGACGTAAGCTGGTCTTCGTGACCCGCCACCACACCTTGTCGAAGCAAGGTGCAGGTACCAGAGAACCGCTGAATACTCGAGTGCGGAGTTGAACTCGGGGAGGGGGGGGGACTGGTCTCGATCAGACGGTGTGTAACGACTCAGTCACGGAAGACAACTCGTGAGTGACACGCGGAAGTCACGATGGCTCAGCTAGTGCAGCCCTCGCCAAGTTATTTCGAATAATTAGCCTCGGCCAAGAAAAGCACACCTGGCATCCGATGAGATCAAAGATACAGCGGCTCGTACCTAGCATACCTGACATGGAGCATTACCTGCGGGCCCTAAGGTCAGAGTATATTGAGTGTGGATCCAGCTGCAGGATGTCAAGAGAAGCTGCGGAAGTCAGGCGTTAGTAACATGTAACAGTGCCGGCGGGATGTGTAACAGGTGCCGCACAAATCTTTGCCATGCCCTCCTAATTCATTACCAGCTTCGTCATCTGCACACTGAGCACTCGACCTCCGCCAATGTTTCTCAGACGTGGATGGCCGGCCCTCTCCTTTCTTCTTCATTTCTTCACCCCTTTATCCCACTAGCTCGGGGGTACTCTGTTCTCTTCCCTCCCCCCGCCCTCACAGCCCTGTCCCCCACACAACTGCATTTGTCCTCATGTCTTGTGCTCGGCATTGATACACCGTGTGTAACTTGTCTTTGTTCACAGTCTCATCAAAATGCACAAGTAGCTTATATGGCGACGGTTTTCGTTGCACGTGTATCCGTAGAGGGTAAGTCCACCGGTTTCTTCTGTGAGAATGTCGCTGTTCCACTTGCTTTCTTCTTCTTCTTGTTGATTTCTTCCATGAATCTTTAATATTTTCTTTACTATAAAGAGCGGTTTATATTTTTATTGTGTTGTTGCGAGGAGTTTTGTATGTGTGTGTGTGTGTTTAAAGTCTTAGCTCGACATCTATATATGATGAAGAGATCTTGAGTTAGGGTAAGGGGTTTTCTTTTGGGGGGAGGGTTTTATTTTAGACAGAATGACTGAACAAACAAAGTGAAGGAGGGCAGGCGGGTGCATGTGTAAAACACGTCCGTCGCTCGTCAGCGGTAGAAACAGTCGCTTCCCCCGCCATCTTTAGGACCTTCCTGTACTGTGTTCTCTCTTCTTACCTCCACTTACCCCCACCTCCATCGGTTACTAATGAGTTGTCTGTGCCTGCCACGTTCTTCATACTCTTTTATCGTCAAGACTATGTCCGGCTCTTCCTCACGCGACTAACATACACCTGAGTCACCTGACCATTCAATTTGTCAAGGTGGTTAGTCTGTGCCCTTAGCACAGTGTAGCAGGTCTGCTCTGCCCATCGCGGTCGATGAACATCAGGCGTGAAATCATTGGAGCGTGGCCAATGGAGTTAGTCGTGCGGCGCAGTTCACGCCTTGTCTGCTGACCGCTTTGATGTGCCCAGGGCGGGGCCACTGAGCGCGGACACGCTTCATAGACCACAGGAAGCCAGTCAGTCCTCACAACCGTGCGCAGAGAGGACGAGGCTGAGTGGTCCAGAAAACTAGACGAGTGATGTGTCACTAGTCACGTGATGTGTCACAGCTAGATGTGTCACGTGCGGGCATCATGTCTCCTTGACGTTTGTTTACCAGTGAACTGTTACGTGTGCTGGAGCTCATTCGTGGCCCTAGTGTAATGTGTGCTGTGTGTAGGATGTGTTATTAGGAACTACATTGACTAGGGAGTGTATTAGTGTGCTGTGTGTAGGATGTGTTATTAGGAATTACATTGACTAGGGAGTGAATTACTACTAGTGTGCTGTGTGTAGGATGTGTTATTAGGAACTACATTGACTAGGGAGTGTATTACGACTAGTGTGATGTGTGCTGTGTGTAGGATGTGTTATTAGGAACTACATTGACTAGGGAGTGTACTAGTGTGCTGTGTGTAGGATGTGTTATTAGGAACTACATTGACTAGGGAGTGTATTAGTGTGCTGTGTGTAGGATGTGTTATTAGGAACTACATTGACTAGGGAGTGAATTACTACTAGTGTGCTGTGTGTAGGATGTGTTATTAGGAACTACATTGACTAGGGAGTGTATTACGACTAGTGTGATGTGTGCTGTGTGTAGGATGTGTTATTAGGAACTACATTGACTAGGGAGTGTATTACGACTAGTGTGATGTGTGCTGTGTGTAGGATGTGTTATTAGGAACTACATTGACTAGTGAGTGTATTACGACTTGTGTGATGTGTGCTGTGTGTAGGATGTGTTATTAGGAACTACATTGACTAGGGAGTGTATTACGACTTGTGTGATGTGTGCTGTGTGTAGGATGTTATTAGGAACTACATTGACTAGGGAGTGTATTACTACTAGTGTGATGTGTGCTGTGTGTAGGATGTGTTATTAGGAACTACATTGACTAGCGAGTGTATTACGACTAGTGTGATGTGTGCTGTGTGTAGGATGTGTTATTAGGAACTACATTGACTAGGGAGTGTATTACGACTAGTGTGATGTGTGCTGTGTGTAGGATGTGTTATTAGGAACTACATTGACTAGGGAGTGTATTACGACTTGTGTGATGTGTGCTGTGTGTAGGATGTGTTATTAGGAACTACATTGACTAGGGAGTGTATTACGACTAGTGTGATGTGTGCTGTGTGTAGGATGTGTTATTAGGAACTACATTGACTAGGGAGTGTATTACGACTAGTGTGATGTGTGCTGTGTGGAGGATGTGTTATTAGGAACTACATTGACTAGGGAGTGTATTACGACTAGTGTGATGTGTGCTGTGTGTAGGATGTTATTAGGAACTACATTGACTAGGGAGTGTATTACGACTAGTGTGATGTGTGCTGTGTGTAGGATGTGTTATTAGGAACTACATTGACTAGGGAGTGTATTACGACTTGTGTGATGTGTGCTGTGTGTAGGATGTGTTATTAGGAACTACATTGACTAGGGAGTGTATTAGTGTGCTGTGTGTAGGATGTGTTATTAGGAACTACATTGACTAGGGAGTGTATTAGTGTGCTGTGTGTAGGATGTGTTATTAGGAACTACATTGACTAGGGAGTGTATTACGACTTGTGTGATGTGTGCTGTGTGTAGGATGTGTTATTAGGAACTACATTGACTAGGGACTGTATTACGATTAGTGTGATGTGTGCTGTGTGTAGGATGTGTTATTAGGAACTACATTGACTAGGGAGTGTATTAGTGTGATGTGTGCTGTGTGTAGGATGTGTTATTAGGAACTACATTGACTAGGGAGTGTATTACGACTAGTGTGATGTGTGCTGTGTGTAGGATGTGTTATTAGGAACTACATTGACTAGGGAGTGTATTACGACTAGTGTGATGTGTGCTGTGTGTAGGATGTGTTATTAGGAACTACATTGACTAGGGAGTGTATTACGATTAGTGTGATGTGTGCTGTGTGTAGGATGTGTCATTAGGGACTACATTGACTAGGTGTATTACGATTAGTGTGATGTGTGCTGTGTGTGGGATGTGTTATTAGGAACTACATTGACTAGGGAGTGTATTACGACTTGTGTGATGTGTGCTGTGTGTAGGATGTGTTATTAGGATTACATTGACTAGGGTGTACTAGTGTGACTTATTGTGTGGGATGTGTTATTAGGAACTACATTGACTGGAGGTGTATTAGTGTGCTGTGTGTGTGGGATGTGTTATTAGGACTACATTGACTAGGAGTGTACTAGTGTGCTGTGTGTAGGATGTGTTATTAGGAACTACATTGACTAGGGAGTGTAGTGTGGTGTGCTGTGTGGATGTGTTATGGGAACTACATTGACTAGAGTGTATTACGACTTGTGTGATGTGTGCTGTTATTGTGGGATGTGTTATTAGGAACTACATTGACTGGGGTGTATGTGAATGTGTAGGATGTGTTATTAGGAACTACATTGACTAGGAGTGTATTACGACTAGTGTGATGTGTGTTGTTGTGAGGATGTGTTATTAGGAACTACATTGACTAGGAGTGTATTGACTAGTGTGATGTGTGCTGTGTGTAGGATGTGTTATTAGGGACTACATTGACTAGGGAGTGTATTACGACTAGTGTGATGTGTGCTGTGTGTAGGATGTGTTATTAGGAACTACATTGACTAGGGAGTGTATTACGACTAGTGTGATGTGTGCTGTGTGGAGGATGTGTTGTTAGGAACTACATTGACTAGGGAGTGTGTTACGACTAGTGTGATGTGTGCTGTGTGTAGGATGTGTTATTAGGAACTACATTGACTAGCGAGTGTATTACGACTAGTGTGACGTGTGCTGTGTGTAGGATGTGTTATTAGGAACTACATTGACTAGGGAGTGATGGTGTTAACTGTGTGTAGGATGTGTTATTAGGAACTACATTGACTAAGGAGTGTATTACGACTAGTGTGATGTGTGCTGTGTGTAGGATGTGTTATTAGGAACTACATTGACTAGGGAGTGTATTACGACTAGTGTGATGTGTGCTGTGTGTAGGATGTGTTATTAGGAACTACATTGACTAGGGAGTGTGTTACGACTAGTGTGATGTGTGCTGTATGTAGGATGTGTTATTAGGGACTACATTGACTAGGGAGTGTATTACGACTAGTGTGATGTGTGCTGTGTGTAGGATGTGTTATTAGGAACTACATTGACTAGGGAGTGTATTACGACTAGTGTGATGTGTGCTGTGTGTAGGATGTGTTATTAGGAACTACATTGACTAGGGAGTGTATTACGACTACTGTGATGTGTGCTGTGTGTAGGATGTGTTATTTAGAACTACACTGACTAGGGAGTGTATTAGTGTGATGTGTGTGTTGTGTAGGATGTGTTATTAGGAACTACATTGACTAGGGTGTGTATTACGACTAGTGTGATGTGTGCTGTGTGTAGGATGTGTTATTAGGAACTACATTGACTAGGGAGTGTATTACGACTTGTGTGATGTGTGCTGTGTGTAGGATGTGTTATTAGGAACTACATTGACTAGGGAGTGTATTACGACTAGTGTGCTGTGTGTAGGATGTGTTATTTGGAACTACATTGACTAGGGTGTGTATTGTGTGATGTGTCATTAGGGACTACATTGACTAGGGAGTGTATTACGACTTGTGTGATGTGTGCTGTGTGTAGGATGTGTTATTAGGAACTACATTGACTAGGGAGTGTATTACGACTAGTGTGATGTGTGCTGTGTGTAGGATGTGTTATTAGGAACTACATTGACTAGGAGTGTATTACGACTAGTGGGATGTGTGCTGTGTGTAGGATGTGTTATTAGGAACTACATTGACTAGGGAGTGTATTACGACTTGTGTGATGTGTGCTGTGTGTAGGATGTGTTATTAGGGACTACATTGACTAGGGAGTGTATTAGTGTGCTGTGTGTAGGATGTGTTATTAGGAACTACATTGACTAGGGAGTGTATTACGACTTGTGTGATGTGTGCTGTGTGTAGGATGTGTTATTAGGAACTACATTGACTAGGGAGTGTATTACGACTAGTGTGATGTGTGCTGTGTGTAGGATGTGTTATTAGGAACTACATTGACTAAGGAGTGTATTACGACTAGTGTGATGTGTGCTGTGTGGAGGATGTGTTGTTAGGAACTACATTGACTAGGGAGTGTGTTACGACTAGTGTGATGTGTGCTGTGTGTAGGATGTGTTATTAGGAACTACATTGACTAGGGAGTGTATTACGACTAGTGTGATGTGTGCTGTGTGTAGGATGTGTTATTAGGAACTACATTGACTAGGGAGTGTATTACGACTAGTGTGATGTGTGTGCTGTGTGTAGGATGTGTTATTAGGAACTACATTGACTAGGGAGTGTATTACGACTAGTGTGATGTGTGCTGTGTGTGGGATGTGTTATTAGGAACTACATTGACTAGGAGTGTATTACGACTAGTGTGATGTGTGCTGTGTGGGATGTGTTATTAGGAACTACATTGACTAGGAGTTAGTGTGTTGACTAGTGTGATGTGTGCTGTGTGTAGGATGTGTTATTAGGGACTACATTGACTAGGGAGTGTGTTACGACTAGTGTGATGTGTGTTGTGTGTAGGATGTGTTATTAGGAACTACATTGACTAGGGAGTGTATTACAGCTAGTGTGATGTGTGCTGTGTGTAGGATGTGTTATTAGGAACTACATTGACTAGGGATTGTATTACGACTAGTGTGATGTGTGTTGTGTGTAGGATGTGTTATTAGGAACTACATTGACTAGGGAGTGTATTACGACTAGTGTGATGTGTGCTGTGTGTAGGATGTGTTATTAGGAGCTACATTGACTAGGGAGTGTATTACGACTAGTGTGATGTGTGCTGTGTGTAGGATGTGTTATTAGGAACTACATTGACTAGGGAGTGTGTTGCGACTAGTGTGATGTGTGCTGTGTGTAGGATGTGTTATTAGGAACTACATTGACTAGGGAGTGTATTACGACTAGTGTGATGTGTGCTGTGTGTAGGATGTGTTAGTAGGAACTACATTGACTAGGGAGTGTATTACGACTAGTGTGATGTGTGCTGTGTGTAGGATGTGTTATTAGGAACTACATTGACTAGGGAGTGTGTTAGTGTGCTGTGTGTAGGATGTGTTATTAGGAACTACATTGACTAGGGAGTGTATTACGACTAGTGTGACGTGTGCTGTGTGTAGGATGTGTTATTAGGAACTACATTGACTAGGGAGTGTGTTACGACTAGTGTGATGTGTTCTGTGTGTAGGATGTGTTATTAGGGACTACATTGACTAGGGAGTGAGTTTGTGTGCTGTGTGTAGGATGTGTTATTAGGAACTACATTGACTAGGGAGTGTATTACGACTAGTGTGATGTGTGCTGTGTGTAGGATGTGTTATTAGGGACTACATTGACTAGCGAGTGTATTACGACTAGTGTGATGTGTGCTGTGTGTAGGATGTGTTATTAGGGACTACATTGACTAGGGAGTGTATTACGACTAGTGTGATGTGTGCTGTGTGTAGGATGTGTTATTAGGGACTGCATTGACTAGGCAGTGTATTACGACTAGTGTGATGTGTGCTGTGTGTAGGATGTGTTATTAGGGACTACATTGACTAGGAGTGTATTACACTAGTGTGATGTGTGCTGTGTGTGGGATGTGTTATTAGGAACTACATTGACTAGGGAGTGTATTGACTAGTGTGATGTGTGCTGTGTGTGGGATGTGTTATTAGGAACTACATTGACTAGGGAGTGTGTTACGACTAGTGTGATGTGTTCTGTGTGTAGGATGTGTTATTAGGGACTACATTGACTAGGGAGTGAGTTTGTGTGATGTGTGTAGGATGTGTTATTAGGGACTACATTGACTAGGGAGTGTATTACGACTAGTGTGATGTGTGCTGTGTGTAGGATGTGTTATTAGGAACTACATTGACTAGGGAGTGTATTACGACTAGTGTGATGTGTGCTGTGTGTAGGATGTGTTATTAGGAACTACATTGACTAGGGAGTGTATTATGACTAGTGTGATGTGTGCTGTGTGTAGGATGTGTTATTAGGAACTGCATTGACTAGGGAGAGTATTACGACTAGTGTGATGTGTGCTGTGTGTAGGATGTGTTATTAGGGACTACATTGACTAGCGAGTGTATTACGACTAGTGTGATGTGTGCTGTGTGTAGGATGTGTTATTAGGGACTGCATTGACTAGGCAGTGTATTACGACTAGTGTGACGTGTGCTGTGTGTAGGATGTGTTATTAGGAACTACATTGACTAGGGAGTGTGTTACGACTAGTGTGATGTGTTCTGTGTGTAGGATGTGTTATTAGGGACTACATTGACTAGCGAGTGTATTACGACTAGTGTGATGTGTGCTGTGTGTAGGATGTGTTATTAGGGACTACATTGACTAGGGAGTGAGTTTGTGTGCTGTGTGTAGGATGTGTTATTAGGGACTACATTGACTAGGGAGTGTATTACGACTAGTGTGATGTGTGCTGTGTGTAGGATGTGTTATTAGGAACTACATTGACTAGGGAGTGTATTATGACTAGTGTGATGTGTGCTGTGTGTAGGATGTGTTATTAGGAACTACATTGACTAGGGAGTGTATTACGACTAGTGTGATGTGTGCTGTGTGTAGGATGTGTTATTAGGGACTACATTGACTAGCGAGTGTATTACGACTAGTGTGATGTGTGCTGTGTGTAGGATGTTATTAGGGACTACATTGACTAGCGAGTGTATTATGACTAGTGTGACGTGTGCTGTGTGTAGGATGTTATTAGGAACTACATTGACTAGCGAGTGTATTATGACTAGTGTGACGTGTGTTGTGTGTATGATGTGTTATTAGGGACTACATTGACTAGGGAGTGTATTACGACTAGTGTGATGTGTGCTGTGTGTAGGATGTTATTAGGAACTACATTGACTAGCGAGTGTATTACGACTTGTGGGACCTTTGATATTTGACCTGCGGACTGTGTTGGTGCTGTGTGTAGATGCTGCCCTATGACCTGGAGCTCCGTCATTTTGTTCTGACGTCACATTATTTTCACGTCACACCATCTGTCATTTGTGACGCGCCTTGAGTTCGTCCTAAAGGGAGGATATATAAGGCGCTATACAAGCTGACTTTTATTATTATTGTTGTTATTATTGTTATTATTATTATTGTTATTATTATTATTACTCGGTAAAGAAGCATCAGGTAAATTAAAGACTAAACGAGGTGTTTATATTTATCAGGTGAGAAGTATTAAGAGAGTTCGGGCACTCACTGGTTACGACCTCGTGTTTATTTGCTGTGTTACTGTTTACCTACGTTAGAGTCTGTTGTTCTTTAGACTAGCCCTATAGTACTGCATAATATACCCGTCAAGAGAAAGTAATGAACGAATCTCATAAACACCACAGAAACATAAAGGGTAGAGTCACAGTTACGGACTTTCAACGAAAAAGTTTGAAATGCATTAAGCTGACATTTTCCGCAACCAGTGGCACACCCTTATCACAGTTGACTTGCCAAGTTGTAGATGTAACTCCAGCTGCCCATAAGATGCCGACACAGTAGCAGTGCATGGACCCAGAATTGCCGGCCATATTTGACACGTGAGGGTGCATGTACAAGCACTTCTTGACCCCTGAACTTCATCACTTGTATGTTTGTCAGTCTGTTCTGTCTTATGTATCGTTTAACGTGCACTTTGTGTACCTGATATACAGTGTGTTTATCTAGAAAGAAAGAACAAAAAACAGAATTATCATGCAGTAAATAAAGATTGCAACCCAGCTCCTCTATTTACGCTCCCCTACCCATTATTCACTCCCTCCCCCAAAACACACACACACACACACACACACACACACACACACACACATACACACACACACACACAGAGTCGTAATTTCTACAGTTCTATCTTCACAGAATACATCTGTGACCGACTGGATAGCTGCTGGAATACCCGCTAACAAGCTTGTGATGGGGCTCGCAACTTACGGCAGAACCTTCAAGATGGCGTCACGTGACTTGTCTCGACCTGGCGACAGTTTTACCACAGGCCAGGGAGGGGATGCGGGTTCCATCTCTGGAAGTCTAGGCTTTCTAGCCTTCTACGAGGTACCCCATGGACAGTGCTGCACCGAGCCATTAATATACACCCGGTTAAAAGCTCGCTGAAGTATTATTCCCCTCGTCTGTCGATCTTCTCCTTTTTTTCTTGTTAGTAGGTTACTCAAGACCATATCTTGCATTATTACACCGTATTAACCCCCATCCTATTCCACAAGGCGAGAGGCCGAAATCATTAACCTAACGTCTGTGTATGTAGATCTGTGGTCTTCTTGCTGGTGGCACCTTCACCCAAGTCTGGGACAACACCAGTAAGGTTCCCTATGCTTACGGCACCAGGAACGGTCACTGGGAATGGATCACCTACGACGACGTCGCCAGCATGACCACCAAGGTCAATTCTTTATTTATTTACTAATTATCACCAAGCAAGGTCACTCATTTTATTAACAGACGCCATGAAACGCCTTCCAAGAAAATTATTCATCCAATATTTGTAAGATTAACAATCATATTAGCACCACTAAGGTTGCTCGGATACCGAATACCACCAACAGTCTGTCGGCCATGGGGGTGGTGTGGGTCTCTGTAGTGGTACAAAGATGTTCGAATCAGTGTGTGCAGATAAAGACTAGTTTTGGTGAACATGTGCGGGACTACAATAATATGGTCCGCTGATAATATCGAGTGAAGTTGTCTTCTTGACTGAGCACACGTTGCCACTTGTGGCAAGATATGTAACATATTTTGACATAATGGTCACATAAAACTGTGCCAAGTGGATATATTCAATAAAATATGTCCGGTTAAGAATAATTCAAGCAAAGAGAAGCTTTTCAAAGATTTTTTAAAAAGCCCTTTGAGGTTTATTCAAGTTTATTCAAAGGCCATTTCAGAAGACACATCATAGAGCATTACAAATCCCTTTGTGAAGTCCCTTCAGGCAAATTCAAGAGAAGATACATACATACCGAATACACCTGCCATTCTCCGAGTAAAGCAGTATGACCCCCCCCCCCCGGGTTATGGCGCATGCGCATAGAACTCTAGCAACACGACACCTGCATCCCTCCATCCGTCCCTCCCTTCATTAAGATGCGTGCATTGGGTGGGTCTGTTTGTAGGCTGAGTACATCATCAACAGAGGGCTCGGTGGGGCTATGTTCTGGAACTTGGACTACGACGACTTTGGCTACAACAAGTGCAGGCTGGGCTCCTACCCGCTCATCAGTACCGTCAGCAATAAGCTCGCCAATGCCGTCAGGACCACTTCCACCGTGCCGAGGAGTACAGCAGTGTCAACGACAACGACAACGACTAAGACTACAACCACGCTGTTTACTTCGCCGACAGTAACAATAACAGCTGCGAGGATGCCAGCAGAAACTACGACGACGATCGCGACTACGACGATGACTACAGCTCCGACATCAGCAGTCCGCGTCACATCGACAACCGCTGCAACGACTTCAAGGAGGGTGGAAGCCGCAACATCGACGATTATGCCGACGACTTTGCCAGCCGTGACGAGTGAAATGGTGCAGCCAACCATTCCGACAAGGACGACGAGATCGACATCAGAGTCCGCAGCAACCACATATAACCTGGGAGTCACTGATGCACACACGACGGCAACACCCGCGACGACCGCCATCACATCGCAGTCGGCTTCTGCGTCAACCAGACTCGGCGAAGGCAACACCGCGAGCGGTGAGTGAGTACAACAAGTGAAGACGAGATCAGTCACTATTTCCCCATTCTTTCTCTCTTTCCTTTTATTCCTTCTTATGTCTTAGTCCCTCAACGAATTTTTATACCTCTTTCTCTCTCTCTCTCTTTTACTTTCATTTTTTTCTTAATTTTTATTTTCTTTCTCTTTGTAACTCTCTTTGAATCGCTATAAAACAGACAAGGAAAGTGTGTGTGTGTGTGTGTGTGTGTGTGTGTGTGTGTGTGTGTGTCGCTAGTCACGAGGGGCGAAGACATATTCCTCAGGATTTTGTTGACATATTCTCGCTGAGTTTTGTCAGTTTATGATATCCATACCTGTTCACATTTTTTTAATGGCTTTTGCAAAAGAAGAGAGTGACTGTCTTTATCATTTCGCTGCGAAAGCATTCCTCATCTGACGATTTTCTTATTCAGTCGCCACTCGTGGTGCTTGGGTGGTGCTGCCTGTCATATTCGTCCCTCTGATGGTGTGGATGTGACTCGGCACAAGTTTCCAATGGTGTGAGTTTTGTTCTATACTCGTGGCAGTTCACGACAGGTTACAGTACAGGCCATGAATCAACAACATCTAAATTAAATTACTAGGAGAAAAATACTTTATTAGCAAAAAGAAAACTCACAGAAAAACTTAGACCTTTGGTGTAAATTATAACTTTTATTATGTCCAAGATCTGTTGTGTCCTAAGAAATAGTCTTCACAAGGATCAGGACATCAGGAGATGTGTGTGTGTGTGTGTGTGTGTGTGTGTGTGTGTGTGTGTTGGGGGATTAGTGTTTTACTAAGTTTATATCACGGGAAAGCAGCCAGCCCTGTAAACAGATGCCACATGCAGAGAAAAAAAACAGCGTGCCCGAGACGAGATTTGAACCCAGGAGAGACAATCAGGAAATTAGGAGGAGAATATTACATGTAATATCACATACGACCTAGGTGTGTTTGAGGAATAACAAAATCCCTTTAAAGTTTAGTTCATTGTGATCTCTTCCAGGAAAACATCCGTCCAGATGCTGAGGCCTCGACAAGACCGTGTGTTGTGGTTCCGCAGAACTCTTATAGAGAAACAACCACAAAAGTAGAGGAAGACCTTCTCATGTCACGAACCTGCTGACTTGTCAAACATGTACATGCTTTCAACTCTTTTGCAGGCACCAACACGCACAGAAATGCACACGCTGGCTGACACAAGTGCACGCACACAGACACACATACACGCAGGCGCACGCACGCAGTCTGTAGGAAGTACTGATCTTCTCTCCCAATCTCTCTACATCACAGACGCACTTTTGTGGACAGTAAGAAGTCTCCTAAAGTTTTTTTATGTTCAGTATGCAACATGGTTACATGTCAACAGGAAATAAACTTTCAGAGAAGCCATCTGCATCATGTTTTCAAATGTGTGTGCGCGCGCATTGTTTGGGTATTTTTTGCTTTTTTAATTAAGCGTCGAATGATTTGAGGAAATTGTGTAAATGATTGCTCGTGATTCATGTATTTTACGGCTACATGTTGTCTGCTGTTAATTTCACACTAAAAATAAATAAATAAAATAAAGGTAGTGTCTTTAAATCATAGAGACAGCCTTCCTAAAGAGAGAAATATGTCGCACCGTTCAATCAACGATACGTCGTATTCAAAGACACATTCCTGAGATAAAGACAACAATAATTCACAGACAAAGTTTACAAAAAAATCTGAGAATTGAAATAATATATATATGTAGATACACGATACATCAAACTTCATGGTTTTGCGCAGAACACTACAGCATCCTGGGCTGAGTGCAATGGTCTGGAGCAGAACACTACACAGTTGTGTGCAGAACACTTCGCCATTTGGTTCAGAACACTGCCCCGTGTTATACAAGAACTTGTTCTCGCCCAGGGTGCTTCTCATTCAAGTCTCACACGGCATTTCGTGGGATGGTGGGGGGAGGGAACCAACACGGGTACACAAGCCCTGCATTGCTCTACCTACTTTGACATACTTTACAGACCCCCGAAAAATGAAGCATTTTCGAAAATGTTTTTATCTTTTTTGAGGATTCGTGCGATATTTTACGTTTGTATCTGTTTCATCATTTGTGCGGTGTATCATAAAAGTATCATCATCACCACCACCACCACCACCACCACCACCACCACCACCGGCACCTACCTTTTTTTCTCTCTCTCTGTGCCTAACCTCAGGGTCAGGACCTGACCTAGATTTGTCCTTATAGTGCACTCGTGCGCGCACAGACCGACTTTAGCAGGTCGACCTGAGGTAAGTGTCGAGTGTGGAGACAGCAACACAAGGAGCCCAGGTGAGAGAAATTTTCACATCATAGTAATGTGCTGCTTGAGACTATTTGCAACCTGTGCAGTCAGTTTAGCAAAAGCAAACCACACTCACTCACTCACTCACTCACTCACTCACTCACTCACTCACTCACTCACTCACTCACTCACTCACTCACTCACTCACTCACTCACTCACTCACTCACTCACTCACTCACTCACTCACTCACTCACTCTCTCACACACACACACACACACAAAGTGAAAGAGAAACGAAGAAGTCTGTGTTCACATTATCGCCACAAATTAGTCAAGAAGTATTTCATTTCCTATTTAAAGTTTATGTCCCAAGAACGCTTTTCAAGCCAGAAACCAGGTAGTTTTAGTTTCACAGGTGGTTCTGTCAGTAAGAAGGGCAGCAGACGTTTATCTCTATACTAACCAAGACAGACTGCGCACGAAAGGAAGGGCTTTTGTTATTATATTTATTATATTTCTGCTCGTCCTGCTTTGTTACATCAGAGTCTCAGAAATGAGTGAAAAATCAGAGTCTTAAATATTAGTAAACATCAGTCTCCGAGATTAGAGAACTTGAGAGACTCAGAAAATAAGGGATTTCAGCAGGTGAGGTGTGTGAGGGAGTGGGAGGCGCAGTCACTTCCAAGAAACTCGGCAGAGGAAGAGAAAGTTTACCTGAGACGAGATCTTACCCCGGGGGTTGCCGGTTATCGCTGTATCACTGGGATAGCGACAAGCGCTTAACTCACCTGTTAACATCTTTCGACCTCAGAACAGTAGACAGTATGGTTGCTTCAATGAAGATTCAAGTCATTATTGGACTAACCGAGTTTCTCACTTGTCATATTCGCTGCCACCTTGCAAACTCACGGCCTGTGATTTCAGCGACACGCATGAACTTTATCCTAGTGCTAGTCTACAGCGACACAGAAAAAAAAATAGGGCGGTGGGTGTTAGCAAGTGCAGAGGTACGCACACCGGGAATAGAAACTATTTCCCAGCGAACGAGTCATGAAAAGGTCCTGCCAACGGCTGGCACTCGGGATGTAGGTTAGTCATCCTGTCAATCATTACTCGAGACCCGCCTCTAGGGCAATCTTGCCAGGTACAATACCTCCCATGTCATCCATAGATTTCTCTGAGGTCTACCACCTCACCTGGCGCCAGTCTTCACGCACCTGCACAAACCTGCGACACCTGCTGACAGAGGACATTAAAAAAATACGCCAGTGGTTGACATTCACCAAGCAGACGAGTCAGGTGACTAATCATAATTTGTATCAGGAACCGGACGTAGGTTCCGTTCAAAGAAGTGGAGGACAGGTATAAGGCTGGACTTGCTGTGGTATGTGATCAGCGCTTCGTGTTGTGTGTGATTTCTGACAGATGCACGCGCGGCACAGACATTACTGCACTCAGTGTCACTCACATCGATCTCTTGGCTGGAAATCCTCATTAGCTCTAGCTCCACCCTGATCAATACTCTTTATAGTTAGGTTGCCTTCACAACATTTCTCATTCCCTCCCAAACTAGCATGATCACCTGCGCACAGGTAACACAGTAGCACCTTTCGGTGTGCGCGAATAAAAATAATATTTACTTTGTATGTGTAAATATACAGTTTGGTAGTACGTTTATATTTCATTAAATGTATAAAATTATTGTCTTACATTTCCATGTGTATAATTATTGTTTTCTAGATATATCCTGATATATTCTTGCAACAATATAGCATTGCTGTACACAAATGAGTTTCTTTGTCGAAATGGTCAAGAGTGAAAACTGCTGGAATATACTTAAGGAGGCTTACTATAATGAAGACGTTTGTATAAACATATTCTGGGAAGGTTCTCTATTATTTTTTTTACATTTATCCACAGATACATAACGCATGTGATACAGTATTTTACAATATGAAAACAAACACATGCACACATTCATTTAAGAGTACATCCAGCCACCAAGCAAGCCATCCAACAAACAATGTATAATCTCGCATACCAAAACATGCATGCACCAGTTTGCGTTCTTTTTACATCACTCACAATGTTCTCCTGTCGCTGTATTTAAGTTTCTCTGACACGGCACACCACTGAAATAAGTCCAGATAATTGTCAAGCCAAGGTTTGTAGGTCCCGGTTGTACTGAGTTAGGGGCAGGTCTTGTATTGTTTCGTGTGGAAACGGTGTCTTGTGTTTGACGTCTTGTGTACGTCATTTGTTCGTCGTCATTTCGGAAAAAGGGGATGACGTAAAAATTCGTCGTCATTTCGGAGAAGGGATGACGTAAAAAAGAAGAGAAACAACAGTTCCATGGACGGATGGGAAAAGAAAACCGTCGAGATCTTCGTCTTTCTTAACCTTCTCATCTTCATCGTCATCTGCGAGGGTGGGTGGGTGGGTGGGGGGCTCGTCGAGCGTGGTGTTATGTGTGTGTGATATGCGTCGTGCGTGTGCAAGGTAAGTGTACGTGCGTCATATTACACCGGTCTTGAAGCCGACGACTGTCGATGTTCAAAGTAATAATGGAGGAAACAGCAGCAAGGAGGGGGAGGACACCCAACAAGGCATTCTTTCAGCTGCATTCCACTTGTATGCTTTGTTTGTATTTCACATTCAGCTGGTACTTCTTGAAACTGTTGTATTGAGTAGCGGTTAGCGTTTGTCACCGACACAGGGAGGACTGGTTTTCCAGGGTTCAGTTCTCGTCTCTGGCATTCTGGTTCTTTCTCTGCATGTGCCATCTGTTTACAGGGCTGGCTGCTTTGCTGTGATATAGCGATCCCTCCCATTCTTTTCTTGAGCAGTGAAATGCACTGCGTGTCACAAGACGATATCAGAAACAGTAACACACACACACACACACACACACACACACACACACACACACACACACACATACGCGCGAGGTTTGCCTAGATTTCGCAACGGTCTCAGTCCGTGAACCTGTGTATACACACAGTTTTCTCAGTGTGATTGTATGAGGCGAGGCCAGATTTTTCATAACTGACCAGGAGGAAGGGTATAGACAAACAACACAATAAACAAACAACACAATAAAGAGCAAACAACACAATAAACAAACATGCATGTTACAGATTTGAGGCACAGGCCAGAGGAACGACACAATGAAAATTAAATAATTTCCCACATTGATATTAATAAACAATATATACTTTTCCTCAAATTTGTTCCAAATGTAATAATAGTACATATAAATTTTTGCTTTGCATTTTCTCAGTTAGGTTTGCGAAAGTTGTTATAAATTGTATCAGACTCATTACCATGTATTTTAAGATCTTAGACATGGGTATTCGAGAATGAATTTGAGTGTTTTCAGTAAATTTTGGTATCAATCTACTGAGTAAAATCACGTAAAAATGTAATATGTTCAAAAACCCCCGTACCCTACATCCTGTACAGATAGTTGTTCACATGTACTTGTTCACATCTCGGCACATTGCTATATCACTTGTTGTGAGGGAAGTTGCTGTACTCGACACTCTTTGATTGTCACGTAAACATTTTTCAAGCATGAATCTCATTCCATAAAAACAAAAGACTTCACTATTATCTATTATCTGTTATCCGTTATTATATTACAATACAGAAAAGCCCAGATGGATGGACTGATGAAATAGGAATTGTGTGACCTGTTTGTTGAAACAAGCTGAGCTTTAGGTTTTCGTGATCTGTCCAAACTCACAGTCAACACAAATTAGGTTTGTTTGAAGTCTCTGACTTATCCTGGCATCTTCTTGTCTCCTGTATGTTCTTTCCATTTTCTTTCTCTCGAAGATTGTTGCAGCTCTGTGTGTGGCCCACCCTCGCCATGGCGAACTCAGCGAACTGTCAGGTGGATTTCACCGTCGACCATTCCAAAGTCAAGCCGGCGGAGTTCGAAGGTCAGTTCTTTCCTGAAACTTGCGACGAACCCGTGGCATCGCGCATGCGCAAAATAAAAGACCTGGAGATCCGGTCTACTGACGTCATGCTCTGCTCCTACCCAAAGTCAGGTTTGACATCTCTTGTTATCTCCCACCCCCCCCTAGTGTGTCTTCCAAAATAAGTCTCTCAGAACTAAGATGTTTAACATAATACTGGCTATTGACTGTTGCTGTTAGTGTTTATTTGTATATAATATATATATATAGTCTACACGGTCTATTCTGTGAGGTGTCTGTTGTGATATCCTGTGAGGTGTCTGTTGTGATATCCCGTGAGGTGTCTGTTGTGATATCCTGTGTTGTGATATCCCGTGAGGTGTCTGTTGTGATATCCTGTGTTGTGATATCCCGTGAGGTGTCTGTTGTGATATCCTGTGTTGTGATATCCCGTAAGGTGCCTGTTGTGATATCCTGTGAGGTGTCTGTTGTGATATCCCGTGAGGTGTCTGTTGTGATGTCATGTGAGGTGTCTATTGTGATATAATGTGAGGTGTCTGTTGTGATATCCTGTGTTGTGATATCCCGTGAGGTGTCTGTTGTGATATCCTGTGAGGTGTCTGTTGTGATATCCCGTGAGGTGTCTGTTGTGATATCATGTGAGGTGTCTATTGTGATATCATGTGAGGTGTCTGTTGTGATATCATGTGAGGTGTCTGTTGTGATATCCTGTGAGTTGTCTGTTGTGATATCATGTGAGGTAACCTACTTACCTACACAATCGGTTTTGACTTTGCCAAAGGTTAGCTTACTGAGCGCTGCTCAGCTACATTTTGATTGTAACTCAGCTGCCCTCACTGAGCAGCAAGTCTCACGATGACATCCTCACCTGCCCAGGTACGCACTGGGTGTACCGCACGATAGACATGCTGCTGCACGGGGCCGCGGAGTACCGGCGGGAGGCGGCTCCTGAACACACCTTCCTGGACATGCAGAGGATCGAGAACCTGCCCCACGTGCCCTCTCCCCGCATCCTCATCACACACCTGCCCTTCAGCCGCCTGCCTCGCCAAGTGGAGGACAAGCGCACCAAGATAGTGTACGTGTACCGCAACCCCAAGGCGGTGCTGGTGTCCTTCTACTTTCAGCTGAAAGATTCCCCGGCTTTTGACATAAGTGCCATGGATGACATGACAGTGGACAGGTTTGCCGAGCAGTTCCTTTCTCCACAAGGTCAGTTTGTATGCAAAAGTATATTTGAAGATATGTTCCTGCCTCTGCAACGTTTGCACGCAGCACTGTCTCTCCACAGCTATTTGTCCAGTTTAGGTTTGTTAAATGAGTAGCTTGTCTTATGATGTCGTAGGGTGGTGCAGTGTCAAAGATGGGGGTTGGGGACATTGGCTGATATCCAGTGCACCACAAGGAAGGGAACGTCCCAAACTCGCTTGCATGCTTTGTTTACCTCTTCAGCGTAAATAACATGCTCAAGATGCTTTTTAAAATATTATTATTATTAATTATTATTAATTATTATTATTATATTAAAATATATTTTAATATATTTTATATATTTTAATTAAAGTAGTGAGTCGTTGAGTCTCATGCTTTCTCAACGACTCACTACTTTTATCTAATAATTTTTTTAATTTTTATTGACTTAGTACTAGTCCCTAAAGTTATCTATTCTTTGTTTTGACAAACTGAACAAGTACTTCAACTAATAGTGAGCGGAGACCATTTTGCTTTGCGTGCCCCAAACAACTGGTTTTTCTTCTGAGTTGTTTTCTTTCTTTCTTTTTTGTTTTGTTTTGTTTGGTCTGCACTTGTTTGGTCTTCTTCAACTTTCCATTTGTCTACGCCAGTGCTGTTTGGAGGGTTGTTCAGCCACTGGGATGAAGTGAGGACTTTCCAAAGTAGCCACCCAGACGTCCCAGTCTTCAGTATCTCGTATGAAGAGATGTCTCTGGTGAGATATTGAAGTGCGAGTTAAAAGCCGTTCAACATGGCCACACCTTCATGTTGTGTCCTCCTGGTGCCTGCATCAGTTTCTACCTGTGTCCACACCTGTTCTTTCTTTCAAAAATACACAAAGACCTGTCTATGAGCTTCTCGTCTTCTATTATCTGGTTTGGGAAATTATCTTTAGAGGATTTAGTATAAGACTTCATGAACACACATAAATGCTTCTACAAAGACCACAGATCAAACTACAATTATACCCTTGACATACGTTATTCTCCAATATCCAGAGACATAACATACCTGAACATCATAGTCACTTGTTCAATCATCACATTAGATCACTTCTAAATAATACAGTCACTTCTCCAGTTTACGTATAAATAGGGTCTGTCGGATATATAAATTACGATATATAATAAATTTCCCGATGGATGTCTCAGTATAAACATTATTAGCACCAAGAAAGAGATATCACACTGTCCTCCAATAACGTCCACGCCACCAGACACCACATACACATACACATATACACATACACACACACACACACACACACACACACACACACACACACACACACACACACATACACATACACACCTCCTGGAAATCTCCCTAGGAAAACACACTACTATACTCCACACGGTTGTCAGGGTTGCTGGGGGAGGGCTGAGCCACTGATATCCCCGTCTGTCAGCGATGATCCAATATTCTCCACTGGTGTTGAGGAAGAGACACATCTGGCTAGGGGGGGGGGAGATGCTGTCACTGCTCCTCGGCTCTTGGGTTACGAATGCTGGCTTTGCAGGCTGATGATGTCGACTGATGAAAACTACTCCAAGACTTCAGTAGGGGGTTGGTGGGTTTGCAGTGAACATTTCTTTCACTCACCCTCATATCTTGTATTCCGCCACGTTTATACAACCAAGGATGACAACTCGTGTTTACTACAAAACAGTCAGGGGCAATAACCTGTGTCCCTGACACCTCCAGATGCATGCCGGACGTGTACAAAACTAATGATTTTCGCGCAAACAACAATACTTTGTAGACATGCACTCATCCTGATTTTTTGGCAGAAGCATCTAGACCTTTTCTTTTTTTTTACGCCATATTAGATAATTTGTTAAAACTAAATATATTTATAACATGCAGACAGAAGTCTTTGGACAGAATTGAACGGCTGTCGGGGTCCAGTATGTGCTGTGATTTAAAAATTACAAAAACACCTTGTCTACTTTTCTTGTTCACATCATCATCATCATCATCATCGTCTACCCGGTACATCTCGAACTCTTGGATCCCTTTTATTTGACAGAACCCCATAGAGACTGTTGAGCGGTTGGCAGTATTCCTCGGGGTGGCGTCGAGCAAAGAGCTGTGTCGGGAGATAGCGCAGTCATGTGACTTCCGGCAGCAGAAGGAGACAGAGGAGAATCTGGACGCCATGAATAAGGTGCTCAAGTTCTACCGCAAAGGTACGACAAGCGACTGGCAAACCCAGGAGAATTTAAATTTTAATAATGAAAAAAATGAAAGGCGGTGTCGTCTCTGATTCATTGTGTTGAGCTACTGTTCAGTAACCAGGTTCTATAAAAATGTAAAATAGTCATCATATGATCTTTGATGAATGGCTGCTAGAAGAAGTAAGATCAGAAGTCACACACTTTGTATTAATATTTGACACCCACAGAGACTGCGCAATGCAGTCAGAGTAAGTTTTTATGTTTGGCTTTATATTTACTAGGGTAACTTTTTCTTTTTCTTGCAGGTGACATGAATGACTGGAAGAACCACTTGACAGTTGCCATCAGCGAGAGGCTGGACGCCATTGTGAGAGAGAGAGCTGACCGCTGTTTATTCTCAGCCAAGTATGCTGCATAGAACACTTTGATACAGAACACTACAGAGTGTTGAGCAGAACAAAAGTTTAAAGGCGGCTGATCTCGCAGCAAACATTTTGTGACAATTAATGGAGCATAAGCTACACAATAAAATTCACTTTATGAAAACAACAAAAATGAGTTTTCTCGTGTTTGCATCTTAATTTCACTGTGGTCCAGAATGCGCCTTCATCCACGAAATGTCGGCTTAAAACATCTCCACGCATACTGTGCTAATAATATTTAACATCGAGGTGGGTAAGCTGACTACTTTACAAAGCTGCTGCATGTTACAATATAATTGTAACTACTTATCTGTGTGTGGCTTAACACAAATGTTGGCGAGTTGAAAGTAGGTCTGCATACAATGCCGGTGAGGGAGAACATCAAATGTGGATCATCAAATGCCTTTTTAAATTTGATACCTATTTTAGAGGGAAAGGTAAGTATACACATTCTGCTCTGTTCAGAGTTAACTTTACTGTAGGCAGCATGTGTGTATAATAATATTGACAACATCACTGTAGGCAGCATGTGTGTATAACAATATTGACAATGTCACTGTGGGTATCGCTTCAACAATATGGCAAACATGCGTGCTCATTACAGATCAAATACTGTACATTGTTACTTTTTATCTACGTGCATCCCCATTCAGCCTACCACTCATCCATCCGTCCATCAACTCACTCGTCTACCCGACAACCCATCCGTCTACTCCTCCAGTCTTCAAAATCAACCCCTCTGTCCATTATTCAACCCACCAGCGCATTCCCCAACCCAATTCATCCATCAAACTACCCATCAACCCATCAATCATCAATCAATTAACCCATAAATCCACCAGCCCATCAATCCATCAATCAATTTTGATGTCGGATACCAGCGTGTGTTTTATTGCAGTTCTGGGGACCAGATGCACAACGCATTTCTAATGTTAGTTTTAGGTTTTAATATGGTTAGATAATCAATTTTATAAAAACACAGTGCACAACACAGTTATAGAACTTTTTAACACTAAAACCGTTTTAGAGAAAATAAAACTGTTTAAGCCAGACTTTCGTTACTGCCAGCACAGTTTTTTGTACGGGCTTGTGTAAAGCATCTAAACTACATAGAAGTGATTGAAAATGTTTCAAAATTCATCTATTTCGGACAGCTTACAGGTTTAGAAACATGCTGTGCAACTAGCCCGTTTTTCATAGAATTATATTAAGACACGCTGATGCCCGGAGCACAGCCTGGACTCTTTCATTGCCTTTTAACATGACATTAAGATTCAGGACATGAAAGGAGACATTAAACATTCAGCTTAGCAAATGATAAAGTGTACAAACCCTGGCCAAAAGGAGAGAACTCACAAAAAAGTTGCGGGCGAAATGCAGCAGAAGTGTTAAGTGCATTACAAGTAGGGGACACAACTGCATTGTGCGGTACTGGCCCCTTATCCTTGGTGCCCTTAAAGGACAACACGAGCGATCAGATAAAACATCGCTGGAAATAAAGCACAAAGTATCACAAAAACATGTTCCAGTGGTATTTGATGACAAGGGGCATGAAAGATTTTATATTAATATTTGGATTTGTCGAGAAAATAGGAAGTGACGAAACGAACGTATTTCTAAAAATAGCGTCATCTGCACTAAGTCTGAGGTCGAAGAGAAAAGATGCAATACTCGGTAAAATGGCAGCAAACGCCAGTGGATTAACTTTGTCCAGAGATGTGTATGTGTGTATGTGTATATAATATATGTGTATGTATGTGTTTTGTTTTCTGTTTTGTCGTCAGTACTGTTGTTTTCTTTCGTCCCCTTTGTTCTGTGTCTACTTAGTCCACGTCTCTTCCTCGTTTTAAGCGCTAAGAGCATGCTCTCTATGAGTGTGAATATGCGCTATACAAATCTTCACTATTATTTTTATTATTATTATACAGGTCTCTGCTTTGTTCAAACGTACCATGTGATCTTCCACACACTGTACTCAAGAATTTGCTCAAAACATTTCAAAATCGATTGTTATCTAGTCACTTATACAGTACAAGCAAGTCTTGGACTTTCAGTAAAACGAAGAAATGTTATTCCTACAGCAGTGCTTACTATACAACAGCACGAGATGTTAAAACCAACTACGACTGCTGGTAGATGAAGCACCAGATATACAACATCGACAGTTTCTACACCATCTGGTCTACAAGTAACATCGTGTGACAGTCACAAACATCAACATCAGTCGTATCTTTATCCAGCATAATGATAACAACAACTGACAATGTGAGGGCACCATTGATATGCGTGATCCAAACAGCTCAAAAAGGAAAAAAATTGAGGGTGATAAACATAAGGAGCTAAAACGGGAACACGTGCGTTTATCAGTAAGTAAAATGGGAAAATTAACTCAAATGCGCCCACTTAGTAACAGACAATCAGTAAGAATACAACCTATACTGCAATGTCCGTGATTGTTGCCCATTAAATTTTGATGTCATTGACCTACCAGTCTGTGGAATGAATTCAGTTTGGACTGTTTAATTATTTTTTTAACTTCATTGGAAGCTTCTGTAGGGCTTTATTCCAAATTCAGCTGTTTCATTTATTGGGAAAAAAATTGCTTCTTGAACACGACAACCTGAGCGATGTTTCTTCATTTGACTTGAAGACATCCACACTCACTGTTACAAATACTCAGGGTGAGTAAGAGAACTCTCCAGTACAGGAGAGTAATTTTTTCCCGCCTTTCTAGTTGCAGGTGAGAATGCCGATGTTTGAAGGCTGATATCTTTTAAAATTAAGGATAATTAAGTACTCATATTTTGGGAATTATTATTTTAAAACGAACTGAACCCGAGCATAAAGAAATAATGTTGCGCTCGGTTTGTCCTTTAATGTATGTTTAGATTTTCGACTACTTGATGACGGCTGCTTTTGGGATCCAAACTCTTTTTATGCTGTACACATGATAAAAAAGCACACTATATATTTTATATGAGACAAAATATGAAAATTTCCTTCTTCATTATGTTTGTGTGACAAAAGTCATACTCCGTTAATTTTGGTTTCTCGTATGGGGTGCGGGATATGAAACTATAATATAGATATTATTACTATATTATAATATATTATTACTATATTATTGTTCTCTCACGAAATAACCAGTTGTGAAGAGAGCACTAAGAGGGGGGGGCTACTAAGTATCGAAATGAACAAGAATTTATCTTTTACTACTCCTTGCGAGCCGCTACTTGGTGTGTGCATGCATGCAATATAGGATTGTGTGTGTGTGTGTGTGTGTGTGTGTGTGTGTGTGTGTGTGAGAGAGAGAGACAGTGTGTAATAATAATAATAATAATAATAATTTCTTCAGTTTTTGGAGGCCGTCTGGCCTATATCAACATCACATAGTTTTATTTACATGTTAACAGCGGGTAGCTGTACAAGATACACTTCAAATTAATAGTGAACAAAATAGTAAACAATACAATGACTACAGGAGTATATCTGGACTGTCATGGTACTCTCACTTTCAGGCATTCAGCTGTGTATATGCAACATTAACAGCTACATTTTTTTCTGAAGGTTCTTGCACAAAAGTTGAACCTTAGAGGGGTAGGGGAATTTATAATAAAAGAGTGGAATATATCTATTATGTAGGACTGTATACTTTGGGTATATTAGCAAAAATGAAACAGGTCTTCCACACTTGGGTTATCACACTCAAGGTTGCCGCTGGTTTGGTGATAACAAGTGATATCATTAAACGGTAAACAGTTGCTTCTTAAAAGACACAGGACATGTGTTCCCGAGGTAATACTTGGTTTAGGTTTGTTTACTCTGATGAGGTCCGGGTGATAGTCACACTAATCAGAAGTAGACACCGAATCCTGCCATTTTTGACGAAAACAATCCTTGAATCTTTGTTTTACCGTTTTAATGAATGCAGGAAAATTACCAAGTGTCTGTAATTTCCATACATACCCGCAGCCATGGCTACACAGTAAAATGTTCTATCCATTTAGTCCATGTCTCTTCCCCGTTTTAAGCAGTAAGAGCATGCTCTATGAGTGTGAATATGCGCTATACAAATCTTCATTATTATTATTATTATTATTATTTTTATTTTTAACCTTTCATACAATGTGTGTGCGACCAAAAGAGAGAGGAAGAGAAAATGTGAAAAGTAATAAAGTGACACACAAGCAAAAAATTATTAGAAAAAATGGGAAAAAGAGAGAGGGAAAAACAAAAAGGTGAACAGGAATAGAGAAATTTCCAAGAACAGCAAGCACAACAACAGAGAAGAGAAAAAATGAATTAAAACAGAGACAGGAAGGAAAGAGCAGCCGTGAAATAAATATAGACACAAACACTACAAAGAACAATGGACGCGTGGATCATTTAGCAGAAGACAAGAAGACTACAAAGGACAAGGAAAGCGGGGATCGTTTCACAAAAAGAATGCCCTGACTGTGTGTCGGGCAGTGAGCATGTAATATGATGATATATACACTGGCCTCAAGTTACTTTCCCTACATTTCCCTACATTTCCCTACGTGCAGCGAATGACAGTCTCACTTTCACACGGAGACAGAATGGAGCAAACCGCACCTGCGCTTCTTCTGATGTTCGCATCGCTGGTATGTAGTCTGCATCACATCATTTTAAGTTTAGGAGAAAATAAGAGCCTCAAAGATGATTTTGTTTTGACGAATACACAAAGTAGTAACGACAAGAAAACAAACTTTAACTAAACTTCGACAGAAAACCTGCCCTGTGACAATATGTCTTGTTACATGGCCTGACCCTGTTAAACATACAAGACTGAGGAAACTGAGAGCGATGACATCGATGACTTTTACTGTCAGCCTCACCACAGCCATCACTGTTTCTACAGCAACAAATGACAGACACTATTGTTCTGCTAGTACACGCAGGACAACATTTTATTGAAAGAATAGGACAACTCTTCACATATTGCTAGAAATGATGCTGCTAATCCCTCGACACAAGCTCTGTTCTTATCTATTAGTATTGTCGGTGAATATTAGTATTGTTGGTGAATATTAGTATCGTTGGTGAATTCTTTAGTATTGTTGGTGAAAATTAGTACTGTTGGTGTAAATTAGTATTGTTGGTGAATATTAGTATTGTTGGTGAATTCTTTAGAATTTTGGTGAAAATTAGTATTGTTGGTGAATTCTTTAGTATTGTCGGTGAAAATTAGTATTGTTGGTGAATTCTTTAGTATTGTTGGTGAATTCTTTAGTATCGTTGGTGAATTCTTTAGAATTTTGGTGAAAATTAGTATTGTTGGTGAATTCTTTAGTATTGTCGGTGAAAATTAGTATTGTTGGTGAATATTAGTATTGTTGGTGAATTCTTTAGTATCGTTGGTGAATTCTTTAGAATTTTGGTGAATATTAGTATTGTTGGTGAATTCTTTAGTACTGTCGGTGAAAATTAGTATTGTTGGTGAATATTAGTATTGTTGGAGAATTCTTTAGTATTGTTGGTAAATATTAGTATTGTCGGTGAATGTTAGTATTGTTGGTGAAAATTAATATTGTTGGCTAATCTGTTACTATTGCTGGTGACAACAGTGGAATATGTCATGTTAGTATTGTCAAGGAAACTTTTATTTTTCTCTGAGATCATTCATTGTCTCTAGAGCTTAGTCCAAGTGTTTTCAGTACAAAAGTCTTTGTTTTAATATCGTGTGCGTTTTGCTGTAGTTACCCGGTAGCTCACGAGGCGGCAGGCGGTGCAGGTTTGTTTTTTCATCAGGTTACAGTTGCTAGGTAACACACATCCAAACAAAGCACTTTGCTGTGTTGGTGTTTGCATGCATTTGGCACGATGTATCCTTCCATTGTGACATGCGTTTACTACATGCCAGTGACCAGTAATACCACTCACTGTATGCCATGTGTCAGTAGCTACAGCGTCTGTCACTACGACAGTGACAACCGGGACCCGCGTGCTCGTATACGTGCTTCAACATGACTCCTTGTTTACAGGGGCTGTGTGTGTGTGTGTGTGTGTGTGTGTGTGTGTGTGTGTGTGAGAGAGAGAGAGAGCCGCCTTCAGCCGGCATATAGCCCTGTATTAATAATCACTGTTAGTAAGTAGATACTAAACACTCCGCCAGTAATAACTGGGTACTACACACTCTTAACATACTACTAAGAAGCACACACATAAATTCTCGTATTAAACACACACTAGGTGTCAGTAACAAACACATATTCATTGTCAATATCAAACATGTACACAACAGTAACAAACACCATCTACACAGCAGTTCAAGCCATGCTAAGTAAACAAGTTAAATAAACATCCGATGACACACGTACAGTACCTGCAAGTAACAAACATACTGAATGCCAGTAACAACAGCCGGTCAGTAGCTGAAACATTCCACAAGTCAGTAATAAACTAATGCAACCTGACAGCAACAAGCGCGACCTACAAGTAAGACAGTAAGACAGGAAGACAGGAAGACAATAGCCACATGATTGATGGAGTGTATACATGAAAACCTAATCAGCTCTCGTCTCGAGGCCGCCATAGCGAGTGTATAATGTAAACTCTCATGTCCGGTTCAGTGATGTAGATAAAAAGGAAATGTCACAAAATTTCACGACTGTTGTAGGAGTTGAAGTATATGCTAGTTTGTCTCCCTGGAGCGATTGCAAAAGACTTCTGGGCTATTTTCACTGCCAGGTCCCTCGACTGTTTTGCTGGGTTTCTGTGCGGACCCTTTGTTATTTTAATTCCCTGCACAATGCAGTCTACACAACAGCTTTTGTTAGACCGGCGACCGTGTATGGGTGTGAGGACCAACTGTACTGGTGGTTGCCTAGATGTTGAGAAATATTTTACTTTGTTGTTTTTATTTATTAAAATTGACTTGGACTCCTCAGTCCCGATCGTCCGTGAAAGCACCTGACGATATCAACACCAACTATCACCATCTCAGACGGTTTTCTGCCTTTTTTTGGGTGTTTCCCACCCTTGGATTTTGTCTGTTCAGTTCTTCTTTTGTTTTCCTCGGTTTCACTGAATTGTTCCCAAGCAGGAATCAAACCAGCAGTCATCTTTTTCAAGCACGCTAGTGCTTTGCAAGGCAATTTGTCCTGTCTGTCTGTCTGTCTGTCCTTCCCAGTGAAGCGGTATGGTGTCTCACCCCAACATAAAAAAATTCGGTTACCTGAATGTTTAGGGATAATGCTATTTAATATTTATGCTAATTAATCATCTATTCCAAATTACCTATTCCCTAATTTATTGAAATCTACTGAAGTTGATTTGCTCTTGAATTCTATCATTGTTATATTTGCAGAGCTGCTTGCTAGGCTCAGCAAATCCACTTTCTTCACAAAGTTTACAGAGGGCACCTCATTTCCCAGGACTGACCAGTGCTGGCCGCCCGAATCCACAAGGCACCCGTTCCTATGGAGACGAACCCGGACCAAGATTCTCCCCAGATGCAGACTCGTTTCTAAGAAGCCTTAGTGGGCGCCCCCCGGCAGTCCCAGAAGACCGGCAACTTGGCAGCGTGCTCCGCAGTCTTGCAGATATCCCAGGCTTGGCTGGTGGCTTGAACCCCGACCTACTTGCCGCAGGACCTTCTTATTTTGTTGACGAAATACCCGAAAAGGGGCGTGGCTTAAGTAACGACAGAACGGGACACTCCCTTAGTCAGCTTGTAGAACTGCTAAGAGGCTTGCACACCGACTACATCTTGAACATTGACAGACAAGACAACTGGGGGAGCTTAGTCTCGGGCCTCGAGGCGGGTAACCATCGCGCTAGCGGACAGCTGTCCGGGAACAATCCGCCTGGAAGCGGTCGGAGATGGGGTGGGCTCAGTCCAGACGTCAGCATACGGGTATATCTGAACGGAAGTGACGTTTCGAAGAAGCTGCAGAACCCTTCACAGGCTCGTTCGCATAACGACGGCAGACCCACAATCCGTAGGCTAGATTCCGCTCTCACAGGAGAGGCAGGTAGACCTGGCAGGCAAGGCCTTGCGAATAAAGGTTTTTCCAACACCAGGAATCAGGTACTTGGAGTGGTGAGGCAGCCCCAGAAAACCCCCAACTTCATCAGGTGGGGCGCGGCACCAGCTTTGTCTCCGACTGATAGCATGGCGGACAAGGCTCGAGTCAATCACATCCAAAACTTGTGGAGAAACGGGACATACTCTTACAAAGGTCATCTAACCGAGCGCACGAAAGGGGCCAAGGTCCTAATAACAGGAAACCCAACCAACAACAGCGCTTCTTCCAGAGGTCCCAGCAATGAATCGCGCGTTTTCATCCCTCGCTCTCGTTCGCGGTCTGGCGACAGCAACACCAACGGGAGCCTTGTCTTCTCTTCACCTCGACAAGATCAAAGAGCAGGTCAAGGCTCGCCTCGTTCCAGCGACACAGAACGAGCGGGTCGTCAGGGCAGACTCGGGAGCAATTCGCCTCCCCGTGGCAACCATGAGCGGGAGGGAAGACCCTCTCCTCCAGGAAGAGCCACGTCGCATGGACATGCTAATCGCGTGAGGGGTCAAGAAGGGTCACATCCGAGGTCAAGAGCCACGTCCATTCCTGCAACCTTTCCCCACTCCGAAGATGTCGTGCCACGACCTTCTGCTGCTCCTCTGGGTAGAGAACCAGATGATCAGGCCGCGCGAGGCAATGGGACCACGAAACCAGAAATACTTATGCGAACGGAAACAAGGTCCAGAGACGCGTCGTCTGCCGTTTTCACAGGGTCCTTTGCCCTTGCTCCCTGAAGAAGTGTCTGAACAAAAACACAGAACTACTGGCCATGGTTACAAATAACCAGCAATACTCCACGCAAACCACTTTTCTTGTTCATGTAACCCAGATCTGGAAAGAAGCCATTGTTGGGTTAAGAAAATATATATGGGAGCTTAAGAAAATACCAGGACAAATTTTAAAAGTTAGTTTCGCCATTGAGCAGTACCTGAGTCTGGTGAAGTCATTTTATGAAGCTATGTACATGTTGCTACCAGTCTTACTCCATATCGTTTCACTTTCACTTTATGAAAACAACTTTGTCATGCCAGAAATGTAAAAAAAATTCTTTAATCGACATATTCCGTTATTAAGTACATTATGCTAGTCTCTTTAGTTATTAGTGTTTAGTGATGTACAGTATTATGCATAAAAAATGTAGAATGCATGATGTGTCTTTTAAACATTCTTAATAGGACATTGCTAGCTGGACAACTCTTCTGTCTTAAGACTAGTAGCTGGATTACAGGCGAAACAGTATCTTGCAATAAGCTTTACCCAACCATTAGACAAAAATGTTGCACCCCGCATCAACTTTAATGTAAGCAAAGCTTTAGTATGCATGTATTTATATTTCAGTACATACGCTAATGACACGTCTTTGTTTGTTTGTTTGTTTTTTGGGTGGCGGTGTTGCATGTTTGCGTGCGTGCGTGCAAAGTGTGTGTGTGTGTGTTTATTTTAACGTGACTGGGGAAGCGGATAGCAAATTGGTTAGAGCAATGGCGTCTGAATTCAGAAGAGGTTCGGTTCGATACCCGTGTAGCGCAGCAAACTTCGCTCAGGCGACCGAGATATCGAGAATGGGTTGAAGAAGGCAAGGCAGCGAGAGAGCGAGAGAGTGAGAGAGAGAGGCACCACCCTCACGCAGTGTTGGCCCACAGGAAAATATCTCGTAGGGCCTATTCTCACGCTGCAATATTCCGCACTTAGCAGGGTTAGCAGGCCCTGGTAGGACCTTTCCGAGTTTTGCACACGGCTGGGTGGGGGCTTTACATCGAGGTTTTCACGGATAGGACGCGATTCTATTTTCTTGCAGAGCCTGACCTACATTACATGGCTGTAGCCAATCGGAATGCTTGAACACAGTCGCCTCCCTTTTACCTCCAAATTAGAAAATGGCGGTGTGGTCAGAGGAAAGGGGTACGAGTATGATTTGTATGTGGGAAAACTACCTTTGTCTGTTCGACACTGCCAGTCCAGAGTATCTCAACCGAGATAAGGCCAAGAATGCCTGAATTGAAATTGCTCGTGCTCTGGGCAGCCTCCATCAGATATAAAAGTTCTTCAAACGTTGCAGACGACATTCGCAAAAAGCGTCTGCATTCTCTCGAGTCTTCAGAAGATATTTCTTTTAGAGGACATGAAAATAAGGCACCTAGGCGACTCCTTCGTGCTACCCACCCCTCACCCACATCTTTTTTTCTTTTTTTTTGTATCTCTCCCTACTTCATCAGACAATGTTATTAACGTAGCAGCAGAAGCTTCCGAAAGTATCTGATTGTCTGCCATTTTGGCAACTACCCACAATGCACTGCGCGGATGACGTCACCTCGCAGGACACTAGCGAGTGGACTTGCTACGTGAGAGTAGAACGGTACCTAGCAGGCAAAATCTTGCACGTGCAAACCCTGAAAAACACTGCAGCGTGAGAATAGGCCTTAAAACTCACTATCCAACGATCCGGAAAAAAAACCCTAGAGCGTGACCTTCACATTTGATCCGGGGCGGCCGGTAGTGTAGTGGTTAAACCCTCGCTTGTCACCACTGCAATGAGAGGGCCTCGGTTCAGATCTTCTCAGTAGGGCCGGGGATTTTTTCCGGATACTAAACAACTTCAAGAAAAAAACAAGAACTCTTCAAACTGAACATTCTTTAATCTGCGACAAAATAACTGTAATATGAGTCTGATATATGAGTCTGACCATTTTCCACCCTCGATGAAAAAGACAATACAAAATTAAAGATAGGTTAATTATAAATAGATACAATACTTAGTGGGAAAACGTCGAGATAAAACAAGAAAAATTCATAAAACAGTTCATGAACATGAATTCCAGCATTGATTAAAAACTTGAGAAAGGACAGAGTATAAATAATGAAGTGATGATGATGACGATAACAAGAATATACAATAATAATAGCCACTAGAGACACAATATAGGAAGTATGAAGCACTCGAGGAGATTCATGGAGCAAGAGGCAGAAAAAAAACCACACCACAAAAATTCTTTGTAGCGGAAATGTAGCGACGAAGCATAGCGCTTGTAAATGGGAATAAAATAAGTAAAAAAAATTTTTTAAGACTTTTATTTAAAATGCACTAATTAAAAGTAAAATAATTTTCCTTCTATGGTCTTGTGATTTTCTTTACTACATATAACAAAATATAATACAAGTGTTCTAAGTTCCAAAAGCACCCCTCACACTTTATGTATTAAAGAAAAATTATTTTACCATTTTTAAACCATTTCAAATGCAAGCGTGTTTTAAAATTTAAAAATTGTTTTAGTTTTAGTACTTTTTAAAATTTTTATCTATTCTTTTGTTTTACTTTGTGTCTTTATTCCGTTCTCAGGGGCCAAACTAGGGGAGGTAACCTACAGTTTACTAGTCCTAGAGCAGCAGCTACTTATCTCCCCTAATTCAGCCAATTAAATTCTCATATAAAATTAAAATACTTTTTGTTTTTAACTTTACTGTTTGTGGACTGCTTAAATTGATGTAATATTGTATTTTCACTGGAAATGAGTAACATGAGTAATAAGCAAAAAATCGATTACAAAATTTCATGGACAAACATAGTGAGTTAAATAAAAGTGTGCAATAAGAATGTGACGAGTATAATGTCCTTATATCGCAAATAAAATGTTATTAATACGAAATGCAGACAAGTGATCCATAAAGTTAATAGTGCTAAGAAATATGTATAACAATATAAAAAATGTAAAAACATAATAGTTCACTTAGATTAACCCAGTCAACAAAGTTTATTCTGAACAACACAACAGAGGAGTTTTGTGTCCAGCACAGTATATCTCCCATTACAAACACGACATACACCAAGAGCCAGACCACCAGGCTTAGGAGTGGGGATCGAAAACAGGTAAGAGGGGGCTCCAGTAGAACAACATCCACCCCCATCCCTACCCCGATCCCCGCCTCGACATCTAATCAGCAACCTTGACAACGATCGCATCTTCCCCTTTAACCCCTTAGATTCTTTTACACCCTTACTCTCACATCACCTTTGTAGCCCCGCACAGGTTTTAATCATATCATAGGCAAAAACTTTTTCTCACCACTGCCAACAGCAACAACAACATATCAACAATAACAACAACGTTAGGTCCGATTGTGAATGCATTTTTTTCTTTTTAAGGGATGAAAGATAAAAAAAAAAGTGAGGCGCACACACATAAAGGGCGTGGCCTGCTGGCTGAAGGAACACGAGTTGTTTTCCCCACTTGTTAAGACCATTCGGCGTCAAAAAAAGGAAAACTTTCCCTAACTGATGAACTGTCACAAGGGACAGCCTTGCTGTACATAAAAAAGATAATATGCAAGGGAATCTTGACACGTTAAAGTATGTTTTATATGTATGTGCAGTGGCGTAGGAAGATGCTCGGCTTTAGGGGGGGGGGGGCAAGCTCCATGCTGACAATGAATAACGTTCACATTCTTGCCTTCCCAGCATCTTTTTTTGGGGCGGCTGCCCCCCTAGCCCCCCTTGTTCCTACGCCACTGATGTGCATGCAGGTATGTATGCGTGTAGGTGTGTTTGAATGTGTGCAGACTCTTATACTTCTTTTTGAGTGCATTGTTCAAATGATCTTTGTGAACGAATGAGAACTGCATGTCTCGGTTCTGAGAGCGGAATTAAGTACTAACAATGACAAAAGTGTGGAAGCGTTTATTTTGCCTCTTTTCTAAACAATGGTTGCCCCGGAAACAGCAAAGAAATTATTAAATTGGTGTGTTCACTAGAATTATCAATAATGCATTCAGCACCTTCGAAATATCACATTTCCCAAGTCTATATAAAAGTTGCTTCTTAAGAAAAAAGGTTTAAGAAGAGAACGGGAAGCTAGGGAGAAGAGAGATGGGGAGAGAAGTTTGTTAATCATTTAACGGTTATGCTCACGCGTCGGCCAAAGTCGGTCATGCTTTGGAACAGTTGTGAAAGCCAGTTCTGGGAAGTGGGAAGATCCAGGTTTGGCTGGTTGCCGTTAGAACTGGGAATAACCTTTCCCACAGAATCCCCCTTGGGGAAAATTCTGAAGAATTGTTGCCTCTGGTCAGCACCCGAAGGCACGACCAGCACTGGAACCGACTCAGGGTCAGTGTGCAGTTGAGCGTGCACGAAGACTTGCCGAGGGTTGATGTCAGCTGGAGTTTTCTTTTCCGTAAAGACAGCGCGAGCATCTGGGGTGTGAGTGGTAGGGATGACTTCTCTGGGTGAAGTTACTCGGAAGGGAGGACTGACCATTTTGTCTGCCTTAAGCTGGGCTTGCTGCCTTCGAGCCATGTCCTCCTGCCGACGCCTGTGCCTTTCCCAAGGGTCTAGGACTCCCCAGTGTCGTCTGATTATCTCTGCTAGCAATTCGTGAAAGAAGAACTTCCTAGCCTCGGGGTCACGTGGAACGGGACGTGGAGCTTCGTTGGTTTTTTTCAGCGGTTTTTTTTGACTGGTGAAGCCTCCTTCTGCGGGTTGGTGCGGCGCTTGTGCTGAAGACTTGCCGTCAGATGGTCTGATGAAAGCTTCACCACCAGGAGATCTTTCTCGAGGGCTCTCTCCAGCCCACACGGGAGGAGAAGGATTAGGTGGAGGAGTAGTAGGGAGGCGATCTGGTTCCTGTGTGTGGCTGCTCTGTTGTTCTTTTAGTCGGTTGACAAACACGGTCAGCGCCGGAGGCAGACGACGTGCCGACGGTAGACCAGCAAAGCGGTTGGTCCAGACGGCTGTTCCATTTCTGCTCAAGTACCCGTTGGTCAGGCCGGGTGGATAGTTCACGAGGAAGATGATAAGATCTTGTTTTCGTGGTGGGTTTGTGGTTGTCTGAGCTTCTAGGGACATCATCGCTTTCCTGTCTGTATTAGATCTGGTCGTTAAATCGGGTGTGGGTGTAACGGGTATGGTGGTTATTTTGAGACTGTTTACTGTTATGGGGATGGTTGTTGTGTCTGTCATACTTGTTGTGTAGGGTAATTGGGCTGTACTAGGCAAGGTTGTTGTATCAGCAAACGTTGTTATATCGGGTATGAGAGTTGTATCGGCTAAGGTTGTTGAATCGAGTAAGTTGGTTGTATCAGCAAAGGTTGTTATATCGGGTATGGTCGTTGTATCCTGTAAGCTGGTTGTATCAGGCAAGTCTGTTATATCGGGTATGGTCGTTGTATCCTGTAAGCTGGTTGTATCAGGCAAGTCTGTTATATCGGGTATGGTCGTTGTATCCTGCAAGCTGGTTGTATCAGGCAAGGTTGTTATATCGGGTATGGTCGTTGTATCCTGTAAGCTGGTTGTATCAGGCAAGTCTGTTATATCGGGTATGGTCGTTGTATCCTGTAAGCTGGTTGTATCAGGTAAGATTGTTGTGTCGGGTAGGCTAGTTACATCAGGCAAGTTTATTTCGTCGGGTATTGTTGAGGTGTCAGACATGGAGATATCTGCTGTGGTTACTGTATCGAGTGTAACGATCACATTATATGTAGTCACGTCCTCAACTGCGGTCGATGCCACAGCATCAAGTGTCATCGTTTCGAAAGATGTTGTCGCAGTGGTAGGTGTTGTAGGATTTGGTCTCTTCACAGAATGGGTTGAAGCTGACGTTCGGAGGCTGGTGGTTGTAGTCGAAGTCTTCACTTTAGTTGATGCTGGGGATGTTGTAGATGGTCTTGTCACTGCTGTAGTCGTCGACGATTGCGCCGATGTTGGCTGGAGCGTCCTTGCAGCCTCGTTGTTCGTTTTACTAGTCACAGTCGGCAATGATGTTGTTTTTAAAGTCGTCGTCATTTTCGTTGTCGTTGAGGCAAGCGGCAAATTTGACGTCATCCCCGGACTGGGCAACAACGACAGACTGTTATTGCCAAACACATCGTCCCTGTTCTCAATCTTGGGCTCGGACGGAGAAGATATTCCGTCTGACAGAATGCCCACGTTATCTGCGGTGGTCGACGAGCTGTTGAAACCTCCTCCCGCCGAATTGTTGAGCGCGTTCTCGACGATCAGCGAGACGCTGTTAAGAATGGTCGACAACGCTTTCGACACCCAAGGATCCGCCGCACCGCCGATGGCTGCCGCGCGGCTGTAGATGAAGTTTTTGATCGGCGATCCCGTAGATGATTGGGTCGATTGCATCGACGATCCGGCTGTTGCACCGCGAGAAACCGCGTTACTAGCCGCACCGAATGTCAGAGGTTGGTACAGAGAAGAAGACAAGTCTTTCCCTGACATCACATGGTCTGTGGCGCCACCTTCTGGCTTCACGACGACACGATTTGCTCGCTGGGTAGAGGCTGTCGTAACGCGGTTTGGAGCAGATCCTCCACCTTCCTGTCCTAACACTGTTGTTGTCGGAGTTGCTGTTCCTGCCTCTCTCATCTTTGTCTCTCGGTGTCCAGATGCAGCTGCTGATGGGACGAGAAAAGAATTGGACGACAGCGTGACGACACGGCTGCTGTTTGTTTCCAGTGACGACGAGGGCGGGGCAGTATCCCCGCCTGCTGCAGCACTAAGTGATGGTGTCGTTGTCCATGACGACACGTCACTGACCCCTGTCTCTGGGGGCGCCGGAGCGGTCTCCACGAGGGTCTGAAAGGGGAGACAACTGGTGACATGCGTCCGAACATTCGGGAATAAAACAGTAGCTAATCATCAGGGTTAAAGGGAATTTCAAGTCAAGCATGAAATTAGACACAAACCTGTGTCGAGCTCACAGATGTCATTAGTTGTTACAAATATTTGTTGCGATATTTTATTTATTTATTTATCGTAAGCTTGTTTACACATTGGGAAAAGCACATGTGGATTGACAATTTTTTTTCCTGAAAACCAAATTAGAACTGTGATAATCAAAGCCAAGTATCTGATAAACAGGACAACTTTCTCCCTCCGATCAAAATCTTACAATGAATGAACCTAGTATATGGGCATAAATATTTTACGGTAAATGAACCCAAATATATATATATATACTTTTGTTAGCTTTTGAAAACTCAAAGATGACCTTTAACAAAGGATCCTCCCAGTACGTATTTTTATTTAGAAACCCCACACGTGAATTTACTCTAAAACTGCCCTTGTAAAAATAAATTTTAAAAACAACTGTACTTTGAAATCACCCTAAAGAAAAGTTACATGCTAGTCTAGACAGGGCAGCTGCATCATGAAAAAAGAGAGACTGTAACAGACAGATGTAGTACAAAAGTAAAGACACCCTATGAGCATATTTGTATCTCAAAATGTTATAAATTACAACTGACATCCCGGTGCAAAATCAGGTTCATGCATTTCAATCATCTTACCTTGGAGAAGGGAAGCGGAAAGAAGAGGCAGGCAGCAAGGACCACCCTTAAGAAGAAAGAAAAACAGCATCAGTTTCGCCACAGCTTCCCTGTTGCTGTCATGTCGGGTAAACACACTTTGCACACAAACTATCTGCACTCACCATTTTTATTCCTTCTCTCAGTTTCTTGAAAGTCGAAACGAGCTCGAGGACAAGTATGTGTATCATGCAGCTCCTTCGAAGGCGAGATCAACTTCCTGTGAAGACTAGGGGCACCTAACAGTCAGTCAGTCAGTCAGTCAGTCAGTCAGTCAGTCAGTCAGTCAGTCAGTCAGTCAGTCAGTCAGTCAGTCAGTCAGTCAGTCAGTCAGTCAGTCAGTCTTTTCTTTGCGTCTTTTTGGTGCTATTCATCCACCAATCAATCCATCCTTGTCCTTTGTCTTCTCTGTCGCTCACTCCGTTTGTTTGTTGCTGTTTTGTTGTGTTTTTTGTATTATTCTTTGATCCTTTTACTGGCGAGAGTTTGAGAATATTCGCAAGAATATACGTCTTTGTTTTACAAAAATATTATACTCTCAAAAAAAGGCAGAAAAAACTTGTAGAACTACATATCATATCTGGTGACATAACATATTTCTTGTGTCGTGTTTTTTTTTCCCTTTTTAATAGCAGTGACATGAGCACAGTGCTGAGCTCTCCTATGTCCGCAGAAAACCGTCAAGTTCTGTAATTAGCAACAGGCTTCTAATATGCAAAATAAAATCACAAGGTAAAACATTAAGTTCGTCACAACTTCTCCCTGCTGCTGTGTCACCTGTACAGCAAGGGAAAGCTCTGTTGCTGTGGTTTCCGACAGAGAGAGAGAGAGAGAGACTGAGAAAGAGGCGAGGAGAAGAGCTGGTGACGTAAGAAAGGTACTAAGAAGGACCTGAGTACAGACGGTGACTAGCCTGCAGTGTTCACATCGGACTCACCAGGGAATCATGGAGAAGAAGAGACTGGAAGCCAGCCTGAGTTGTTGTCTTCGTGCGACTCGCGCCCAGGGGGTTGGCCTCTGGCTGAAACGTGGCGAGATTCTCGTGACTATGCGAGGTCTGCAGAAAGCCGAGAGCCAAATGTCGTGCACCTACGAGAACACAGTTCCGAGGGGAGAAAATTAAAGGTATGGGGGAGGAGGGGCGGGAGAATTCCCTCCGAGTTGACAGCGGTACCGCTGAGGCGTTGCCTTTCTGTCCATCGTCCCTTCTAATATGTTATCATGGGTGTGTGCGTGAAACACTCATCGCCCCCGCATAATGAGTTTGGGGAGAGGCTTCTCCAAACGCATGTGTGCATGTTAGTCTGGCTACATGTTTGTGTGTGTGTGTGTGTGTGTGTGTGTGTGTGTGTGCATGTGTATAAACCTATAGCCATATTTGTGTACCTGTGTCTGTGTGCACGCGCGCGCGCGCGTGTGTGTGTGTGTGTGTGTGGTTTTGCGTGCACATGAATATTGCGCGTGGAGGTGTGCACGAAGATGCAAGTGTGTCCTGCGCCCGTGCAGGCTCTATAAATAGAAAGACGTTCTGATCCCCATCATGTTTGTCGATGTACTTGTCTTGCTGTCGATGGTGAGGTTGCGGCTGTTGTTGCTGATGTTTTCGTGTTTCAGCCATCTTGAACTGTCGATGGAACTTCTTTTTAATGAAGATTTTTTGTCAGGTTCCTTGAGCCTACCTTTGATGGTGGACAAATCTCTCTCCTAATCAACTTTATTTATATTTTATTGTTCATTGTGTCTGCAAGTTTCTGTGTAAGCATGTTTGTACAGGTGTATTCGATGTCTGTCCTAAACCGCTGTTCGCGCGCCTATATGTATGTAAAGCTTTTTGATTCCAGCTGATGCTGGAGAAAGGCTATAAATAAATGTTCTTATATCATTATTATTATAATAAGAACTACTTTTTTTGGTTGTATTTCCTGTTTTATCAAAAATAGCTCATTATACCAGGCGCATCTTGTTTCGCATTGTTAGTGTGAGTAAATATAGCATGACTGGTGCATATATATATATATATATGTGTGTGTGTGTGTGTGTATTTCTATACACCTGTACATCCATACAGATATCAGCTGTACCTCTATGTACCCACTGTGTTGCTACGACTGTAGTTGTAGCCATCTTCTACGTGGGTTTATAATTATACTCTTGGGAAGTTATTAAGTTTAGGGAGGGAACATGTTTTTAAGTCCATGGAAGGAAAGAAAGAGGTGATATACCTGAAAGAAAGAAAGAAATAAATAAATAAATAAATAAGTTGTCTAGTTTGACGTTTTCATCAATTTGATCGTCTTTATTTGTTTTTAGACCCAGAAAAGTGTTATTAGAAGAAATATTTTCCAGAACGTCGCCCGCCGGGAAACTCCGCACGAGGGCGAATAACGCTTTTGGTTTCAAAATAAAGGGGCAGGTAACCCCCGACATGATTAATTAGAGAAGCGACAAACCTCACGATGTGTCAGACGGTAAATACCTGAGGCCCAGGGTGACAGGGAGTGTCAGACACAGCTGCAGAATTTTTTAATATTTCGTATGCGACGGGCTAAACGATATTTGCTAACAATCAGATAAGATGAATAAACGCATAAAATAATCGCAATACTCTTACTTTCAAATGTAGCTCAACAGCATGCACACTCACAAACACACATGCTGTGCTCACAGTGCAATGAAGACAGTTTTTGTTTTCATAAAGAAAAAAATAAAAGAAAGGGAAAAATCCTTATATTTTTTCGCTTTAATTCTGATTTCAAATAAATAAATAAATAAAAATAAAGATTACATGACAATAAAAGAAAGTCAAATATCTAAGAGACGAAGGTCGACTTTATTATCACTTTATTATCTCTATTTAATCTTTATTTCATCCTGTTTTTTTCTCCCGTTCATATCTCTCATTGTCTTTGAAATCACGTAAATAATTATTAAGGGTACATCATAAATAATCACATAAGTGTCTAAGTAGTTTTTTTTTTGGGGGGGGGGCATTTTCATGTTTAAATCAAACTGATGATCTGATGATACTAACTTTTCTATCCGTTTCGGTTAACACCAACAATTGCGAACGTGAAAAGATGAAGTATGAATATTAGAAGGGCCTATCGACACGAAATTCTGGAACATTCTCAAGAACTACTGACTATAATATATAACATCGAACCGATTGACTCTATTCACAGAATCGTTAAGTGAAATAAAACGAAAAAAAATGGTATTCTGGAAAGCGCTCTGAGTAAATAATTGGAAAAGTTCTGTATAAATCCTCATTATCCCTTTTATTATTTTTTAAAATCTCGTTTTACCCATGTATGCAGAACAAACAAAAAGCAGTCAGTTTCAATTCCTACAGCTCAGACAGAGTTGGTAGATGTGTATCATGTGTGTACAATCATCGGTAAATACAACACAGTACACAGCACACGTCCATCTGTAGCATGTTGTGGGTTAATCTCCTCCTTCCTCGAGTTTCTTTGAGTACCCATGATAAAAACTATGAAAAAAGCATTTGTAGCATCTTTATTGCACAATAAAATAATAATTTGTACACATCATTACATTTATGTCAGGCGCTGCCACGACTCACAATAAAGCTAACAATTAGTGTACAGACTAATCACTCAGCATGAAAACTAGTTTTAAAGCCTAAACTAAAATGATGAGTGTGGTCATGGCTAGAGTTGAGCCTGTAGTCACAGTAAACCATTGACAGTTCACTGTCCACACGGCCCCTATGGGAGCCTTCAGCTTCACCAGCTCCTTGTCCCTGTGACTGTCCGGGTCTCACTGTACACAAAGTAATCAGTTACATCAACCAAGTTATTTATAACCTGTTTCAAATTGTTTACAAGTGAGAAAACAATCTGTAGTTAATTCTGTGGTTAATGAGGAGTATCCCACTAATTAGTGATGCACTGCCTCACGACTTAGTTCCTAACGTATACTCAATGAGTCGTCCAGAAGAAGGGCTTCCATGCTGAAAGCTAAATCAAAGAAATTTTTTTTTAAAAGAAAGCTGTTCTTTCTTCATTAGCAAAATTTTTGTTGAGATTAAACTTCATCTCGCTGAACACTGAAATAGACTGTTGTTAATGAGTTAGGGGTAGGTCTTGTATTGTTTCGTGTGTGAGTGGTGTCTTGTGTTTGACGTCTTGTGTGCGTCATTTGTTCGTCGTCATTTTGGGAAAAGAATGACGTAAAAAGAATGACGTAAAAAGAATGACGTAAAAAGAAGAAGAAAGACGACGGTTCCATGGCCAGATAGAAAAGAGAGAGCAGCGAGTTCTTCATCTTCCATAAATCAACTAGAAATCTCTTCACCTTCATCCCCACCTACGGGGGGCTCGTCGAGCGTGGTGTATGTGTGTAATATGAGTCGTGCGTATGCGAGGTAAGTGTGTGTGCGTCCTGTTACACCATCTCTTGCCTAGTAGTGTCAGTGGGACAGGTGGTTCTCCAGGAACCTCCTCCTCTGTGTGGGGTCAGTGGGGATGCGCCCATCCCTCAACAGGACGAAGACCTTGCGACTGAAGGGGTCTGAGGGGGTCTTGCTGCGGACTCCCTGCAGGTATCTGCGACGCTCTTCGGGGTCAGAAGGGATCATGCTGATGGTGTCTTCAGGGGAGGGAAGCATATTTCCGCTGCCATTGCCACTTACATGTCTTCCGTTGCCACTACCTTCACTACCAGCCATGCCACTACTACTGGCTCTTCCATTAACACTACTTCCGCTATCAAGGTTGCCGCTACCACTACTTCCGCTACTAAAGGTTCCACTAACTCTACTTCCGCTGTCCAAGCCGTCACTACCAACAGTTCCACTAACACCTGTTCCATTAACACGACTTCTGCTGCCTCCACTGCTCGCACTTCCACTTTCACTCACAGAGCTTTCTCCAACCAAGGCAACACGTTCTGTCGTGGTAGTCATGGTGATTGAACTATCGCCAGGGCTGCTGTCTGTGACCCTGTACCCGAGGTCAAGGCCATCCACGTGCTCCGTGGGCTTGTCAACGATCGTCTTGTCGTCACTGGCGTTTGAAATGCCGGCTTCGTCCGGCAAAGACAGGTCACTGGGTGAGGCAGTCGCGTTTTCCTTGACCTTCCGCATGTATTCTCGCCGGGCTGCGGGATCTTGCGGGATTTCTGTGTCTGGCGTGGTCATGTCGCTTTCCAAACCTGCACTGTCGAAGCCGTTAGTGGTGGTAGGGGTGGTTGTTGTTGTGGTAGTGGTGGTGATGATGATGACGTTTATGCCTCCCGTACCCGCACTGCAACTCTCGGTTGTAGAACAGGGACCAGAAACATTCTCCGCACCAGGGCTTGTCTTTGGGGCTGGCCAGTCACCTGTATTACTGACAGTTGAAGCTTCGCCCTTACCTGGGGTACTGCCGTGGTCGCTGGGGGTCACCTGTCCACTCACCTGTCCACCTAGATTTACTTCGTTGTCTTTTCGTATCGAACCCTCCTGGGCTTCTCGCCCACCCGGGTGAACTCGCCCCACGTTATTTTCATTTCCTTTGGAACCTTCCTGTCCTCCTTGCTGTGATGCGTTCTGTGCGAGGGATCCTTGGGTTTCCTGGTCAGTCGGTCTCCCTTTGTTGCCCTGTGTAGGGTCGTCCGTGGTGGGACCAGCGTGATCCTGGCCATCTCGTCCTACCTGACCCGTCCAGAAAGTGACATCAGCCACCCGACCGACCTCAACATCGCTGTCATGGGTAGACGACGTATCTCTGCCGACGGGTGTCGCTAGAGGGCGAGGAATAGCTGTGGTGATTCGAACCCTATGGCCCACCGAAGAGTCACCTGAACCTGCAGTAATATCAAAGTTAATATTATAAACAAAATTAATCGGTCGTTATTTGGACCGGCGTTCTGGAAAAAATAGAGCTTTTATAGTTTGACAACTAACTCTGCGGGTGAGTGCAAGTATGAAGCAACCTGTCAGCAGTTAGTTGTAGTTGTACTTAGTAGTTACTTGTAGTTTACATTATGAATTGTGCGATTGCTTTTTAGCCTCTTTTATCTTGCTTTCTGTCTTTATGCATTTTAAAAATCCTTTGAAAGAACAAACGAAAGGAAAGAAAGAAAGAAAGAAAGAAAGAAAGAAAGAAAGAAAGAAAGAAAGAAAGAAAGAAAGAAAGAAAGAAAGAATGAAAGAAAGAAAGAAAGAAAGAAAGAAAGAAAGAAAAAGCTTACAGTATATAACTCATGGTATGTATAGCATATAATTCATGAAGCTTTTGTTCAACTCGCTCACCTGATGCTGTCTTGCCATCGGTGCCCAGAGGTTTGCCAGAACCAGAGGCAGAGCTGGATGTGCGACTATCACCTAGACTGGGAGTCAGCAAGGGGGTGGGGCCGGGTGGCTGGAGTTTGCCTGTGCTGTTCTCTTGTGTGGCCGGGTCTGATGGTCCGCGTGGTACCGTGACAGGTTGATGGTCTGATGCGGTAGGATGCTGTTGGTCAGAGGGTGAGATGCACTCCGCCGCCTTGGGAACCAGCTTCGGGTAGTAGTCGTGCAACTACCCGGTCCAAGAGAGACAATGTGTGTTAACGTGTGGTCAGTCGCACAATGCTCAAGCTCTCGGTGTAGTAAAGGACTACCAGAGATCACGGGTGAATGCATGTCACGAATGATCGCATATAACATTTACAATCAACGATGAGTGTAGACAACAATGAATGTCATAAACACGCACAGACCCACACCCCCCCCCCCACACACACACAGACTTTGTAAGCGCATACACGGGCGCACACGTACTCTCTCTCTCACACACACACACACACACACACACACACACACACACACACACACACACACACACACACAAAGTTTTTTAATATTTTACTTACCTCTGCCGGAGCCGACGAAATCATCGTCACACAGAAGAGAACAACAACAACAAACAACGCGAGACAACACTTCCTCGCCTCCGCCATCTTGACGAGCAGCCAGCAACACCACCTCCTGATCTCTGTCTTTGAACCGCGGGTAGTTTGCGGCCCAAGTTTGGTTCTGAAATCACCTGACTAGGGTCTCCCCCTGTCACTTGTTCGCTGGTGATGGTCCAGTCTCTCGCTATTTACTCTTCATTTGTTTTCGCTTATCTCTGCTTCTTGATGCGCTGTCGTCAGTTATATTTCCATATAAAGACACGCTAACACAGGACCATGGGCTGGCCACAAAATATTCACTTGTGATACGAGTGACAGGTAGATGGCAGGTAGGATGTATCAACCGCTGAGGCTTGAAAAACTTGTTGCTGTACGAAAGCTGAATACATCTCCATATTCTGTGAATGGCCCCGGATGCTTGACGTTGACAACACCATCATTGTATAAAGTATAAGCTTTCTTCTCGTAATGGCACAGAAGGAAAGAACTTTAAGGGATCATCTCGTTTTGAGGCGAGAAAGACATTCAGTTTTTTATGAGGAATGTGCTTGGATGCAGACTTAATTCTTGTGAGATACACATTTTCTTCTGATGGTTGGGTAAATCTTAGTGCAGGATACCGTTTCCCAAAATCTGGACCAACACCATTCTTTACTCTTCGGAAGGTTGAGGAACTAACCCGCTTCAGGGAAAGGGTTAATCAATCATTAGAAAATAAGATGTCCTTTAACAGTTTTCCGTCTGCGTGCGTGTGTGTTGCTTTTCTCGTGCTGACCAAACTTATGGTTGGTCATCAGTATAGTTACACTAATCTGCCTGACTAGAGACCACCTGATGTTCCAGGTTAGTGGGTAAACAGTCGAACTTTAAATGATGTCTTTTATTTAGATAGGTTCGTTAAGATACTGATACGTGCAATTTTTATTTTGCCATTTTGTTGCTATACTTGTGCGAGGGTTTGTAAACGATGCAGTGAGCCAGCCAGGCGAAAGACAGACAGACGAGTCGGCGAACAGAGGAAGAAAGACATTATGACGAGCTACCAAACAGACAGACAGGTAAGCAGGTAGGCAGACACCCAGGTAATAGACATATGACCTGACGAATGAACGAATCAATCGACCAAACGACTCAAAAACTAAAACAGGAAAGAGAGAAAATGACAAACTGGCTAGAGACACACAAATAGCTAAAATGAAAAACAACTGACAAAGGAACAAAAGAAAAGAATTCGGGTTCACAGATCGTTTAATCCCCACTAGGAACCACTGATATATTTACTTCAAATAGCAGTTTGTTCCGTGCTTTATACAAAATCCAAGTCGTCCTTGGGGTTTCATTTCAATGAACAAAATCTGTTTACTTCTCACTTCTTTTGTCATCGAGGGCGGTCCGGTGGCGCAACGGTTAGCGCCTGTCACCAATACAGTGAAGGTTGACTGTCCTGGGTTCAGTTCTCGTCTCGGCATCTGTTTACAGGGCTGGCTGCCCTGCCGTGATATAGTCTTAGTTGCTGGCTCGGCGTAAAACACCAATTAAAAAAAATTCTTTTATCATCGCACCAAAGGCCCGCAACATGTTTCCTCGAGACTGAACAAGTTTCTCCACGAACAATCCTCTGGTTAAATTATTCCTGTGCAAATAGTGTTTACAGATTACATCAAATAGTAAGCATAGCCATGCAGTAACATTATGATGAGATACTCCTTTGTGCATGTAAGGCTAAACAAAGCAATATGAAAGTCTGTGAATGATTATTGTCCAGACTGTGTGTATATTAAGACTCTGTTACAATATCTCGAGATACACTGAGAACTGTAATAAGACTGTTACAAAGGTAGTAATTTTAAATTGCAATTCACATTTTCAGGTTAGAGTGGAGGGAGAGGCTCCAGGTGTGCCCCATGCCGTGCATATTTGTCTTGAAGTGAGTGTCCGGAGGAGGAATGCTTGTCTCCCCGCTGATTTGACGTCACAGGGTCAATGTCACGTGAGAGCTGTTTGACCCGGAGTTTATCGAGCACCCGTGGAGGGACAGGTGGATCTTCCGATGTCCAGGGGTCGAAGGCAGGTTGTTGTGGGCGAGTTGCCTGGGCGGGTCGCTGGCTGTCTTCCGAGTATGCCGTCTGCTGCTGAGGAGAACAAGACTGATGTCACAGTCAGCTTCGTCGTCGCATTAATTATTTTAGATCAGAGAAACGAGATCTGAACCTCATACCCGATACTCACTGCATTGATCACAAAATGCAGCCAGACCGCCATACGAGTACGAGTAGCAGAAGTAAGTAAGTAAGTAAGTAAGTAAGTAAGTAAGTAAGTAAGTAAGTGTGTCTGACCGACCGCTAGCTCAATGAAATCGATGCTCAGACGAGCGAGTGAAATTTGGGATTGATAATGATCTTATATTCACGCCCACACACGTAGAAACGCCCCCCCCCCCTCATCTCGAGGGTGGGCAGAGTTTTCCAGCTGCAGACTCGGGTGGGACTATTTTTCAAACGAAGTTTCGGCGCTGACCTGTTCATCTCAACAAGGCTTACGACAACCAAACCCTGACCTCAGCCGAGAGTTTTTCTCTGGTCAGTCATTCTGCCGAGACAAAAACCTACACCTAAACCCTAACCCAGACCCTAACCCTACCTCAAGCCCTAACCCTAAGCTAAACACCAGCAGTGGTGTAGGAAGATGCTCGGCTTTGGGGGGGACACCTCCATGCTGACAATGAACGACGTTCACATTCTTGCCTTCCCAGTATCTTTTTTTTTGGGGGGAGGGCGTCTGCCCCCCCATTGCCCCCCTGGTTCCTACGCCACTGGCCAGTGTGTTTTATGCACACTTGTCGAGTTTACAAATTAAAAATATATATCACCAACACACAAGAATGAACCTGTGAGCGCATAGACAGCCGGGGGTCTCCTGAAGAAACTGACGTTAAAATAAAATAAGAAAAAAAATTTGAGCAGATTTATTTGTACTAGAAATTTACTGGAAAGGGTAAAGTAACTTTTTTTTTTTTTAGGTCTCGGGATTTTCTTTAGTACATATCACTTAAAATATAAAAGTCTGAGGGGCACTCTTGGAACTTGGAACACGCTGGGGACCCTCACGCTTTTATATCTTAAGTTATATGTATTAAAAAATCCCGAGACCTAAGGAAAAAATTAGTTTACTCTTTCTAGTGCATTTAAAAAAGTGTGTTTTAAACTTTTTCTGATTTATTTTATTTTAACCATTTTAGTCTTTGTGAAATTTGTTATCAATTTGTTTCATTTTACTTTGTGAATTTATTCCCTTTTTTGAGTTCCATATGAACTTTATATAAATTATATAGTTATTATGAAAATTAAATATTCAAATGATGTCACTCTCATCATTCTAATTCTCAAAATCGCCTTTTTCGTAAGAACATTTTCAGAAAAGAGATAATGTACAGTGTATCGGGCAGTCCAAGGGAAGCAACTATTTCAAGCGAAAGCGGGATCAAGTCGACAGATTTACATTTCTTGAAAGTTTACTGTTGTGAAGAAAAAAAAAAATATTCTACTACTTGTGGACTGCTGGAAATGATTTAATACTGCGTTGTCACCGGAAATGAAGAACTGTTGAAGGTGTTGGACTTTGAGGACAATGGGAAGGGGTGGAAATCCATTACAAAATTCCCACTGGACAGACAAACAAACAAACATTCAGAGTGAGTTGAATAAAAGTGTGTCATGAGAGCGATTGCAGGAACTAACGCAGAGAGATGGCGGCAAAGTGTTCATTTTAAAGGCAAAAGTTAGTAAATAAGCAAAAGCGAGCTCATTAGCCTGACGAATCAATCAATTGACCAAAATGATGAGAAACACGAGTGAACAAAGGAGCGAGCGGAGAAATAGAGACAAAGACCAAAAGCGTGAACGGATGAGGTGGTTAGATTAATAGAGAATGAAACAAGAAAAGATTTAAAGCTTAAAGATTGTAAGGCAATAGCAGGCCAGTTCCAGGTAAAAGCCATAATATTTATTATTTTGTTTCTACCGTTCTTCGGAAGACTCACCAGGGTAAGGGAGATGACCACAAGAGCGGCGAAGCCAGACAAGAGCAATGCCATGCTGGAGAGTTGGACAGAGACCTCGATCTGAAAAGCTTGGACTCCTGCCTGACTGCAGAAGCGACTTTTAACGACAATTATCGACGACGCGACGACACTTGACAGACGCTTGGCGACTCTCGTCAACACTCGCCCACTGCCACCTCATCGGGTGATCTTGGCTGCGATGAGGACGATCTGAACACCCACTGCTGCCCTTTTAAATAAATAAGCCTTCTAGCCTTATAACACTGTCAGTCGTCTCAGTCACGCACCTCTCCCTCTCAGCCCCACATCGTCCTATTTATCTACAGGATTGTTCACAGGGGGCGTGTACTCATCAGTAATCAACGCCTCTATTGTTTCTGTCACTGGTAGAGGTGGTGGTGCGCCGTCTAGACGGAAACTCCCCATGGCAAGACAAATTCGTTGATTAGTTTTAGACCAAGAATATCTGATTTGTTCGCGCCGAAAACATTTCAGCTCCGAGTTTAGACACAGTACTTCCATTGTTCTGCTGGTGCCCGTCTTAGTACCTCAGTCCTTCAATCCCGTTCTTTTTTCTTTGTGAGGAAGAGAAGAAAAGGAGGGAAGGGAGTGGGTGCTGGGAGAACAGATGTCGTAGATGCCAGCAGGTTACTCTTCTCAATCGACGAAGAAAAGAATTCATGCGAATAAAGTTTCAAATATAAATATGTGCATATAGATGATTTTAGAGTATATCTTTAAACTTAGCAGTTGGTGCCTCAGTCGCTAAAACACCTGTAACTACGTGGGTTTGAATCTCATCTACGACATACCTCCCCATCGATGTGACACCTGTTTACAGGGTTGACCGTTGGTGGTTTTTTTTTTCGGGTACTTCAGTTTCCTCTGCCCTCTCTGTGTGTGAGTAAGAGAGAGAGAGAAAGCGTATAACTTTATTACTATATTATTTTATTTATATTTGATGCCAGACCAGTCACTAGTCTTGTGATGTTATAAAACAAATATATTCTTGGGATAATTTAATCGATGCAAAACATCAGTTGTGTACAGAAGAAATATCCCACCTAGTGCTTAATTTTATCATTTTGGTGGTTTATGAATCTCAATGCTTATTGCTGGATAACTTATTGTTTCAACAGAGATGTATTATACTGTGTATGTGTTAGTCTGGGGATGGGGGGGGGTGACTGGTGAGCAGACAATTTCACAAGTACTTGCTGTCTGTTGTTAGGCCTTAAGCCTTAAGGGTTACCTACTGGTGTCATTATTGTCATTTTTCTGTTTCTTTATCATAATTTTAACTCCACTCTATTAATCGCGGAGGAGCTTTTCCAATAGTAATAGTATTATATTATTATTAAATTTTAAATTTTACTAATGGAGGAGAACGAGAGATAGAATTGTTCTATGATGTATGACTAATGCTGCATTAATATGGAAAGTTAAAAAAATTATTTATGTTAGACTCCTTGAGATAATCAGCGCAAAGTAGCTCGCCTCTGTGCATAAAAACAAGGACACCTGTAGTTTTAATTAACGTGGAGTTCATGAGGATGAGTCGCATTCAGTCACGTGATACACACGTTAGCAGCCAGGCTCTGTCCGCCATTTTGCTACCCTGGTGGTATTTTTCTCATCGGTTTGTTGCCATATCTACTTTACTGACTGCAAGTTCTCGCTGCCACCCGACATGAAACTTAGATGTGAGTCAAAAACGAAATGGATAAGCGGCTTAGATCCGTACACAATCGAACAAAAGAAGTATTGAAAAGACACAATGGCATGGTCAGATGTGACCCCAGGTGTCAGCTTCACGAGAGTTCTTATTTCAAAGGGAAGCAACTTAAAAGTAAGTAGAAACCCTACACAGCTATCTCCCTTAGTACAGAAAGCAGAAATCTGTTCTGAGACCAAGGGTGATCCACCACCACAAAATTTTGACTAGATTTGATTAACTATAGAATTAAAATCTACAGATTTACAATTTTTTTATACGATACCAAAATTATCCTCCTAGTCCCAAAATTGAACGAGTTCTACAGGTATGAAGTGTGCAAATACGATATCATTTTGAGAAAAACGGGTTCAAAGTTTTTTCAGCAATCCCCATAAGAGTTTTCCTTAGCAGCATTTCTTGTAGGTCGAATACTAAATTTTGCATGATCATAAACATATGAAGCTACATAATTTCATATCACGAAAAATGTGTATCGCATTACAATGAGGGCGCACACTTACAGACAAAAAAACAAACAAACAAAAATTTAAAAAAATATATAACTTGTCCTCCGTTCAAATCATGAATTCTGCGAGTGGTACATTAACATCTTTGTCAATGTGATCACTGTTCTCTATGAAGTGTTCCACTCGCTCAGATTCATCGAGGTCGCTTGCTAAGTCGTCTGCAGTTTCATTTTTCTGTAATTTTTCTTCCGAGTTTTGACTGTTCTGTGAATGTGGAAGAGTCGAAGATTGATCGGAATTAAGTAAATGACTACTAATTAGTAATAATTATAATAATAAGAAGAAAACGAAGTACTAATAATTGTTCACTCGTAATAGACTTTTTGTCATTCTCTTGGTTTACGCAGCACTTCGAAAGTGTGAAGAAAGACTGGCGGAAGCACCTACCCAGATAGCATTGAAGCATTTTATAAACGTTTGAAAAGCGCTAACATGGCTGTAATAATGTTAAAGTTTTAGATGAAACATTTTAGAAACATGTTAGGAACATTTACGAAATAAACATGTAAAAACATGTAAAAACTGAAACATTGTGCAAACATTTTAAATTGGTAGGAACAATAACATTTAAACAAAAATATTAAATAGATGTTCTGTAAACGTGTACTAAAACTTCCGGCCGTCGCGTGGTTTAGAGCTGAAAGGCCGCCATTTTGTTTGCCGGTTTCTCAATTCTACATGGATTTGTACTCTAACAATCGAAAATGACAAGAAAATAGTAAGTAATATTCATACTCTAATGTGTGTTCTAATAAAATATATGTTTGTTTGGTACTATTAAGTTTGTATATAATCTGTAAATAATTTGTTATTAATTCCCGACTGCTGACTTCTTCACGTTATGCGATCTTTAATTTCATTATAGTACAAGAAAAAAAGCTATATTTCTGAAGAGTTACACTATCTGAATGTTTAAACACTGCTCTTTAAAACGGTGCATCACATATGGTTGTCTTTATTATAGGTTAATAGTTATAAATATTCAAAATCTACAGTCCAATTGTTGAATCGAAGGCATTTCCGCCACAAGCAATGGATTAAAACTTAAAAATTCAGTTATTTACAGTTCTCACAAATAATATTTTAGAAGCTTATTATATGTCACATCACTATGTGTGAGATTTGAAACTGTTGTAAAATCGGTCATCTCGAAACACGGTTACACACCATGCACTTCGTATTGACGCCACGTCGGGTTGTTTCCCTTGCACTCGGAGAAGTATTGTTTCAAAAACAAAATTTTTATCATCGTTTTCTTAGTGAAGCTTCGTAGAAATACGGTAAAACGTTGAAGATAACAACTACAGTCAGAATATCAAGTGAGTCCTTAAAGAGATGGCGCCATTCTAAATTAAAAGTCACTTAATCGCCATGCTATGTTGCCGAACCCGAATGCTAGATGCTTTTGTCGTACAGTATTAATAGCTGGCGTGTCGCTATTTGGTCTTGAAGGGGCCCCCGGTAGTGTACTCCCTTTCCCGCCATAGTGGATGAAAGCATTCACCTGTCACCACTACAGTGAGCGGCTCGGGCTTCAGATGTCGTATTCAGTATGTGGCACTGACAGGATGGGGATAGCTGCGGCAGCGATCTCGCGTGATGTGTCAGTAGCTTCAGACAACCATTGCGGTCTTTGACCCTCGTGACTCTGACCACCGTGGATACACGTCGCCGTATGTAACTCATGGTCGCGCTTCCAATTGAAACGAAAAATCTATTCGGTCTTGAGTCTCAGGTGAACGTTCAGAGCACTAACTTGGACATTAGGGGCACGCAGTTTTTTTTTTCTCAGCACTTGACATCTGTTAACAGGGCTGGCTACCTTGCCGTGATGCAGCGTTAGTTGCTGGCTCGGCGTAAAACCACCTCGTTTCAGTGAGCAGCATATTAAAATGTCACATAACAAAATTAAGTTTAACCTCTTTCTGGGTGAGAAAATTTGTTAAATGGTTGGATAAGTGTTTAAAATTCAGAACAACTATGAAATGTTTGAAAAAAGGCTGTAAAAGGTCGACAAAAAGTTGGAATGCAAACATTAATAACACATTACTTTGATGGGCATGATAAGCGTTTCAAAAACATTTCCTGCGAATATTATTTGAACATTTCTCGAGAACCATTTGTAAACGATTATAAAACGTTCAAATGCTATCTGGGTAGTTGCCTCCCCGTCAGCCAATCGCCCAGAGCGTTTCTTCTTGTTGCCAGGGACATCACTATGTGACTATCCCATTGGACAGCGTCAGCTAAACGCCCACGTTTGCTTACAAATTTTGCAGATATATCTTATGATTGATTTATAGTTTGCAGATATATCTTATGATTGATTTATAGTTTGCAGACATATCTTCTGATTGATTTATAATCGAATCAGTAATTACAGAGATTAAAAATACGGTCTCCGGCCTCTCAGGTAAAGGAAAGTGTGATGGGGGGGTCTGACAGGGATACGGTATCAAGTAGTGTCTGAATTTCGTCATCTTCCAGCGGAAATCAGGACTGATCGCCGTCAAGTACCTTGATAAATGTATTTTAAGACTATTTCTTGCTTCTATTTTAACACGGCCTTGTATTTCTCTGTTAGTTTAATGATCGTGAAAATTGTATCACAAAAAAGTGAAACTGCACAAAGTTTACCCTGATCACCTTTCAGGCCACTGCTGCCAAACGGCTGTGTGCGCTGCATAATTTCTCCAGTTGACCAAACTGTCGAACACGTGACCCATTAAAAAAGACCTCATTGAAGGGTTTTAACCGACTTTTTGTACTTGAAAATCAAATTTCAGCTGTGACAGTATACTTCAAACCAGCTTGTTTTTTTGTTTTTACTGCGGGTGTTTTTTTTATTACCTGTTTTTATTGCAAACATATATGTTACTGAAGGATTTTGATTTAACTGTTTGTTCTTGAAAACAAGTTTAAAGCTTATTGAAAGGCTCTGTCCTGACGACCTGTGTGTTCTTTAAATCATCTTTGATGGTTGAAAGATTTTCTTCTGAATATCAGTTTGTACTTCAAAACAGTATATATTCCTGACAGTATATTTCTGACCACCTGTTTGTAAATCTCATTTTGACAATTTTTTCTTATTTATAAATAAACTAATTTTTTAAAAAAACCAGCATACTTCTTGAAGCTATGTACAGATAGTATAGCTGATGTCCTATGCTTTAGCAAGAGTTGCGCGGGCATTAGAGCCACTGCAACCAATTTTTCTTAGTATGTTAATGTTTTGCCGTTTTAATACGTTTCTGTGGTACGCGTGCACGTGCGCGCATGCGTGTGTTATGTCTGTTTGAATTTTCTCGTATTTGTAATTTACTATTGCTTACGGTGTCATAGTCATGTGGCGTAAGTGGCTTATAATATCTAAGGTACCTCCCAGGCTTCATTATAACATCATGCACATCCATATGTGCTGATTGGTCAGATAGAGTCTTCTGTCATAGCCCCGAGAGAGTTTCGACCCACCGACCTTCTTACCCAAGGAGCAGCGCACCTTCAGACTACGGCCCCCCCCTCTCTCTATCTCTCTTACACACACACACACACACACGTCAATGCAGTTTTTCTCGCACCCTTCACCTTTCCTTCCATTTGCATCCACTTTGTTTTCTTTTGCATATGCACAAATACAACCTTTCTGTGATCATTAGACATGACTTTAATGTTAACATATTCATTTTACATAATACTTACACAATACATTCGTACAAAAGGACTTGGGTATTAAATAAGATTTTGTTTTTAAAAATATGATACATTGATTGCACGTGTTCGGATTCTCCAAATGGTACAGATGTTTCACAAGAGTGCTTAGCACACAAACAGCCACCAAAAAAATACTAGACTGTTCACGAGTGCTTGAACATTTGAGACAATGGGATTTATGATGTATATTAGCAAAACTTCAACTGAGAACATGTCATCGTGACAGCTGAAGAATGTAATGTCACGCATAAAAATACAACCGAGACAAATGAAAGAAACACTCGTCAAAACGTGTTTAACTGAAAACAGGCAACCAGGAACGATTATGTAAAATTTGGTCAAGTTCATATGCGACAGCGACTAGTTGAGGTTACGGCCATGTGTCTGAATATCACATACATTCTTACAACTTAGTGTGACCGAAGTACTTCCAAATGACAATACAGGCTGGAACTGAACCTGTCCTAGTATTAGGACTATACGGACCAGATTCTTTCGTCCTAACTAATTTTTTCTAGTTCCTCCCCAGCCATCACTCGCAAAACATTCCAGTCCCTCACAAATTTCCTCCTTTCTACAGCTGAAATAAATCATTTATCTCGGGGACACCACCGGTAGACTCGGGTTAACTCAACCCTTCCCAAAGACAGAGGAAAGCAAATGACTGGGACAAATAGTTCTCTGCATCCTTTCTCTTGTCCTAACCGTGTTTCGTGGCCAAGCAGACGGCTGAAGCGGTTGTCTTGTCTAAATTCCAGTTTTTATGGAAATATCTTGATAAGTGTAGTAAAACTTTCCCCTGAGATACTGAAACTGAACCAGCTCCCGTTATGACACTGAATACTTCCCTCAGTAATTTATCAGAAACATTGGTCTTCGCTCTGCACATCAAATCTTAACGAACAACATTGCAAGGAAACAGTTACAAATACATCCATCATTGTTCACCTCAAGCAAAAGCTAGAAAGTATTACATGTCATACCTCGTGTTTATTTTTCACTTTAATCTCAAGTCATGTGAATATTCGACATCTGTGTATTCTTAAATCTTATGCTTGAAGTCCGTTGTCTATTTCATTAAAATTAAATCGTAAAATTAATTCACAAAAAATGAAACGCGATTTTTAAGAGTAAATATCGAGCTTTCGTCTCCAACATTCAAAAGATCTTAAAAATCAAAGTCTTTTTTTTTCAAACGTAGCTAAAATATTTCTCAGTCTGTATGAAAACATTTCCACATCACGATTGAAGCTCGTTAGACTGAAGGCAAACAATGACAAGATCGATCCGAGGGTAAAAAAAAAACAAAACAAAATCGCAGAATGTATCAGTTTGTACACAAAATAGAATTGTAAAAAGATGACTGTGCTAAAGACACGTGATCTGTATTAGAAAAATTCCAACATCAGATTAGTTCCCGGTTCTGTTTGTAGACACCCCACTAAAACAAAAATTGTACAGAAGCTGATTTCGAGGCGGCGTGAAGTGTCTGTCAATGGTAGCAAAGGTGAACACAAATTGATGAAGGTAGAGGAGACTTCGTCTTCTGGTAATCTTCGCTAAGATATTGTACACCGACGAACATGCCAATGAAAACTTTGTGTGTACTTGAATGGCGGTGATGGAGATGAAGAGAAAGACACGAGGACCACCTGTTCCTCCAAACCCCGGAAGATTCTCTTCCTCTGTTCCACTGTTCACAAGTGGCAACACTTGTCTAAATCTCACTGGCCTCACGTGCGCTAACACACACACACACACACAGAAAGAAGAGAGAGAAAAAAATAAACGAGCTAGTAAAGGCGTGTGTGAGTGTGCGCGCGCATGCACGTGCTAACGTACGTATACGCACCTGCGTGTACTGGCATGTGCGTTGTTCATTTTTCACGGGGCTCTACAAATGACACATCTACATTATGCAGCCGTAAATAGTCCATAATACTGTTGAACATGTCGAGCATTTTCACATCCTTCACTTGACAGTCTGGAACCTGCTCTCAAAACTGACTTCACAACATTTTTGTCCAGTTCTGACTGCACGTGCACTAACACCCACCTTCTCGCCGACATTTACTTTCACAAAAATGTTTTCAGTTTATGATTGAGCAAATATGCTATAAGCAAGAAACGCAGTATTCGCGTACGTGATAGGTATAAAAGTACGAAAATATCAACATTTTTCAATTACAATATTTTGTTTGTTTACCAGGTGAAAAAAAAAATCACTCGGACAGTGTTTGTCACCACACACCACAAAATATCTTATTTTTTACGGCAGTGAAATGAGGCGTGAACATTATGACCCAAGAAATTTCGTTAAAAAGCAGTAAACTTTACAATTAAAAAACACAGACACACAACCACACTTTACACATTTCAGCCACTGCTTTTATTTGGAGAGGTGGCGGTGGCTCAGAAATTAAGGGTCCCCGGATAATTATGTCAAATTAATATAGTTCCATTTCCTGACCAGGGTAATTCTTGGCAGTCATGAACAAGGGAAATGTTTTTTGTTTTATTTTTTCTTTCCTGCTTCGTGGTTTCCCCTCCCAACCCTTTGGAGTTTCCCGTCCGTAGTCTTGGGTTACCACGTGTGCGAATTATGCACAACTCAATCAAAATTCATAGTCTCAGTGGTTCAAGGGAGGGAGGGAGGGGGGAGGTGACTGACCAACTAAAACATTCCGCATGTAGAAGCTTCAGCGGTTAAAGTTAATTGTCATGCACAACCCCAACAAAAATAGTTCTCGTTTTCTTTCCAGCGTTGGGAGGACAAGTTAAAAATTCGATCATAAAATATTAAGACAAGAATTATGCTATTCACTCTTCACACGACTATGATGCTCGAACATTTCATCAGCCGGAGCCACACTTTTCTTCTTCTTTTTTTTCTAATTCCAGGAGAGAAAAAGGGAAGATCACAACCATACGTTTCTCGCTGGAGACACTAGCCTCTGTGGCTAAAGTTTGAATAAGTTTCAGGTCGGCCAGGCGTGTGCACCTAAAAGGTCAAGGGAGTGGACGTGTCATGCTCAAAGGTCACAGTGGCACCTGTCACGGACCCGCCTCTGACAGAGTTGGAAGTGTCACAACATGGCGCCTCGCCCTCCTCCTGGATGGAATGACACTCGCCGTGGGCGAAAAGTTCCTCGTAGCCCGCCGCCACACCTTCGTTCTTGTCTCGCCCCTCCCGGTCCCCCCTTTCCACTCGGTCACTGCGCATGCTCCCTACCCTGCGAACCACCCCCGGGTTGATAGACTCGTTACGGAAGCTGCGCTTGCGCGTGAGGATCTTGCGCAGGTCTTGGCGCGCGCTCTTGCTCCGGAAGACGTACACCATGGGGTTACAGGCGCTGCCGAACATGGCGGCCACGGTGGAGATCGTGGCCATGACCGGGTGAATGGGCACCTCCGGGGCTGCAGAGCGGATGCAGATGACGATGAAGTACGGCAGCCAGCACAGCATGAAGGAGAAGAGGATGAGGAAGCTGGTCACGGCCGTCTTCCACTCTTCCCGCCGCATCAGCAGACTGGAGGAGCGACTGGAAGTCTGGCTCAAGCGCCGGAGGATGGGCACGGCGGAACTTCGGCGTCGCTTGTTGATGGGGGTGCACTGCGCGGCCACGATGGAGCCCGAGCAAGCAGGAGGGTCGGCCTCTGACTGGATGGTGGGCACGATGCTGCTGCGGCGGGTTCGCTCGCTGTTGTCGCGCGCAGCGCGGAAGATGCAGGAGTAGGTCCACAACATGGCCACCATGGGCAGGAAGAAGCTGAGGCTGACCAGGAAGAGGGTGTAATAGCGGTCGGCGGGCTCGGGGCTGGACCACCACACCGTGCACACCATCTTGTTCACCAGGAACCGGAACTCGTTCCACCCCAGCAACGGCGGGATGGAGACGGCGAAGGCGGCCACCCAGATGCCGACGATGAAAGCCCAGCAGCGTCGCCGCGTCATGCGCATGGTGTAGTGCAGCGGGGTCACGACGGCGCAGTACCGGTCCAGCGAGATAACCGCCAGGGTGAAGATGCTGGCGCTGACCAGCAGGTTCATGGCCAACCCCGTGCACTGGCACAAGAAGTGTCCGAAGGGCCAGTCCCGCAGGATGAGCGAGACGAAGGCCACTGGCATGACGAGTACAGTGAAGAGACAGTTGCACAGTGTCAGGTTGGCCAGGAAGCGGTTGGAGATGCTGAGGCTAAAGCGGCGGCGGGAGAAAACAAGAAACACAAAAGTGTTGGCCAACAGGCTGCTGCAGAAGACGATCAACAACACCGTCGTCAGCACAGTCACTTCCGGTACTGTCATGTCAACGGATGAAGTCAGCGTGCGGTTCCAGCAGGCGAGCTCCTCCGTCTTGCCAGCCACTGGACCGGGAAAGTCTCCCAAGCCGTCGTCCTGCGAGCAGCCGAAGGTGATGTTGCTGGTGGTGTCGTTGTGGAGGCCGTGCTGGGGGACCAGAGAGGAGTTGGTCTTGATCCCAGACATGTTCTTCTTTATGGCAGTTTCACCAAACGGGTGCATCTGTAAATTAAAAGAAAAAGTTGATAAACTTAAAGATGAGGTTCTCTCTCTCTCTCTCTCTCACTCTCTTACACACACACACCCTCCCTTTTTCCTTGCCCACCCTCCTCACATACATTCCTTTCCCCTTCTCTTTCTCTCAATCTTTTATCTTCTCACGCTGTTCATCACACCTGTGTTAGATTAAAGTTCATTAGCCTCCTGCTCACTACCGGTGATCTCGGGTGGATTACAGTTACAGCAGATGAGCAGGTCTGATAGCCTCGTAACCACACCGCGTGCAAATATAGCACCTGGGTGAGCCAGCTAGCCTTACAACCACTCAACTTACAAATACCTCACTTAGTTCAGTCTGCTTAGCCCCGTAACCACTCAGCTTACAAATACAACACTTGAGCGCCTCAAGTAGCCTTGTAGCCCCCGAGCTGGTAGGGAAACATGCTGTAGGAAAGGTTAGAACTAAGATTTCAAGCTGCGGCCAAAGGCCATAAAACAGAATTCTTCATTACATCGACATCAGTCAGCATTTAGGGGGCCAGCTGAGTGAAGATACACGTTTCCAGCCTACAATCTAAAAAAGAAACGATTATTGCCCTGACAGCAGTCTATAATAAAAATAAACTTTTTACCTCAAAGGTTCTCTCCCTTATTCACAACCACCCTTGCGTACGCACGCGCGCGAACACACACACACACACACACACACCTTGAGCCTGCAGGACCTAAACAATCCGAGATAGTGGCTTTCAAAAAGAGTTTCCTCATCCTAACAGCTTGAGTCGTTACTCGAAAAAAGAAAAAGAAAGTGGATTTACCCATCATACTGACGGCCTGTTAACACTCAGAAAAGAGTCTGGAAAGCTTGTGACGAAGTGCTCAACATCACTGATGTTGTATTAACTGCACCCCAGCCGTGGGAAGACCTCGAGGAAAAGAAATTACTCCGTACCGGGAAATAAATAAATAACCACTGAAAGAGCTGACAATTAGAAGGAGTAAAATGGTGGGACCACTTCCTCCTCTTTGAGCATATTTCAGCCCACCAGAATCCTTTATCTTCTGTAGCGAATTCGGAGTTAAAGTACTGTTGAATTATTTCTCGTTTTGCCCTCGACGCCTTCGGAAAAGATGCGTTTGTTGTGTCGACAGATGTCCGCTACAAAATATAGTTACAGTTCCGCATGCGAAGAAATTGACAAACCTTTTTCGTTGTTAACTGGAAACAACTTGTGAAAATCTTCGCCGAATTAATTATTTTTGAAAATAATCAGAAGTCAAGCTAGCCGGTTTCTTAAAAAGCTTTAACAGACAGCGGAAAGGTGGAGACCTGCGACACTCTCCTGTAGGTCTAGCAGCCATTCCTCCACACAGTCGGTTGGGGCTGGTGTATTTGTCTCCTTTGAGAGACCTACCGCAGTCAGCCGCCATCTTCTTTCCATCAGCAGAAGCCCCTCGCCAAGTCTCAAGTGGGGTCAAGGACAAGGACAGCAGTGACGCTTCTAGAGCTCTACGGTTCTTGTAGGTGGGTCCTAGCTATCGGACCTGCAACGGGGAAAAGGGTGCACCTCGTCCAGTCACCACGTCACTGGGGTGGAGTGTGTTAATGGCTCTATGCCACAGATTATTTTGATGCTACGTGCGAATCTTCAGATCGAGGCTGCACAGGTTTCGTTTGTTTTTGTTTGTATTTTATACCTGTTATAAAAAAAGGACAAGAGTCTGATTTCTGGAAGCATGGTGCTTTAGGCACGAGATGTATTCTCTTAATTTTCGCTCCTGGCGAAGCTCATCTGCGAGCGATGTCGTTGCCTGGAAAGTGGCCAACAACCTTAATAACTTGGCTAAAGCTCGTGTAATGTGGGCCAGCCTTTGATGCCACACTACTTGCTGACATTGTGGCCTGGCGGTCAAGGACACTGACAGGTCAGCGGATTTTCAAATAAGAAACCGAACGAACAAAATTATTTCAGAGGCTGAGCAAACGATATGAGCAAAGAACTGTAACTTTTGGTTTGCAGAATGCGGACCTACGAACACCGACAAGCACAAAAAGATGTCGAATTCGTGTCGTCACAGGAATACTTAGGTCGTCAAGGCAACAGCCAATTGGAAAGCTGAGAGCATATGAGGATTTGTGGGAATATCTGATGTCGAACATGGTGATGTTGTGTAGGCGTGTATCTTGACAGCGGAAATGAGAGGTGAGCGCACGTGAACTCACCTAGATTGTCAGAAATAGTATCTCACTGTCTTCTACGTAGTCATTAGAAACAAAAGTTCACCCCATCAAACGTTTACAGATGTAAAGATATATCGGAGACGACTCTTATTGCACGGATTTGCTACTGCTAGTATCAGATTAACTTTAGGGGTGGGAGTGCAATACCCTCTTCCCCTACCCATCTCCTCGTATCCCTCTACCACGCCGTCCCCTACTTTCTCCAAGCCGGGTCAAAGTTCTTCTCACTCTCGCCATCTGTTGCGGGAGTGGTCTTATAGTTACTGCAGATGGCGACAGGTAAGCACGTGACCTGGAGGACTGAAGATGAAGGGAAAGCAAATTAATCACAGAAAGTTGAAGCTTGCGAACCTCCTAGTCTGTTCCCTCATCCTCCACAGAGGCGCACAATTGTCCACACCTATTGTTCTTATTGTCCAGGCGAAGTTTTAACAGGTCAGGTGTAAATATATCGTGTAAATATACAGTTCTCCCTCCCCCACACCCACCAACGTTCACGCACGCACGCACGCACTACACACACGAGAGCTGCGTTCACAGACGCCCATAAATAAATAAGGATGCTTACAGGAAAGACGACCACCGGAATCGTCCTTGCATTCCAGGAAAAAAAACTGGCAAAAGTTTCTAAACTAAGGCTAGTTTTCATTTAAGGGCACAGAACTTATTAATGCTTAAAAATATGCTTACTTTGTTAAAGCAACACACACACACACACACACACACACACACACACACACACACACACACACACACACACACACACACACTACTTCCACCAAACAGCCTTGTCCGCGTGTTCACACTTGTTTACAGTTTATCTCCTGCTGAGGTGATTATGTTTAACATTTACCACAGAAAATATTTGCTAACTCTTCCAAGACTAATGACATGGGTGCACGAAAGAGTCGTACAGCTAAGGAGGCTGTCTTGGCATTGAAAGCGTTTGACTCATCGCAGCAAAGATAACCGCCTCGTACAGATCGACCTTACAGCCACCTAGTGCAGCCCAGCCCTGCCTACGTCATTAACAGGCTTTTTTTTTTTTTTTGGCCGTTCTGTGGCATTGCTCGCGCTTCTTAATGGGAGTTTCAGATGGCTGGGAGTGGGTGGCTAAGAAAGAAAAGTGGCACTTTCACCGTGGTTCTTATTGTCAAGGCGAAAAGTTTTCAAGGCACGTCACAGCTCAGGTGTAAATATATCGTCAAAGCTCAGGTGTAAATATATCGTCAGAGAAAGAAGCGTGGGAGGCCCGAAAACAATGTTCTCCCTCCACACACCCACCAATGTTCACGCACGCACGTATTCACACACACACACACACACACACACACGAGAGCTGCGTTCACAGACGCTCATAAATAAATATGGATGTTTACAGGGGAGAGAAGACCACCGGAAGACAGCCATCAACCGGCACTTTGCTTTCTAACAACTTTCTAACTACCCGCAGGCTCATTTGCTGGTGCAGGTAGCAAAGAAAACACAGGCCACCGGTTTCACCTCACCTTCCTCCTTCCACCTTCACCCCATTCGCTGACCCCATTACACTCAGGTTGGGCTGACCCTCGCCGCTGCACTCGACGCACCTCACGAAGATTGCACTTTTAGGTTTCCCACAGCTTCCCGCAAGCTCTGCTGGAAAATGCCTTGTTAACTGTTTTTATTTATAAATATGGACGTTTGTCTATTCTTTAACAAGTGAGCACTTTTACGCGGGTACATGTAAAATAAGACAATGCAAAATAAATTTGTTAGGTAACCTAAATTCGTTCTTGTGATGTCAATGAAAGCACAGCCAAAGTGAACATTTTGAACAGATGGTAATTAGGTGACCAACCCGCCAGGTGTTGTCCAGTCCGCCAGTCACCACTTGTGACTCCACAGGAAGTGCAGTCAGGAGTCAAATACTTTCGAAAGCGGGCGAAACATTTCTCGATTAGTGATTTTTACAATCGTTTCATGAGTTAAACTCACTCATCTGGAGATTATTTTGCACTCTGGTTAGCCTTTTAAGGAAAAGAAGAGATTTATTAGTTTCCAAAATGGTCCAAGTTCACATGTACATGACGAAGGCTGAAGACATCCCCACCCAAACTTCCTCCCCAGCCACGGGGAAGCCGGACAATCGCCTCGTTTTCACCTGCATCCGACCAGAGGGAGGCTACAGAACAGACCTGACGACACAAGATGTACGACTGGAGAAAGTTAGTGAAGAAAGTCCTCATCACATCCATCACCTCAACTGACTGTGGACCTGCGGCCAAGAAGACAGCGAGTGGGAAGGGAAAGCCAGTGAAGGAACAAAGCCAATCTGTCATGCGGACGATCAGTAAAGTCTCAAAAAAAGAAAACCAGCCGCGAGAAACCACAAAATAAACACCAAAAATTGACGTGTTGAAAGATTGGTTTTCTTGTTAAAAATCAGGAAGGAGGGTGGACAGGGCGGAAACAACTTGCTGCCAGGCAACCCACGCATAGATGGCCGGCCTTACATTTGCACCTGAGCATCGCCGATCCATCATTTGTCGGAAGGTTCCAAGAGCGGAGAACTTTCACACTGAAGCCTCGGAAGTGTCCTCCTTCCTAAGCACACCCACCCACCCGCCTACCCACCCACACACACACACCAACAAGACATCTGGAAGTTGCATTAGGACTGCAGGACGCCGCTCCTACACACGTCTGTACCTGCTAATGACAGTAGCAGGCGAGATGCGGGGGTTTGGCACATCATGGCGCAGGTACCGCACGGCCTGTCGAGGACAAAAATAACAAGAAAAACACGCGCTTCCACATCCTCGTCCTCCCACTCACGCGCGAAGCCCCGAAACTTTCGAACAGTGCGCCCAGGTCAAACACAAAGCAGCGCTACAGCCAGTCCCTGCCTTCCTCCCATCTGAAATTTGAAAACACGTGCACGTGCAACACGTCTCGCAAACGGATCGCGAGTTGTAGGAGATCGCACTGCTTGACTACTGTCGTCAGCTGCGGCACCGGATGAGACTTGATACAAACTCTGTTGATTTACTAGTAATGACATGTTGGATATTTGTTGTATGGAGTGTATTCCGGCTTGTATGACATGTTGGATATTTGTTGTATGGAGTGTATTGCGGCTTGTATGACATGTTGGATATTTGTTGTATGGAGTGTATTGCGGCTTGTATGACATGTTGGATATTTGTTGTATGGAGTGTATTTCGGCTTGTATGACATGTTGGATATTTGTTGTATGGAGTGTATTCCGGCTTGTATGACATGTTGGATATTTGTTGTATGGAGTGTATTCCGGCTTGTATGACATGTTGGATATTTGTTGTATGGAGTGTATTCCGGCTTGTATGACATGTTGATATTTGTTGTATGGAGTGTATTCCGGCTTGTATGACATGTTGATATTTGTTGTATGGAGTGTATTCCGGCTTGTATGACATGTTGGATATTTGTTGTATGGAGTGTATTCCGGCTTGTATGACATGTTGGATATTTGTTGTATGGAGTGTATTCCGGCTTGTCTGACATGTTGGATATTTGTTGTCTGGAGTGTATTCCGACTTGTCTGACATGTTGGATATTTGTTGTATGGAGTGTATTCTGGCTTGTCTGACATGTGTGATATTTGTTGTATGGAGTGTATTCCGACTTGTATGACATGTTGGATATTTGTTGTATGGAGTGTATTCCGGCTTGTATGACATGTGTGATATTTGTTGTATGGAGTGTATTCCGGCTTGTATGACGTGTGTGATATTTGTTGTATGGAGTGTATTCCGGTTTGTATGACATGTTGGATATTTGTTGTATGGAGTGTATTCCGGATTGTATGACATGTTGGATATTTGTGCTGACGACTGTGTTCTTGCTGTGTGTGACGCTGCCCTGTGACGTGAAGGTGACGGCCCGCTACACACCCACATTTTGTCGTCATCTTATTTTGACGTCAGCGCCTTGAGCTGTCTACAGGCCAGGATATGGCGCTATACAAGCCAACGTCATTATTATTATTATTATTTACAGCCTCGCTTACAGATTTTCAATTGGGTTGAGCAAACTGTTACCGACTACTGGCTTCATGTGTTTCTTCGTTCCATTCGTCTTTCTATAGACATTACATTTGCATGTTACTTTACGTGCGTCCGTGTACGTGTTTGTATTATTGTCCAGAGGTTTTTCTTGTGTGTGTGTGTATTAATTTTGTTGATATATCTCTGCACCATTGTGTGTGTGTGTGTGTGTGTGTGTTTGTGTGTGTGTGTGTGTGTGTGTGTATTAATTTTGTTGATATATCTCTGCACCATTGTGTGTGTGTGTGTGTGTGTTTGTGTGTGTGTGTGTGTGTGTATTAATTTTGCTGATATATCTCTGTACCATTGTTTGTGTGTGTGTGTGTGTGTGTGTTTGTGTGTGTATTAATTTTGTTGATATATCTCTGTACCATTGTTTGTGTGTGTGTGTGTGTGTGTGTGTGTGTGTGTGTGTGTGTGTGTATTAATTTTGTTGATATATCTCTGCACCATTGTGTGTGTGTGTGTGTGTGTTTATTAATTTTGTTGATATATCTCTGTACTATTGTTTGTGTGTGTGTGTATTAATTGTGTTGATATATCTCTGTACCATTGTTTGTGTGTGTGTGTGTGTGTATTAATTGTGTTGATATATCTCTGTACTATTGTTTGTGGACATGTTATAGTCTGTTTCACTTTGTCGGTTGCTTGAATTTCTGTCTGAATTTCTTTGTAAAGCGCATTGAGCCTTATGTAAAGCAGGGAAATGCGTTATATACATTTCCGTTATTATTATTATGTTTCACAAAAAATACAGGGTGTTGGGGTGTGGGGGGTAAATTAGTGTTTTACGCCGAGCCAGCAGCTAAGGTTATATCACGGTAAGGCAGCTAGCCCTGTAAACAGATGCCACATGCAGAAAAAAAACAGCGTGCCCGACAGGAGAGCTGAACCCAGGACAGTCAATTCTCACTGTACTGGTGACAGGCGCTAACTGTTGCACCACCGAACCGCCTAAAGACAAAGAGAGAAAAAAAAGGAACAAAAATGCAGAAAAAAGGGAAACACAAATAAAAAAATATTACGATGAGCTTAAGGAGCTGATTTAAACTGTAAGAGTTTGTGTATGTAGTCTACTCTTGTAGGCTGTGATGACAGTAATGGGTGGCTCTAGAGTCTAGACCAGGGGTGGGCAAAAAACGGCCCGCTGGCCGGATCCGGCCCGCCTCGCCGTTTCATACGGCCCGCCAATACATAAAAGATTTTTTTAATATTCATAAAATTTGACAGTTTTCAACTGAAACTCAGTGCGGAAATCCCCGCCTGCAGCACTCGTGACCGGATGTAGGTCAACATGCATGCGCAGTCAGTTGTTGTTGTTGTTTATTTAGTTGGAAAGTGCTTCCACCTTGCGGTGATTTTGCACTATGGGGGGGGGGGAAGGGAGGGGGGAGGAAACCGGAGTACCCGGAGAAAACCCCGGAAAAAAACAGCCCTGCGAACAGGTGTCACATACAAAGACCGTCCGGAGATGAGATCTGAACCCTGAGCCGCTCACTGCAGTGGTGACAAGCGAGTGTTTTAACCACTACACTACCGGGGGCCCTATGCGCAGTCAGTGCGCGGAAACCCCCATATCAGTACACGTTGCCGACATGAGTAAAAGCATGAATCCTTCAAAAAAACGTAAAGTTGATACGGAATGTCGAGGGTTTAATGAAGAATGGACACATAAATATTTCTTTTGTAAAACGGACGATAAGGCAGTGTGCTTACTGTGTTGCGAAACGATTGCTGTTTTCAAGGAGTTTAATTTGAAGCGACATCATCAAACGAAACATCGCGAATTTGGCAGCAAATTTTCTGAAGAAGAATGCAAGAAAAAAAACGCGGAGTATGTTGCAAAGCTCAAGAAATAACAGACTATATTTTCCAAACAATCAACCATCCAGGATAGTGCAACGGAGGCTAGTTTCAAGGTAGCATATAATATTGCAAAATGCAACAACTTCATAAAAAAGTGCATGGTCGATTGCGCAAGTCCAGAAATCAGAAATACATTTGAAAACATTTCATTATCAAGGTGGACTGTCGTGCGGCGCATAGAGGTAATCAACGATGAACTCATACAACAGCTGGACACTGCAAGCCGTGATTTGGTGTGGTATTCATTGGCATTAGATGAGAGCACAGATAATGAAGACACCACACAACTGCTCATCTTTATCCGTGGCATTGACAATACTTTTACCATCACAGAAGAATTGTTAAGCATGGAATCAATGAAAAATACAACAACTGGTCAGGACTTGTTTGAGTGTGCAGTAGACTGTGTGGAAAAAAGATTGTCATGAGATAGGATGGCCAGTATCACCACAGATGGAGCTAAATCCTTCACTGGCAAAAACATAGGAATGGTGAAACGTTTGAAAGAAAAATTAACAACTGAAAATCCAGGCAGTGATATTTTATCATTTCACTGTATTTTGCATCAAGAAAGTTTGTGCAAATCAGCATTGGATATTAAGCACGTGATTGAACCTGTGATAAGTGTTGTGAATATTATTAAATCAAAAGCGCTCAACCACCGGCAGTTTAAGTCTCTGCTGGAGGATTTGGCGGCAGAATATGAAGACGTTCTTTACCACAACGATGTTAGGTGGTTGAGTCTGGGCAAAGTGCTAACAAGAGTCTGGGCATTGAGGGAGGAAATCATTGTTTTCCTGGACATGAAGGAAATTTCTTGTGAATTCAAAGCCAAAATGGGGTGTGAAGAGTGGATGTTCGACTTCATGTTTGCTGCTGATATGTTCGAGAAATTAAATGATCTGAATGTGACGTTTCAGGTAAAAGGTTTGTTTGCTCATGAAATGTGGACACACGTGAAAGCTTTTAAGTTAAAACTGAGACTCTTTGCTCAGCAAGCAGGTGAAGGCAAGTTCCGCCATTTCCCTTTGCTAGAAAAACAGAAAGTGCCTGGGAATATAGCAACAAAAGTTAAGGGCTATTTGAAGAACTTGGAGGAAGAAATGGAAAGACGATTTCAAGATTTTAGGAACACTGAGCCAGAACACTGGCTTATCCATTCACTGCTGATCCGGGTGCAGCACCTGATGAGTCAGATCACGCAATGAAGGAAGCGTTCAGTTCCGCGAAACTAGTGGATTTCTACAAATCTTTGTCTGCTGACAAAGTACCTCACCTGGGGAAATTTGCACTGAAGATGTTTTCACTGTTTGGGTCCATGTACATATGCGAGCAAAGCTTTTCGTGTGTGAAAATTAACAAGAACAAATACAGAGGCGCACTGACTGGCACAAACTTGGAGGCAGTGCTGAGGATATCTACCAGCAATTCCTCAATCCAGACTTTAAAAGGATTGTGAAAAATTGTTACAGGCTGCATTTGTCCCATTAAACTGATTAAAGAATAAGATTAATAAATTGATATGAATTGTCTTTATTGTTTATTATTATTTAATGTTTCTATAATGGAAAAGAAATGCCAATATTTAATGAACTGGGCAGTTTTAAAAAGGTGCGGCCCTCCGCTAACTTCCGCCGACACAATGTGGCCCCCGAGCCAAAACAATTGCCCACCCCTGGTCTAGACTGTGAGAGTTATGATAATGGGTGGCTCTAGACTGTGAGAGTTATGATGATAATGGGTGGCTCTAGACTATGAAAGTTATGATGATAATGGGGGGGCAGAGATGCTTGGCATTTACTCTGCTAGCACTGCGAGAGATTTATTTGGCTCATACCAATGGCAAGGTCTGCTAGCGTACAAGTGTTTTTCCCGAACTCAAAACAAGTTTGATATTGTACTGAGAGAGTATTCAGCCGCATACAGCCTGGCATCCTGTGTCTTCTACATCTCATTCCCTCCTTTGCCCGTTTCAATGCGAAAAAGAATTTCGCAGAAGAAATTTTTTTCTATACCCTCCGCGACATTAAAAAAAAAAGCTTTTTTTCTTTAATGGACAGTCGAGTACACGTGACCACATTCAAGGCCTCCTCTAATTCTCTAACGGCACCAGATGACTGACCTTAACCCGCTTTCCACTTTGATGGACTTTTAAGCCCCTCGAGCCCTGACCTTTATTAGGTTTGTTTTTTGTAACACCGAATAGTTTCGAAAGCAAAAACAAAAAATGACTGCCAAGACTTCCAGATTTTTCCGTGTAAGAAAAACACACACACACACACACACACACACACACACACACACACACACACACACACACACACACACACACACACACACACGGCTTCAAACCTCGATGTCCGAAGTCTGTCCTGCTGTAAGGTTCATGATAATTAGTGCTAAGGTCATGTCTATGATTCTTAAACACATATACATATATATATAAACGAGGTGTGATACCGCATCAACTATAAATCTGTTGTTATTTGGAGCAACAATTTGAGGATTCGCAGTGCAGAAAGGTCGTGTCCAAAACAAAAACAAAAACACACAGACCTTCGAGACCTGCAAGTGTCTGGAGGCTGCTCCAAGTCTCGGACATTAAACGCAAAACCATTGACTCTGTGTGGAGTGCGATCACCTCGCTTAGTGGGAACCACTTCTCTCAACAGTGAACCGCTGCAAACTCGTCTGGTTCGCCCTCGTGATCTGGCACCACTCGGTGTCAAAGACCGCTCTACAGGCTACGCTGGTGGGGGGGGGGGGATGGGTGGTCGAGCTAGGCATAGGTAGGCGGTCGAACAGGTCGCATGCTTTGTCACCCGCTGCTTCAATCCCACCCCCACCCCACCCCGCCAACCCCTCCACCGAATAATACCGGTGGAGCAGCAATAATCGTTCATCAGCTGGCACCATTCAGGGCAGAACCGACTGAGAAGCAGTCACCCATGAGATACGGGTGAATGAGCAAGACGAAATCCGGTCAGTACCTGGTCTGGTTTGGGGCAGATCGGACACCTCGCCCGACCCCATCCGAAGATCAGACAACAAAAGGTGGGACACTGACCTCGTTGTAGAAAGCAGACGACAGGGTCGACACAGAAACTCAGCCTTGAAAGCTCGAGACAGTGGCGATCATGATTCATATTACCTTTCACTAATTTTAACTGCGATATTATTCTCGCCAGAAATGTAGACCTTAACTGGTTTAATTGTGTCAATGGAGTGCGATGTTGTTCAGAAACTACTTTTTGTGGGGTCATGATAATAGTTGTCGGTAAAATCATCGAATACGTCTCCCTGATGGAAACACTTGTTTATGCAACGTGGGAGGATGCTTGGAAGGATAATTTGATGAGGGGCCGTTTTACAGCTGCATGCTTTACCTGAAGTATGTGTTGAAAGCAGGTGAGGATAAAGCACATAATATCTGTGTGTATATGTACACGTATGAGCGAGAGAGAGAGAGAGAGAGAGAAGCCGCTCAGTTAGGACGGGATGAAGAACCCAAAGACGTCCATGGTTAGGTTGGTTGGCTGGTTGGCAATTTGATTGGAAATTGCTGTCACCTAGAGACGATTTAGCACAGTGGGTAAGAAGGCAATAAAGGGGTAGGAGAACTCGGAAATAATTCCCGACGGTCAGCAGGTCACATATAAAGAGTGAGCTCGGAAACGAGAGGTGAGCTCACTGGTGACCTGCCAGTCACGATGCGCCCCCGGGCCCCCCCTCCCCCTGGCATCAATATCATTGTTTTCTTAATTGTGCTGACGTGGTCGTAAATTGAAGTGGGCTGATTATTTTATCCTCGCCACCATCATGGCCGTCTCTCTCGGCGCCATGTCTGGTGCTGCCGTCAAGAGAATGCAAAGTATTTCACGAAACCGGGTTTTTGCGCAGCTCACTAGCCATTCCCCTTTCTCGGCACTGTAAGCCATTCACTTGTTTTCTCACAGATGTGCTCCCACGATCTTGTCACAACAACCTGTTCTCAATTTTGTTAAAAAAAGCATCTGCCTTCAGCAACCGACCATTTGCAACGAGGACGACAACAAAGGTCAAGCGGCTCTGATGGGCAGTTCCCACCCTCCCAAAAAATCTCTTCTCTTTCCCTCTCCCCCCTCCAGGCCACGTTACCCTCGAACTCATCTGGCGAACGAATTAAAAAAAAAAACAGCCAACGACAAGGAGACAGAAGGGTGGCAGGAAGGAGGTCCCGACAGACTGCAACCAGAGGAGTGAGATGTTTTGACGACCACGACGACCGCACTACTCCCCCTACTCCTGTCAAAACACTTCCTCCAGAGTATCTTCGGCGAGAACAGAATGGCTGTCGCACAACGGTCGTACAACTGTCAAGTCAAGGTGGCAAGGGACACGACCCGCCGGATATATTTTTCCCTCGAAGTTCTGCCAACGGTCTGTTCTACGCATGCGCGAACAACGCTGTTGCCTACCATCGAATTTTTACCACAAAAGAGCGTTTTTTGTGCTCAATCATTGTGCCCCCCCAAAAAAAAACCTACACCTACCCCCTAACCCAAGTTAAACACGCAAGCTCTCCCATGAGAAGAAAGTAAAAATCAAAACGTGTATCCAAAAAAAAAAACAAGTACTCGATCGAAATCGAACCTGCAAACTTCTCATTCAAAAACTTGACCAGTTTACCCGCTACGGTAGAGCACCTCGGCTCACCAGGTTACCGGTTATTTTATTTGTTGTTTTTTTTATTGCTGACCGTAAAGGTCAAAGGTCTGCTCATGCGTGGCAAACTTCCAGCAGAGAAGAAAGTGCACACCCCGCCGGCCAGCATTACTCAGAGGTGCGACAACGAGTCGCCATTCGGGTGGCCGGAGCCGGGTGTCGTGTCAACATCCACTCACCGCGCTGCCAACACGTGACTGACCCGTACAACAAGACAAACACCGCACATCCTTCTACAATCTTCGGAAAATTGGCTTATGGGGATGACAAAAACTGTCGGAGGGGAGGGAGATAAAGTACAGATAGATAGATAAGAGGAAATAAAACCAAGACACTCCCCCCCTCCCTCCCTTAGGTCAACGGTGAAAAATATTGTTACAAACAATTCGCCTGGTTGTAACCCAACATGGAATTACCGCCATGCCTGAAACATCTGCACACGACGGAGACCAGCAGATAACAAACAACCAGCCGTCGCTGTAGGAAACCGAGAATTACTTCACGTCGCCGAGACAACCGTGCAACGGAAAGTGCTAGCCTTATAAGCCTGGAGTTCATCACACGTCAAAGTGCGCCCTCAGATAATCCTGATAGATGGCTGCTGAACTGATTATGGCAAAACCGTTTTTAGACGATCTCGGAAACTTGCTTCTCCAAACTGAATTACTGCAGACAGCCAATGAAAGAAGAAGAAAAAAAACTACATCCAAGGAAACTGGGGATATTTTTTTCCACCACACGCACGCATCTCCCCCCAACCCCCCCCCCACACACACACATAAACACCATGTAGTCCTTGTAGTAATATTTTCTCCCGACTGTTTTTCAGTTTGCGTAGATTTCAGATTCGGAGGTAGAAGCGCGCTCTGTGATTATCTAAGTTCGGGGGTTCATCTCGCCCCTGACTGGTTTCTCGAAAACAGAAGCCAGATGTTTGCACACTTGTCGACTAACTGTCGCTCATCGGAATTCGACAAGATGGCGAAGTGATAGACACGATCACAACAAGTAGCCTTCCTTATCAGGGGGCGAAGAAGAAGAAGAAAACAAAGTGAGAGAGAGAGAGAGACCCTCCTTTCTTTACAGGCGCCTGTCCGAATAAATATTGACAAAATCTTTGTCGAATCGTTTCTCCCAAAACCCGCTTTATGGTCTTTCCCTTCCGCCCGCTCTTCAGTCCATTAAACCCCCATAAAGATGGAGGTAGTGTAGACTTTCTAGAAACATCCAGCTTTAGAGAAGCCAGATGCTTGATGGGATAGAGTCACGAATCCTGCTGAGACACTCGGATCACGGACGTGTATAGGGTGGATTGCTGTCTGTCTGCCGAGACCAACGCTTAGCCTCTTACGAAGTCCTCCGCTGTTAGTCTCGGCGAGCCTTAACAATGAATGTAAATAAACCGGGAGCTTTGTACACGCCAGCCTCGTTCTATGACGTAACTTAAAAAAAATCGTCTGCAAGCAGTCCAGTAATACCAGTCCGTGCTCGGATCTCGGCCTTACATTTCCTCGCACAGCAACACATCTCCACCACAGACAGTGAGGCCAGCTTGTTGTGGGGCTGGATGGGGTTGGAGGAAACCTAAAGGTCTTAGTGCCATGGTTACCACATAAGGAAAACACTTGAAAGAAACAGAGGAGAGCAGCAGTGTCTGGAACTGAGTCAACACGAGAATAGTGTGTGAGACTCGCCAGTGAATACAACAATAAACTAGAAAACTGACACCGGGTAGAGTGCCGTCCACACACGCACACCCCAATGATAGTTGTGGTCTACAGCTCAATAAGCTGTGCTTCTAAAATTACACACACACACACACACACACACACACACACACACGTACACACACACACACACATACGTGCACGCACTGAGAGAGAGGAAAAGAGAACGATAAAATCCTTACTGCTTTAAAAAAAAAATAATAAAGGCGCGTGCTGTGAACAGATCATTAGCCCCGCAAATTAGAACAGCATAAAAAAACGGATTGGAAATATAAGACAGGCTTGAGAACATAACTTATGAGTACCGGAGACAACCAGGATCAGGTGTGTATCGGTGAAGAGTATCTATCGTATGGTAGCTTACATCAAGGGAAATAAATGTTACTGCCATTGTGGTCAGACCAGCTACAAAGAAGTCCACAGTCTGGGCACAGAGAGCAGATGAGGGGATTTTCTGAAAGTCAGAAGATGTCGCTTCATTTCTTGCTAATGACACATGGCGGGGCGCCCTCCCTCCCTCCCTCCCACAGACGGACTACACTCAGCGAGTTAATTAACAGACCTGCGCACTCATGTCTTACTTTCTCCTGGCAACGGCAACGAACATCAACGAACCAGTTACTGGACACGGTAATTAAATCACAGAAGTAAGAAAGACAACAAGATACGAGCATACCTCTCAGGCTCTGTTGTCTATGAACACGTGAGGGAGACCTCCTCGAGTCGACCCCCAGCACCAGCCACGTGCACCTCCACAGCCGCTGTGTGGGACTGAGGACTATAGTCCCCTCGGTCCATCTATATTCTATAGTCACTCGAGCAGCCGGTCACTTCATGGCCTACTTTTGAGCTTTCCCTGCCGGTTCTGGGCGGTTTGGAGATGGTGTACACTACAAGGTAAGGCGGCTGGCCTTGAATCGCCCACCTGTCCAGAAAGGTCAAGTTTGAAATCCTGAGTTAAATTTAGAAAACGGGGTCACGACGTCGGCGGCTGAGTCCGGTAGCGAGTAGGGTGCGAATCACCCGGGGTGGGGGGGGGGGAGATGTCAAGGAAGGTGAGGGAGTCGTGTGATTTCAAGCTTGAAAGACTCTTTCATGCCATTTCCCGCTTTCACACGAGGTTGAAAGGTTCATGTCTGCGAGCGAGAACTAAATAGTTCAATTATGAAGCCGACATATGATTTTTGTTACTTCGGAAACTGTCTTCTTGAAAGGTGTTCTACACCCTCTCACAAAGAATTTTCTTCGCAGGAGTGTGTGCGTCCGTGTGTGTGTGTGTGTGTGTGTGTGACAGAAAGAGAGAGATTACATTTTAGCGACAAAGATTGGTTCCACTTTCGACCGAAAATGAAATCATTTACAACGTCGAACCTGTTCTCAACCACGTGTCTCCACAGACCAAAAAAAAAAAAAATAATAAACCTGCAACAAAAAACAACAACAAAAAAAAACTGACTGTGTGTGTGCATGTACGTCGCATAAATAATCAGAGTCCACAGTGTACTGAAACAGTGCCATGTATAAAGTATGAAGAATTAGAGTCAAGCAGTGCACTGAACCACTGCCAGACATTCATGCACTTGGCTCACTCCACACACCTGCATCCAAGTCTCTTGTCACACACACACACACACACCACAAGTTTGCACGCTTGTGAAAAAGCAGTTTGTTTGTGAAAACTACTGAGAGTTTGTGTGTACAAAGGAGATCGAAGTTTAAACATTTGTTGTATAAAAGAAAGAAACAAGTGCGCCACCCACCGCGCGAAAATTTTAAAAAAAAACAGCTCTGTGTGTGTGTGTGTGTGTGTGTGTGTGTGTGTGTGTGTGTGTGTTCTTCAGAGGACATATACTGATGTTCTTAGAGCTTTATCGCTCGACCCAAACAATTATAACTTCAGTTTGTGTTTACGGATGTGAGCTGACCACGCCTACACTATTATCGATAATCTTTGCACAACCTAAATTGACTTTGTAATTTATTTGCATGTTTACATCGCTCTCCACATCATTAAAACGGTTTTGTTACCAGACAACCTGATAATCCGACATCTACAGTCAAAGAGCGCTTAAGAGACCTTGTTGTTGTTTGTTGTTTATTTAGTTGGAAAGTGCTTTCATCTTGCGGTGATTTCGAACTATGGGGGAAAGGGAGGGAGGGGTACCCGGAGAAACCCCCCGGCGCCCACCCCTGCAAACTCATAAAGAGTGTGTTTCGAGACGAGATCTGAACCCTTAGCCGCTCACTACAATAATGACAAGCGAGTGCTTTAACCACTACACTACTGGGGGCCCTGTGGTGGGCTGCAGGATGTAGCATGGCAGGGTACAAGAATGTGGCGGAGTCTATAATGACTAACGAGTGTCGGACTGTAGGTGTGAAGTAGGTGAACAATGCCCCCTTGTTGCAGGCCGGACTGCTGTTTAAAACGAGCCAGAGACATGTGAGGTTTCCTCATCTGCATCATCAAGGTCGGTAAACCGCGCAGAATCCAAGAAACTCGAGAAAAAGCCGATCCCACAGCAAGGTGAGGGTCTGCCAGCACAGACATTATCAGTATAGACACCAGCTTTGTGCCGATCGTTTACAGGAAAACACTGTTAATGTTTTTTTTTCCTGCGCGTGTTCCGATATTGAAATTTCATGGTAAGAGAGAAAACTTCACTTGAGAAAGGGAGTAGACAGGAGTGTTTATCAGGCGGCCAGGTACAACAGACCGCCGGTTACAAACACTAACCAACAGCCGGCAGTGGTAGATGTTGCTCACACGGTTCCCGCGCTATCTACCCGAGCTGCAGCCCCACCCGTCCACCTTGACTTCCAGCGAGAGGATAAACTGCACGAGTGATTTGCGCGTGAAAGAAAACAATGACAAATGTAATCTATCCGTAGTTTGTCCCACCTGTCTTGTACAGGGATTTATCTCCCTTGTTAACACCGAAAGTAAAGAGCGTTTTTAAAGCCGTTTCTTCTTTCACTCACTCCTAGTGCCATCCTTCTCTTCCTCCTCTCCACCCTCCCCAACACACACTTATATGATGATTTTCTTGTATTACAGAAAATCGATTCCTTCTTCATCTTCTAAATCCTGTCCATAATTAATGTCGTTGTCACACGGCTCTCCTTCCCCTCCCCGTGTCGCTCTCGCCTCGTGCCATTCGTTATTATACAACTTATTTCCTCTCACACCACACAACCCGCTGTTGCGAGTCGGGAGGGGGAAGGGTGGCCGGGGAGGGGGATAACCAATTTCTCGACTTTCGTGTTACGAAAAGTTTTCTCCAGAAAGAAACACCCCCTCAATCTCACCCTGCATGGCCTCAGGACAAGGGACATAACCTGCTGACCTTGTGGTAGGGGACGCAACCTGCTGCTCGTTTACACAGACGCCATATGAACACTACATCCACCACCCCACAGCGCCTTCTAGTCGATGAAATGTGTAACAGTACAAGTCTGTCAAGTGGCTTAGCTGGTTATCACAGCAACCATGTAATTATTTTATTAATATTAATAAATTAATTATTTTTATTTTTATTTCTTAGTGCTCCTATACGTCAGAGGTCAGCTGGCATTTTCTTCTATGGGAGAAGAGAGGTTAATTCACTCGTCTGAGTCGCCCCAGTATAACAGAGATTGGGTATATTAGTCCGTACGACACCTTTATGTTAGTCGCCCCAGTATAACAGAGACTGGGTATATTAGTCCGTACGACACCTTTATGTTAGTCGCCCCAGTATAACAGAGACTGGGTATATTAGTCCGTACGACACCTTTATGTTAGTCGCCCCAGTATAACAGAGACTGGGTATATTAGTCCGTACGACACCTTTATGTTAGTCGCCTCAGTATAACAGAGATTGGGTATATTAGTCCATACGACACCTTTATGTTAGTCGCCCCAGTATAACAGAGATTGGGTATATTAGTCCGTACGACACCTTTATGTTAGTCGCCCCAGTATAACAGAGACTGGGTATATTAGTCCGTACGACACCTTTATGTTAGTCGCCCCAGTATAACAGAGACTGGGTATATTAGTCCGTACGACACCTTTATGTTAGTCGCCCCAGTATAACAGAGACTGGGTATATTAGTCCGTACGACACCTTTATGTTAGTCGCCTCAGTATAACAGAGATTGGGTATATTAGTCCATACGACACCTTTATGTTAGTCGCCCCAGTATAACAGAGATTGGGTATATTAGTCCGTACGACACCTTTATGTTAGTCGCCCCAGTATAACAGAGACTGGGTATATTAGTCCATACGACACCTTTATGTTAGTCGCCTCAGTATAACAGAGATTGGGTATATTAGTCCATACGACACCTTTATGTTAGTCGCCCCAGTATAACAGAGATTGGGTATATTAGTCCATACGACACCTTTATGTTAGTCGCCTCAGTATAACAGAGATTGGGTATATTAGTCCATACGACACCTTTATGTTAGTCGCCTCAGTATAACAGAGATTGGGGATATTAGTCCATACGACACCTTTATGTTAGTCGCCTCAGTATAACAGAGATTGGGGATATTAGTCCATACGACACCTTTATGTTAGTCGCCTCAGTATAACAGAGATTGGGTATATTAGTCCATACGACACCTTTATGTTAGTCGCCTCAGTATAACAGAGATTGGGTATATTAGTCCATACGACACCTTTATGTTAGTCGCCTCAGTATAACAGAGATTGGGGATATTAGTCCATACGACACCTTTATGTTAGTCGCCCCAGTATGACAAAGAAGGCGTGGCCTAGTCCGTACCACACCTTCACCTTCACCACACCACTGATATCGTACGTCAACATCTCGACTGTACGTCTGAAAGCGAGCTTAGCAGACACACTGGGAAACACACACACGAACGTACACACGCACACACACACACACACACACGAACGTACACACACACTCAACCAAACACACACATATACACCCACACACACACACACACTCACGCACGCACGCGCGCGCACACACACTCACACTCTCTCTCTCACACACACACACACACACACACACACACACACACACACACACACACACACGTGTACTGCAATCCGTGAATTCTTGACCAAGTGCCGAAATCGCGGAGCGCGAGGTAACAAAACGCTTGTAAACAGCAGCAAAGGAATGACCTCCTCCCTCCTCGCCACCCGGACGCTCGGCAGCTGCCGATGTTGTCACACGTCGAGAAGGTGGAAGCAGCTTCTACTGCGTCTGCAGCATCGGAATGCGGCGCTGGATGCGAGCAGACGACAACAGACTGGGGCAACAATGGGGAACAATGCCCCGCCGTGTGACTGCAGCCTTTGTGTACTCAGCCACTGATCCGGGTACAGCGCGTGGACACGAGGGTGCGACCTGTCATCATTCCCGCCATGCACTTTCGTCCTTCTGTCAACCCTACATACTGTGCTCTCATCTACCAGCTCATCACACGGCTGCCAGGCTCGTCTCTCATCCTCCTTAACACAGACCTACACCAGGCTTTGAAGTCGACTTAATTAAGTTTGCAGCATGGATGAGCCCACTGGTAGGGGAAGCCAAGGGTGAGAGAAGTAATTATAACAAGAATGAAAATTAATATCCTTATTCATTATAACCTGTATCTTTATTTTCTCGTTATCTGTTAGTCATTACAATCTTTTCTTTATTTGTATACTATAATTAATCGACTCGTTTATTATAAATTATCTATGAGTAGATTTGTATTCCGGTATAATAATGTTTAATCTGTAACAAATAAAAACTGAATATTCTTCTACTAACATTTCTAGAAATGTATTAAGACGAATTAGTCGATTATAAATAATAGTATTATTACTTTATAATAAATGACAAGTAGAGTATAATAAATACCTAATTAATCTATAACAAATAACCAATTACTGCTTCTATTAATAACACTCGTAATTAACACTCGTAATATATAACAATGACTAAGTAGTCTGTGGAAGAATAGTCCCCTCCCAAGACTACTTTATTTCGAAAAATGGCCGGTGGGTTTCTTATTGACTATGAAGAACTCTTATGGTGCCTGGGGTAGGGGGGGGGTAGACGGATTAACTATGTTCCTGGGTATGGAGGGTGTTCCTCAAAGGAACTGCTGTAACTGAAGACACTTGTGACATTGTATACGCTGCACATGGTGGTGTCGTTAACATTAGTTAGCTTCCTTCAGCTCAGTTTCAAGAACATTCTGTGATCTGTTTTGTGCTTGAGTAGGTAAGCTAATAGAATTTTCTTTTCAGATCAAAAATGAGCCACGTGCGGGCCACAAGGAACCGAAATAGATATGATGTCCGTTGACACACACTTCTTGTGCGACTTCCAGTCCTCGCTCCATGCATGTTTGTTTGGATATTATTCTTTCTCTCAATCATTGACCTCAAACATCACTTCCAATGTTTCTTCAAGACCGTCACGTGACGTTCTGGTGATAACGACGGCGACATCGATGGTGATGACAGTGGCGTCGACAACCAGCAGACGACGCACAGACAAATATTCCCTGCGGTCGTCTGTTAAACACCCGCCCAGATGTATTCTTCTCACTCTAAGTCCCTTTGCTCAAGATACAAGCCTTGACTCTGACACCATGTTGAACAGATATGCTTAATACATTGAGACCTAGAAGGCTGCAGGTTCGAGACTTTGTTTCGGCCACTTTGTGCGAAAAGCTCTCCTACTTAACGAACAGAAATGGCTACCTGATTAAATGGGAAGCTGTAATTATAATAATGTTTATATAGCACCTTATCCCCAAACAACAGACGCAGGCTTAAGGCCCGTATATACAGGAAGTCGCAGAAGCAGACATCAGATGTGTCTTTCACATTCGTTCAACATTCAAATCATATCTTCAGCCAATGGGAGCAGGGGTGGGGGGCAGACAAGATGGTCAGGCAGAAAAAAGAAGACCTTAAGTATCCATGACAACAGGGTACAGAACAGACTGCATATTCTTGTCCCTTAACATGAAAAAAAAAATACTTCAGGACATGGGCTCAGTTTGTTCCCAACTGGACGACTTGGATGTGGAGGGAGAACCAGAAACGAGGGGGAGGGGATGTGAGTGGGGAGGGGAATAGGAAAGAAAGCAAGAAACGAGAAGGAAACAGTTACAACTTCACACCTTTAACCTCCCCTCGACAGACATCCGCTGCCTGTTCAACCAGCACTGGCTGTACTAAGCTGGGAGGGAGGGGAAGCGCGGAGGGTGATGGGAGGTCACAAACACACATGCAAAGCCCGACTTTGCTTCCGGGTCACGAGGTGCCTGTGAGCTTACTGCGTCTACGTTGATGGGAGCGAAGACACGGGATACTTTTTGACGGGAATTTCCTGATCTTCACCACAAGACGACAGGCAACAAAGGCACCGAGCACGCTGGCTGGCTGGCTGGCTGGCTGGCAGGCCAGGAGGAGGTGCAAGGAATCCCAGGTGCTGTACACAGCCCCTCGTGTGTGTGTGTGTGTGTGGTGTGTACGTGATCGCTCACACGATACGTGATACGTATCCCGACGTAGCTTCCGCAGAACTGCGCGTCTTGGCAACGTTCGCACGCGCACGGCTTCTGACCTCGGACCCTCAGGGCGAGCCGCATTGTGTGCGCGTGTGTGTGTGTGTCTGAGAGAGAGAGAGAGAATGAGTGTATGATGTAAAGTGATGGAAGAAGTGAGGGAATGTATGTGTGCCTGCGTGTGCATGCGCATGCGCGTGTAAGAAGGTGAGGAGAATAAAACGGAAGCAACACGACAGAGCACGTGTCCGGACACTTACTGCGCAGCCCCACAGATGCGCGTGCACAAAAATAACCATTACTCACACACACGAGAAACCACGGTTTTCTCCCCTTTTCGATCACCTTCTTCCCACCCTCTTCATCTTGTTTCTCTACAACGTCTGTTGTCATGGTAGCAGCTTGGCATACTTTTCCCTTTTCAGTGCAAGAGCAAGATGTAAAAAAAAAAAAAAAAATAGCATGTTCTCATATCCTACATGGTTTGTAAATAATGATTAGTTTCTCTCTTGCTCTCTCTCTCTCTCACACACACACACACACACACTAATTATTTCTCTCATCTCGTTAACGTCTATCCTCAAACGCCTCATCCCCAAGCCTCGTCACTTCCGCCCGTGAGTTTGTTACAAAGCAGGGTCAGTCTTGTGTGACCACCGCCGTCTGCCTTCACCTGAAGGCACGAGCCTGGTATACACTTCTGCTGCTGCCCCATCCGTGCCACTTTCTTTATTCTATAGTCCGGCGCTTGCGGCAAGATGCTGCTGCTGCTGCTGTTGCTGTTGCTGTTGCCGTTGGCCAGCTTCACCCCGCGACATTTGCGTCAAGAGGGGAAACAAATGACGACCGCGGTTCTCCTTCTCCCTTCCTCCCTCCCTCGCCGTTGTGTCGCAGCGGGTGTTGGTGGCAGACCACCAGCGGCCAAACGTCAGCGAAATGTTCTACTTGCGAATGACAGGCGGATGTGGTCCCGCTACTAAGACCATAATATACAGTGGTTGTAGAGACTTTGGAGATGCTAGGTCAATAAGACACACGGGTGGCGAACTTCCGGGCATGCGCGACTGTAGTTAAGACACTCGTACTCACACACTTCTACGCTCGGACTCCACAGTTTTGTCAGGTGAACTACACGGGAGGGGGGGGGTCACGTCTCCGCAAAGCAATATTTTGACATTTCTACATACCACGCACATGCTGTGTATGTGTGTGTGTGTGTGTGTGAGAGAGAGAGAGAGAGAGAGAAGAATGGGAAAAGAGAAGGAAGACACGAAAAAGGCAGAAAGCTGGAGAACACGATCAGGTTGTGTGGAGGGAAAGTGCGCGTGCGAGCGCCACGCATGTAACTGTGCATGAGTGGACTGTGCACGTGCTTAGTCTGCACCCAGTCTCTCACTACCACAGTCCACGTGGATGTCTTGTGTGTTTAGCATCCTTGCTGGACTTTGGTCATACTCGGACCGCTATTCAGAACTGAGTTAGTTGCTCCCCGCACACCAACACCCTCAACCTCCCGAGGTCCTGATGGTGTATGTACACCACAGACAGCGCAGCTTTGCTCTACTCACTGTCTTACAATCATAATTTCCTATTTATTTGTTTCGGGACCTGAAGCTGTCGGGTCAAACTTTTACAAATGCAGTTATTTTATTATCTTTTGTGTCATATATTAGAAAATATCCGTGTATATAAGTTCTGAGAAACTCCGATACCTCTCTCTCGCTCACACCTTCATACACATGCACGCACTTCTCTTACGTTCGTCGCACCTGTCGACCTGTAAAGAAACAGACCTCTCACCTGAATCTGCACAATGATAGTCTCGACGGCCACCATGTCCACCTCACTCCTGGACATCATTTACACCTGTCCCTGCACCCCGCTTGTCCACTTGAAGCCACTCTCCTCCCCACTTTGCTCCACTTCCAAGTCGCCCCAACAGGTGTGCCCGCATTCACCTGTCCGCAAACTCGCTCGGCTCCCCCGACACCAACATTAAACACTGCTCACGGCCGGGTAACTGGAAAAAACAGTTCACTTCCTTATTTTTTTTCCTCCTGCGGCGTTTTCTTGGTTTTCGGGGGGAAAATCTCTCGCTAGTGATCAATAAAAAAAAGTGTCAGGAAACTCTTCTTGCTGAGGGTTGCTGAGGGTTGCTGAGGAAGCTGGCGGTGACGAACACTCCAGTTCGCCAGATTAAACTTCTTTTAGCAGCCGCCAGGATGTTCAGCCTCCCGTGCATCAGTCCTCGGGGGGATCCTTGGTGCCGAGGTGTCCTCACGACAGCATCTAAATGCGATCAGACTCCTTTCATCGGAAAACTGTTCTTTGAAGAGTTGGAGTGACCTCGCCGATTGATTGACATCATCTATTCTCCACTGCTAGGAGGCCTCCCTAGGACTGACCTCTTTCTTCTTCCTTCCTTCCTTCAGAATCTCATTCCAAAATCCAGAACACTTTTTGGCAGTCAGCAAAAATGTCTCTTGAAGGAAATTAAAATCATTTTCTCTTTATGGTCGGTTTCCTAGCTGAGTTGTATCTTTTTCTTTGATGTCGATGGAACAAACGAGATTTAAAAAAATAAACGAATTTTTCTTGAAGCCTGGATTATTTCCGAATGTCTTCTCACCGTCAGGACTTGCAGCCAGTGAGTGCTGCAGGTTTCTGCAGAGTAAGGATTCGTGCACGGAGGTCAAACAAGAGTTCAAAAGTTCGCCAAAGTTCCTAGCAACCGCACCGAACACGTGTGAGTGGCAGAGGCTGTAGACAGCTCCATCAGAACCTGGCTGCCGCTCCTACAAAGAACCGTCTGTGCTACAGCGGGCCTACATATGTGTGTGTATATATATATATGTTTATATATCTTCGTTTGACAAGCGATTAACACAAACTGGGGCTACAACCAACAACCCTGAGCGTTTATATACACCAGTGCACCTCAGCGAACTCTGACACTGTGCGGTGAGGTGAGAGTGTGCGTGCGTGCGTGCGTGCGTGCGCGTGCGCGCGCCTGTTCCCGTCTTGAAGCAGACGGCGATTCGTCAGTCATTGTCTTGGCCGCCTGCCTCCCTCTCTCTCGCAGACTCTGTGCCTCCGACACTCGCAGGCCCGAGGAAGACAACCCTCGTCTTTTCTTCCCCCACTACCTCACCCCACACACCACCACCACCACCACACACCACACCACCCCACCACACGGTGGCGCTCGTCTGCTCCGTGAAGCCAGCGCCCAGTTCTTTCTCCGCTGTGCCACTCCAGTCTTCACCTTGGTCGTCGTGATGGTTGAGGTAGTAGTAGCCAGCCAGCCGCTGGTGCCCACGGTGGTGTGAGATGTGTGTGTGTGTGGGGGGGGGGATAGGTTATAGGTATAGAGAGTAGGGGGGCAGGAGAACAAGGAGGGTGGTGGTGGCAGTGGGTTTCCCAGGGATGGGAGGTTGTCGTACTCGCTTTCCTCCCCTGGTCAGGAGCATGAGAAGGTGTGTTGTAATGCGTGCATGCGCGCGGTTTCTCTCTGTGTGTGTGTGTGTGTGTGTGTGTGTGTGTGTGTAAACAATCTTCATTATCTTTAGTACTCATAGATACTTACACATAGTAATCTCTCTCTCTCTCTCTCTTCCTCACAAGCGTCGAGCCACAATCATCCAGTCGGGTTCCTTTGGTTCCCGATGCACGCGATGTTTTTAAAGATTCTGTTTTGTTATAAAAATACTTTCATCTTAATTTTCTTTATGGAGCGAGCATTGATGTGCACTTTCAAGTTATTAGAAGAAAGTGTTTTTATTTCTTGTCTAAGCGAACCTTCTAACCACCAGTTATTTTTATTTCTTATGGCTTTTATCGCCGGCATGTCTCCTTTGTTGTTGTCAGATACTATAAATAGAACTTTGTGATTTACATGTAGGACTGTATATATAATTATATATATATCCATAAACTAAAAATGATGTGGGATCAAATGTATCTCTAATAAATACGATAATTGTAAAATGTCACGAATTTAGTTTGTAACAAATAGAAATAGCTGCTGATACAGTTAGTAATAATAATCCATGGCTTCGTCACATGCAACATATGGAGGAGAGCGAGAGGTTGTACTACAACACACAACAAACAAGACTTTTAAACACTTTCCCTCTATTCCAATGTAAGCTCGTGCTTTGTAATTCGACACAACAGAGAAGAGGTTAAAAAAAATCTGTTTCTGTTAAAATATAGAACTTTATCGTGTTAGGTAATATGATACAGAAGGAGGTGTGTGTATGTGTGTGTGTGGGGGGGGGGAAGAATAAAACTCCCTTTGGTAAACAGTCAGATGTGGTCGTAGAGGTATTGGTGATACGAAGTGACAATAAAGTAAACAGTGTGATACAAACGATACAAACAAAACACGCACGAGAAACAGACGATTTCATGTATTCATGTACATGTGTGTGTGGGGGGGGGGGCGGGGGTAGGGAGAGGGGGAAGTGGTGTGTTTATGTGAGCTTGTGTTTCCATGTGTGTATATATATATAAGACCGTGCGCCTGTGCCATACTTTTTCGTCTACTCAAAAAAGCAAACAGAGGATACATTTCAAAATTCAATTCTTGCTCACATTGCGTGTCGAGGTAGCGCTCTCCCCCTAACCTCTCTCCCACCTAACCTCTCCCTCTCCCACCTAACCTCTCTCCCACCTAACCTCTCTCCCCCTAACCTCTCTCCCCCTCCAAACCTCTCTCCCCTCCAAACCTCCCCCCACCAAACCCCGCTCCTCGCAGCCCCTTTTTGTAAGAGAAGTCGTGTTTATGATTTTTTTTCTTTCGGATTGAATTGAGTGCAGCTGTGTGTAGCCTTTTGCTGTAGCAAGTGAACGAGCGCTGCAGTAGCTTCACTTGCCGAGTGCAGGATGAGGCTGGTGTGTAGCAAGTGGCTAAGGCTGCACTTAGGGCCACTTCACACTGTCCGTACTTTGCGACAAATGTTTATTGCTGCGGACGAGTTTCTATGGCAGTGTTAGTGTTGTTGTTGTTTTTTTAAATCCTCTTCTAAGCCGAGCTTGCTAAAAGGGTGTGACGTTTTATTAACGGCTTGGACCACCATGTCCGTCACCTCTGTAACCTCATCACACCCGTCCTTGCGTCTCACGCACACACACACACACACACACACACACACACACACACACACACAAAAGAAACTGATTACAATGAAGCCGCGGGAGGTCGGAAACTGGGGGGGGGGGCCACGTGTTTCAATTTTTTATGCAGGTGTTGTCTCTCGACTACCTTGTCCTTATGGCGCCATTGCATGTATGGCTCTCATACCTGAGTTAGCATTGCCAGGTGTGGTGCTTACAGTGTCTCCATGGGCAGAGAAACCCAATCACTTCAAGAGAATAGTTAATAGCTTCTCTCACCTACTTTCTATTTCTTGCACGATCCGACATTTCTTATGGAATGCTGACTTTGGTCACGTGATCCAGAAAAGTTTCAGCGACGGCCCCACCGGCCCGACAGAGCAAGCTCGTCTGTTTTCTGTTTGCGCAATTGTTTATCCAATTTTAATTGTAATTACACATATTTTGTTGTAGCCGAGTGGTTTTATATGTCTTGACGAGGCCGAGGTTAGTCTTGACCCAGGGATGCTTTTCAAAGTCACTCTCGTTATCAACCGCTTACCCCGTTAATCAAATCAGAAGGCAAGTGGACAAAACTCAGCCTCCAACCTCAAATCAGCAACAGTTTTCTTAGCTTCGATCTTGCTGCGGTGAATAACTCCCTTCTTTTGATGAATGAGGGGTCACAGGATTGTCTTAAAAAGAGACAGGCACAGAGAGAGAGAGAGAGACAGAGATGGGGGGGGAGACGAGAAAAACAAGAGAGAAAATAGTGGTTGAACATAAAAACCATCTAAGTGAACCCGCATGTTGTCATCCCCACAATTATCTTCATAATTATTTAGCCATCAAATATTTTTTATGTTCAGTTTATTCACTCGGAACCCGGGGCTACTTTTAGCGCACAGGAGATCGGGATGGGGGATTGGAGTGAGGGAAGAAAGTACAGATTATGAATTGGAGGGAACTTAGGGGAAGTATTACTCTCAACCACAAATGAAACAGTATCCCCTAAAATAATCACGCGTGTGTGTGTGTGTGTGTGTGTGTGTGTGTGTGTGTGTGTGTGTGTGTGTGTGTGTGAGAGAGAGAGAGAGCGGTCATGCGTGTACCTGACAGAACGAAGAAGACAGAAAGTAAAGGGTCAACAATTAACCACCTCAGCCCCTGAGACCCAGGCAGCCGTTATAACAGCGGAATCTTTCCGGTAGTCGCCTTTGGCCTCAACCGCCGCAGCAGCGAAAGGTCAGGTGTGGGTCAGCCGGACATTTGCACAAGGGGGGGGGGCAGGAGCAGGGGATCGACGTAGAATGCCGCGCATGCGTACACCACGGTGCGGAGCCTCGATCTCTGCTGCAGCACCAGCAGCGTCGTGCGTCAACCGCACAGCAGCCGTCGTGTCGCACGTGTCCTAACAGAGCAACAGGTGGGGTTGTCTCGTGGAGTTCTGAGCAACGCATGTGATTGATTGATTGATTGATTAATTGATTGATTGATTGATTGATACTAAGTTGAGGGAAAATTTGCTTTAAAAGTAGAAAAAAATAAAGTTTACTGATGAACAATTCCATTTTGAAACGTGCATAGGCGACGGTACACAGGCGAATGTAGTGAATGTAAGTGGTTCACTGTGTGCAAAGCACGCCGTGCTGACGGCTGGCTCTTCTGCGCCTCGATTCTCTTGGTTTATCCGATTTCTGCTCCACTGTCGAGCGCACATACCTGCAGCCTATGGATCCTCCCATAATAAGCCAGGAGAAGTTTATGTTTAGACAGGTGGGTAAAGGTGTGTGGTGACTGTTTAGACAGAAGCGGAAAAAGAATGTGTTGATTCTCCTGAGGTCACGACAGCTGCTACGTCAAGTAGATGGGATCACACACAAAAAAAGATGTCGATGAACAGACATCGAAAGAATAACTCCAACTTTATTGCAGCAAGGGTGGAACTGGGAAAAACATAAGAAGAAAGGACGAATAAGACATGTAGCAGAAAGCATCTGTATCATCCCGATATCGTCCCAGATGCTGACATGGCCTTCACATGGTCACGACATCGCCTGACAGGTGCTCGACATAAAGTCAGACATGGTCACGACATCCCCTCGAACTAGTCTCAACGTATTTCCGACATCATCCCGACTCCAGGGAAACTTGGTTCCGATATGGTCAGGATGTGTAGAAGGGACAACCCTAGTCGAAATCACATACAGACAATCGTCAGCCTACCCGGTCGCGTTTGAGGATCCTCCATCGATACTCTGGTCTTAAGTATATGCTTCTCGTCAGAGATGAGGGTCGGAGTAGACCGACAACTTGACAGGAAGGAGCGACAGAGCCAGAATAGGATGGACACAAAAGGCAGCGCACTCTAACGAGGCAAACACGATCTCTTCAGAAGGCGATGGATGCAAGTCTCACACGCGACCAGACCGGTGCATCCCAGCAGCCTTCACGCTAAAGATATGATCGTGTGACCAGTGTGGGCGAGAGGGGAGAGTTTTATAATAAATAAATTCGTTTTTTTCTTTCAGAAAACTGTAATTAAATGTAGTTTTGTTGCTCCGTGGGCTGGTCTCTATCTGGCTTAAAACGACACCAAAACCTCGCAGTATAAAAAAGAAGAAAAAAAAACTGAACAGGAACCGCCAGAGCTCCTTGTTTTATCCTCGTTATGTGACGTTTTAGTGGTCAGTACATTGACACCTTCAAGACCAGACCAACTATTTCGGGTTTTTTCTCCTGCAAAGCTCGATAGATTTTGGAAAATAAATCCACGCATTGCGCAAAATCCGGCGCAAAAAATTATCACAGAAAGTTAATCCGCCATGTCCTACACAGTCAGTTATTGGTTTAACTACACGTCACCGTTAATCACACTAAAGTAGCCGAAGGTACACACGTCACCGTCATTCACGCTAAGGTAACCTAAGGTACACACGTCATCATCAATCACACTAAAGTAGCCTAAGGTACACACGTCACCGTCTATCACACTAAAGTAGCCTAAGGTACACACGTCACCGTCTATCACACTAAAGTAGCCTAAGGTACACACGTCACCGTCTATCACACTAAAGTAGCCTAAGGTACACACGTCACCGTCTATCACACTAAAGTAGCCTAAGGTACACACGTCACCGTCTATCACACTAAAGTAGCCTAAGGTACACACGTCACCGTCTCTCACACTAAAGCTAATGTCAGTGAACGCCTGTATCTTCCAACACCAGTGACGTCGACTGTGACCGAATGAAATGACGTCAGTGTGGGGAGACGGGGACGGTCTCTGTGACTGAGGCAAGACGACGACGAGGAAACGCGAAGCTGGGGACGAGTGGAAATAACAAGACATGCAAACAGAACTGCAGACAAAAATTATGGGATTGGAGCAGCTTCTCCATCTGTGTGATACGGTATCTTCCGGATATATCGGGACATATCGGGATGGTGGCAGGCTAAGAACTAAACCAGCGAGACAGACAGACAGACAGACAGACAGACAGACAGACAGACAGACAGACAGACAGACAGACAGACAGACAGACAGACAGAGAAAAGCATGGACGGGAGTTATACGGTGTGCGTTGTGTGTACTATACTATTGTTATGTGTGTGTGTGTGTGTGTGTGTGTGTGTGTGTGTGTGTGTGTGTGTGTGTGTGTGAGAGAGAGAGAGAGAGAGAATAAGAATACGAATATTTTATTATGCCAAGGTCTATCCACAAAGATTAATATACAACATATTACCGGAAAAGCATATCACAGACAATAGACAAAGAATATCTCACGTGTACAGCAGCATTTCGTTTCTTTGTCGCTAAATATAAAACCTTGCAGGTAGACATTGTTATTTCATATTTGTTACATCAGCATCAGTAGTTTCAAGTTATTCGGTCTAATGTAATACATTTTCGAATGAAACCTTTTCTTAATCTATCAGACATGGGCAGCATAATATAAAATGAAACTGATCCTATGTAGGGCATTTCTTACTGATATTATTGTCAGAATATCTTAAGACATGTGACATCATGTCTGACATTCCAGTGCATTTCTGGTGAATCTATTAATAACTAAACTGAAAATGATCTCCTTGTACGGCGCAGATTTAATTGACATCCACCACCTAAACACTCGTCTCACCTCGACACCCGTCTCACCTAGATTCTAGTCTCACCTAGACACCCATCTCACCCCGTCTCACCTAGACACCCGTCTCATCTAGACACCCGTCTCACCTAGACACTCGTCTCATCTAGACACATGTCTCACCTAGACAGTCGTCTCATCTAGACAGATGTCTCACCTAGACACCCGTCTCATCTAGACACTCGTCTCATAGACACCCGTCTCATCTAGACACATGTCTCATCTAGACACTCGTCTCACCTAGACACCCGTCTCATCTAGACACCCGTCTCATCTAGACACTCGTCTCATAGACACCACACTCGTCTCATCTAGACAGACGTCTCACCTAGACACACCTCCCACCTAGACACTCGTCTCACCTACACACCAGTCGCATCTAGACACTTCTCTCACCTAGACACCTCTCTCATCTAGACACCCGTCTCACCTAGACACTCGTCTCATAGACACCCGTCTCACCTAGACACCTCTCATCTAGACACCCGTCTCACCTAGACACATGTCTCACCTAGACACTCGTCTCATCTAGACACATGTCTCACCTAGACACTCGTCTCATCTAGACAGATGTCTCACCTAGACACCCGTCTCATCTAGACACTCGTCTCTTAGACACCCGTCTCATCTAGACACTCGTCTCACCTAGACACCCGTCTCATCTAGACACTCGTCTCATAGACACCACACTCGTCTCATCTAGACAGATGTCTCACCTAGACACACCTCCCACCTAGACACTCGTCTCACCTACACACCAGTCGCATCTAGACACCTCTCACCTAGACACCTCTCTCATCTAGACACCCGTCTCATCTAGACACATGTCTCATCTAGACACTCGTCTCACCTAGACACTCGTCTCATAGACACCCGTCTCACCTAGGCACCTCTCATCTAGACACCCGTCTCACCTAGACACTAGTCTCACCTAGACACACAATTTAAGAAGAAAAAGAAGTTAAGGCTATTTTCCTGTTTTAAAATAAAAGTTCTGTAACATTATAATGTAACCCTCTTTCTCTTCACGGTCAGGGGACATGCTTCGCTCTCTCACCTGTCTTCTTGTGCCCTCACTCTGGGCTGTCAGGTAAGACTATCGGGTCATGGCCCTGCTTGGTGGCTTTGGCACAGAACCAGAGCATAAGCAGGGCAAGACGAGGTGTCACTGTTTCTGGAGACCAGTCAGGAAACCAGTGCTGAAGCAAGCCAGTGGGAGGGAGCAGGGGAAAAGGACATTGAACTTGAGCCAATGAATTAAACATTCATGACTGGACTCCGCGGGCAACACTCATCGCTATCCGGAGTTTGCTGGCTCGAGGTCGGGGTGGGGCAATGCTTGTCTTTCCCTGCATCGGTGAACCCCTGGGTAGTTTGATATCGTGTAGCAGGTAGAAAGAAGTCTTACACACAGGTATTTTGATATGAATCAAGCAGAAACTCCACAAACATTTCCAACCCACTCTAATCCTTTACCACGTGACAGACAGAAATACCAGACTCATCTGTAGATATTTTGGTATCGCGTAATATCTATTTCATACTAGATATTGTGATATATTGTAGGAGACAGACATGCTAGCTTTTAATGACCATCAAGGACTTAAGACAACTCGTCCGATGATAACAGTGTCGTGTAGAGTATGTTCACAGGAGCTTTCACTACCACGTAACACAACGTAGTTCAACGTGTTTTGTACGTGCCGTAGAGACAACACTGTCAAAGTTACTCCGTGAGTACAGCTGTACTTCGCTGGCCGATACGTGGCTGGAATCCAGCAGAAAAGTCCTGGCAGTCTGCAAACATCGATTAGCCAAGTGGCACGTGACAGGCCGGTGGCCAAAATGGCCGGCAAGTCTGTGTGGAGGGACAGGGAGATCAGGGGGAAGAGGTTGGCTAGATGGTGGATGGTGGTGGATGGTGAGGTGGACAAGGAGGGCCAGGAGAAGCCAGCACAACTCGAGGCTAATTACCTCAAGACGTAGGACCACGTAGTCACAGCTGTCTCGGGTTTCTGCCTCACGTCCGTTGGATCATTAGAACCGCTTCCATCTGGCTAGACGCCATTGTAGTCTCAACCCAGCATCATGTTTTCCGCCTGCGCACGTGACACCATAATGTCGCATGTCCTATTATTGTATTCCTGGTATAGGTTATAGTCTGAACGTGGGCAGCCACCACGACGTTGTTGTTGTTATTTGATGATGATGATGATGATGATGATGATGATGATGATGATGATGATGATGATTGCGAGCAACTGAAAAGGTATTTTACCTTGTATTTGAAATCTGGCAAGGAACGCATCAACTTTAAAGCAAGACCTGGAACAATTTTATTTGCAGTGCACCCAGTCGCAGAGGAGAAGGCACGCGCACGCGCGAGCACACACACACACACGCACGCGCGAGCACAAACACACACACACACACACACACACTTTCTCTCAGCTTTATCGTGGTTACTTAACATGCTGCTGGTTGGTGTTAAATACAATAACAGCAATGGAGGCGCTCGAGTAGACTTGTGTATGTCCCAAAGTTGGATAAATTGTTTAGTGTTCCTGAGCTGAGATCTGAACCCATGACATTTATATTCTTTGTCTTGGTGACGAGCATATTACCTCTGCGCCACTGAAGCTCCTTTCCGCTCCTATCTCTCGCACTCTATGCATACCAACCCACCCACCAACACACACACACACACACACACACCACGCACACGCGCTCTCTCTCTCTCTCTTACACACACACACACACACCACGCACATGCTCTCTCTCTCTCACACACACACACCACGCACACGCTCTCTCTCTCTCTCTCACACACACACACACACACACACACACACACACATCAAGAGTACCTGTAAATTGTCGCAGAACTTCACGCACGACTCACAATCAGTTCACGTGGTCTTTTTCAAATCTTCCTGGCCGAGGCTATCGTCTAAGTCTGGACGGTCCCAGTCTTCATGTTAATTTAAAAAAAAATCCTCCATTGAAATTATGGAGTAAGGCTGGAGAGTTGATGGTAGAGATGGTTAACTAGCCCAGCGAGCGATGAGCCTGTTGTCAGCAGCTGTGATGTCACTGACAGCAGCAATGGTGGGGGAGGGGGAACTACTCGGCGACTACCATTTCATCGCTGGATGGGGGGGGGGCAGTCGGTGGACACCACAGTCCATGACTTTTTCACCAGCGATTTCTTTTCACTACTTAGTCAACAAACAGCAAAGTCTGTCGACACTAGTAATTTTAAAGACCCCAGCAAGCTTTTCCTTTAGAAACGGAAAATTCGAGCAAAGCGGTAAGTATTCGAATCACATCCATCATGATTTTTATCAACAAAAAAATACTGTGATTTTTGCAATGGAACTCTAAAACTGATATGTTTTAACAAAAGACAAAATGTGTGTGGCAGACACCAACTGGTCGTGGGACTGTCAAGCATAATGCAGACAAAAACAAAATAATTGCATGTGTACTTCAAACCTTATTTGTCTGAGAACACCATGAGCAGGTTGAATATATTAGTTCATCATCCAGCAGCAGCAGAGTCGTCGATGGGCAGGTGGGGTGCAGTTCACAGGTGAGCGGATCGTCGAGCACGTGGCCGGCGGCCTTACTGATGGTCAGACTTGAGGAAACCGTTCGTTCGTGAACTTGCTTGCGGCTGGATAATAGATGATGATTATTTCCGTTGATCGTCAAAAGATGTCAGCAGTGTCGAGATACTCACAGCCAAACGGATCAAGGGCTCATGTTCAGCCGTGCGTGTCGAGGTCCCCTCCCAAGTCGTCAGAGCAAAGATGTTTGGACTGTGACAACTTGTCTGTTCCAATCACCGGCCCATGATTCGCCAGGGTAATGATGATAAAACGAACATGTCAGCCGAGCCACGTGCGCGTGTGTGTGCGTGCGTGCGTGCGTCCGTGCGTGTGTGTGTGTGTGTGTGTGTGTGTGTGTGAAAGAGTGAGTGAGTCAGTGACGCCTATGGGGCTGCAAGGGAAATCAAGCAAACATCCTATTTACTTGCAAACTAAACATTTTTTCCTGGTTGTTGTTTTGTTTGTCTTTGATCTTGTTTTCGAGCACTCCAAATGAACCCGCGAGTGACTGGATGATTTAGAGACTGAAATGTCACAGATAGGAATCTCTTCCTCCTCCTTCTCTCATCTCTTAGTCTCTCTCTCTCTTTCCACGCACAACCCTTCGTGACATGTCTTTATTCCAATCCAGTCCTTTTTTGAAATGCAATAAAACAAACGACTCTTTAAGCGCAAACATTTAAAACTCCAAAATGAATAATAGAAACGATCGCAGATTTAAGACCTTCCAAGACGGCGCACGCATACAGGAAGTGAACCCCGCGAGTCAAAAGACAGCCGTTGGATGATTTAAGACCAAGAAGACCGCCGCCTGAGTCGTGGAAACAACAAGTACAAACATGGCGACTGCAAGGCTGCTACACCTGCACGTCAGTCAGGTGACTGTCAGGTAACAAGAGAGGCCAGGGCAAGGTGAGCTGAAGCCACAGTCAGGTAAATAGTAAGAAATTCTTACAACTCTTCGTTATTCGGGACAATGTAGGGCTGGAGTCCTGTCATTTCATGTCACCCCCCGCCATGGAAAGACAACTCACAAAAAATTGTGCCCTTGCATGACATGAATTCTTCATTGAATATAAAAATACTCGTACACGAACTTAACAAGTATATATGATAATAAAGTGAAAAACTACAGAATATCTGAAAATTACATAAATTCTTTCATACCAAGAGCAACATTTTACCACAAAACATTCAATCATCGACATCTATTTCAGAATTTCAAAGATATATTAGTATATCCTACAGCATTGTTCCTGCTTTCTATGATCTCGGAAATCGTTCTGATAATATCTTACATACTAGACTACGGACTGGAACGAGCAACTTAAATGTATAGATACTTATAGATATTATAGATATTTAACAAATAATCCATCATGTTTGTATAGTCCCAGTCAGCTTGACATTATTTATTAAAATGTCTACTTTATGATGACATTCGTCAAGATACTATTCATACAATCAAACTGTCTTTTCAAATTTATTTAGACGTAGACCTGCTACTATTCGGCCACCCCGAACTGACACCCAGCCAGAACTCAAACACTTTTAGTAGATTATAATTTGATTAGACATACTAAAAGCTTTAAGTCATCCCCTACTAACACAGTAACATGGTTTCTTATAGTTTAGCCTTTTGTTTAGGTATTGTTAGCCTTGTAATTGGATTCCATTGTGTTCTCTACCACTAAACAACAAACATTTATCTTATATCGGCTTTTTATTTTATTACTCTTGGATTTGTGCGAATATTATTTGTTTGCTAGAAATAACTTAATTATCCGTTTATATTGAAATTTGACTTTTGTGGAGTGTCAACACATTATAAGCTTATGGTTTTAGTGGCACCCTACCGTATTTTATATTAATGAAGCTTTGTAATTAAAAAAAAATCTAAAAGAAAAGAAAAATATTAAAGAGGAAGAAGAAGAAAAAAAGGAAGAGCATCTTTCAAATTTTGAAATCTGTTTGGGATATATATCTACTACCGTGTAAATGTTGCACTATGTAATCCATGTATGAGAGGAAGTCGTTAGGTTAATATTGAGGATTTGTATCAGGAATAGTAATAAGCGAGGGACAACACCAGTCATGAGCACACGGTGTACCCGGGGTAGCTGCTGTACAAACATGATTGTAGCACCAGTGAGATTCTCGATGGGAGTGACATGCAGTGACTTTATACAACAACCTGAGTTGGTATGTAACAACCTTGTAAAGAGCCCTAGTCAATATGCAACAACCCTGTATGCAACCATATAAACAACACTAGTCGTTATGCAACAACCCTGTATACAACAATATAAACAACCTTAGTCTTTATGCAACAATCCTGTATACAACCATATAAACAACCTTAGTCGTTATACAACAACCCTGTATACAACCATATAAACAACCTTAGTCGTTATGCAACAATCCTGTCGATAACCGATATGCACGAACTTTGTGTACAACCATATATAGAACCATATAAGCAACCATTTAAACAGCCAAATATACGACCACATAAACAACCAAACATACACCCATATAAACAGCCCTGATCGTTATACAACAAATATTGATTCTTCGTCTTCTTCGTGCGGTCCAGTGGTACTTTATTTTGTTTTCCTGAACGAAGCGGCACAAGCTGGCCATGACATATCCTCAGCCGTTGACATGACGTAAATACAAGAAACCAACCAACCAGCCAGCCAGCCGACCGACCATCCGACCTCAACGACCCGTCACAAACATCGCGACCCACTTGCATAGTATGACCATTTCTCTGTAACCAATATGAACATTTCTCGCCATAGTAGCCACTGACAGGACATGGCGTTTATCATCATCATCATCATCATCATCATCATCATCATCATCATCATCATCATCATCATCATCATCATCATCATCATGACGACCTCTTCTCTTTTCCTTTCTCAGCTCAGCGTCGTGTCCTCTAACTACTCTGGAAGCTCCCTTCTTCTGACATCCCTCTACGCATCTCTAGAGGCGACATCCAGAAGCTTCATCAGCCTCTTGGACTCGGCGACGAGAACAAGACGAGGTGTACAGCAGGGCGCCACCGTGCAGGCTGTATGATGAACGATTAGAAGTGTGTTAACCCGATAGTGTAGTCTAATCATTTAGACAGACTACTTCTATGTGAGGCATTCAACTAGCACCAAGCCAGCTGTACACACAGCCCCAGTTTGCTTTGTCATGACAGACAGGACAGTTTGCCAGGGGCAGGAGACAGATAAGGCTTCTTGACTTGGCGAGTATTTGGGGGTCAGTAAACACTGACTCCTGTCCTTGAATCGTCTTTATTGGATCAAGCCGATTCCATTTAGCCTCTTCTATTTAGGGGCTTATTTGATTTTCCACGCCACCCGAGGCGCCGTATTTTCTTACAGACTCAAAGAACGACTTCTGGAGAACCGTTAATCAAGATGCTCTAGAGACCAGCCCAGTCTCACAGGAGAAATCGCTCTACTCTTATTGTGTGGACGGCAGAAGACTTTTTTCATCGAACCTTCCAAAGAAAGCAGGTTATTTCTGCGATGTCGAGCAGAGGGCGAGGTCAGGGAAACAAACTTCTGAGCACAATGGTAGCATTCGTCATCTTGCTCTGCATTCACCGGCGTCCTTCACGAGGCGACCTTCTTTGAAATCATATACAGGCAGCATTCGGCAGACAGTGTTAACTAACACGTGCAGGGCGCGTTCGTGAGTGAGACAGTGTTATCTCACATCATTTACAACATGACAGCGATGACAGCATCACTTACTCTCAGCGTTCAAGAGAGACTCACAAGCAAATTTGCTACATATACAGGAGGTTTCTTTATATGACTTGTCATTATATTTATACAGCGTATGTATACAGTGTGTTAACTAACTGGTCTTGGCGTTGGTCTTCATTGACCGTTATTAGCTCGTTCGGGTCCAGAAAATCTGACGGTGTCAACTTCTCAAGAAACAGTCCAAAACGATAAACAAGTCTTTACTTTCAGGTTGATGCAAATCCAACCACACACACTCCTGCGGTAATTCTCACCCTACTAGCGGCGACACACGCCCGCTTCACTTAAAAACTTAATGGCGACACACGCCTACAATATTCTAAAACCTAAACACTAGCGGCGACACACGCCCGCACTAACCCTACAACTAGCGGCGACACACGCCCACACTAACCCTACAACTAGCGGCGACACACGCCCGCACTAACCCAACAACTAACGGCGACACACGCCCGCACTAACCCTACAACTAACGGTGACACACGCCTACACTAACCCTACAACTAACGGCGACACACGCCCGCACTAACCCTACAACTAACGGCGACACACGCCCGCACTAACCCTACAACTAACGGCGACACACGCCCGCAGTAACCCTACAACTAACGCGACACAGTAACCCTACAACTAACGGCGACACACGCTACACTAACCCTACAACTAACGGCGACACACGCCTACACTAACCCTACAACTAGCGGCACACGCCCGCAGTAACCCTACAACAACTAACGGCGACACACGCCCGCACTAACCCTACAACTAACGGCGACACACGCCTACACTAACCCTACAACTAACGGCGACACACGCCCGCAGTAACCCTACAACTAGCGGCGACACACGCCTACACTAACCCTACAACTAACGGCGACACACGCCCGCACTAACCCTACAACTAACGGCGACACACGCCCGCACTAACCCTACAACTAACGGCGACACACGCCCGCACTAACCCTACAACTAACGGCGACACACGCCCGCACTAACCCTACAACTAACGGCGACACACGCCCGCACTAACCCTACAACTAGCGGCGACACACGCCCGCACTAACCCTACAACTAACGGCGACACACGCCCGCACTAACCCTACAACTAACGGCGACACACGCCCGCACTAACCCTACAACTAACGGCGACACACGCCTACACTAACCCTACAACTAACGGCGACACACGCCCGCACTAACCCTACAACTAACGGCGACACACGCCCGCACTAACCCTACAACTAACGGCGACACACGCCCGCAGTAACCCTACAACTAACGGCGACACACGCCCGCAGTAACCCTACAACTAGTGGCGACACACGCCCGCACTAACCCTACAACTAGTGGCGACACACGCCCGCACTAACCCTACAACTAACGGCGACACACGCCCGCACTAACCCTACAACTAACGGCGACACACGCCCGCACTAACCCTACAACTAACGGCGACACACGCCCTACACTAACCCTACAACTAACGGCGACACACGCCCGCACTAACCCTACAACTAACGGCGACACACGCCCGCACTAACCCTACAACTAACGGCGACACACGCCCGCACTAACCCTACAACTAACGGCGACACACGCCTACACTAACCCTACAACTAACGGCGACACACGCCCGCAGTAACCCTACAACTAACGGCGACACACGCCCGCACTAACCCTACAACTAACGGCGACACACGCCCGCAGTAACCCTACAACTAACGGCGACACACGCCCGCAGTAACCCTACAACTAGTGGCGACACACGCCCGCACTAACCCTACAACTAGTGGCGACACACGCCCGCACTAACCCTACAACTAACGGTGACACACGCCCGCACTAACCCTACAACTAACGGCGACACACGCCCGCACTAACCCTACAACTAACGGCGACACACGCCCGCACTAACCCTACAACTAACGGCGACACACGCCCGCACTAACCCTACAACTAGCGGCGACACACGCCCGCACTAACCCTACAACTAACGGCGACACACGCCCGCACTAACCCTACAACTAACGGCGACACACGCCCGCACTAACCCTACAACTAACGGCGACACACGCCTACACTAACCCTACAACTAACGGCGACACACGCCCGCACTAACCCTACAACTAACGGCGACACACGCCCGCACTAACCCTACAACTAACGGCGACACACGCCCGCACTAACCCTACAACTAACGGCGACACACGCCCGCAGTAACCCTACAACTAACGCGACACACGCCCGCACTAACCCTACAACTAACGGCGACACACGCCCGCAGTAACCCTACAACTAACGCGACACACGCCGCACTAACCCTACAACTAACGGCGACACACGGCGACAACTAACGCACGTAACCCTACAACTAACGGCGACACACGCCCGCACTAACCCTACAACTAACGGCGACACACGCCTACACTAACCCTACAACTAACGGCGACACACGCCTACACTAACCCTACAACTAACGGCGACACACGCCCGCAGTAACCCTACAACTAGCGGCGACACACGCCCGCACTAACCCTACAACTAACGGCGACACACGCCCGCACTAACCCAACAACTAACGCGACACACGCCTACTTCAACTTTAAAACTTAACGGCGACACACACACCTACAATACTACAACCTACTCGCTTCTTTTCTCTCAACGATCACTCAAAACGTTACGCATGCGCTCTATTGCTCGAACATTTTTGACATCAAAGCTTGCGTCATTCATCAAGACTTGCGTCACTCACCGAGGCTCACGTCATTCACACTTACTCACGCGCTCGCTAGGATTGACGTAGACCCAGTAAAACATTTCATTCGTAACACAGTGTAGACTCAACGCGCTTTGACAAATAAAAACAAATCATATCTCAGAACATATTCCAGATGTTCACAGCACACATTCACAGACCAAACGATTAGGCAAACAGAGAGAGAGAGAGAGACGCCATCAGACAGAAATACAAGGAAGGAAACGATAATGATGCACACAAACATGCTACAACAACAATATACCAAGAGAATAGCAGAAAGGCTTGACAGTCATGTTGTGTGTTGAACGATTCGAAAGTCACGTGCATGGACAGACAGAGCAGTTACAGTGCACACAGCTCACGATGTCCAGTGCAGGTGTATATTCAAACGGCGAGGAAAAAAGTAGACAGCGAAGCACGTGCATATTTGGTGCGCACAGATTTCTGGCAGAGAAGTCACATGAAGACAGCAGCAATGCAAAACAGTAACAAGACATCGGAGAGTTGCAGTCTACGAGGGTCGCTAAAAAAAAGTTCTCAGTCTCACCCAGAAGGAGTTTCAGAAACAAGACAGGTTTCCACAATGTTTTTATCTACTCCCCCTGTGACATCATTGCACACCTGCACTCAGCTTCCCTCTGGGTTTCGACTTGATTGCTTCCTTCAGTTTTGTTAATTCGGATGCATAGTACTGTCCGTTAATAATTTTTTTCCTTTTCCAGATAGTCTGTCATGATTAGGTCTTCAGAATCCCATAAACAGAAGCCCTCACCTTGCCAACAGACGCTGTCTCCTCCAACTTCTTCGGAGATGGAGAAACACAGTGCTTACACTGTTGGCTTTGATTCTTTGATTCAGGTTCGAAGTAGTGAACCCAGGTTACATTTTTAGTTACTAATCTGCGGAGGAAACTCTCAGGGTCAGCCTGGAAGTGAGTCAGAAGTGTCCTGGAAATGTCAACCTTTTGCAGCTTCTGCTCTGGCGTCAGGTTTCTTTAGAATCATCCTGCTGACAGTTTGCTCATCCCCGAGATCTCAGTTACAACAGTGTGGACTGAGCCAGAACTAAAGCCTATGGACTTGGCTATTTGCTGGACAGTAAGATGTCTGTCATCCAAAACCATACGATGAATGGCATCAACTTCATCATCAGTGGTTGTGGTTTGTGGACGACCTGACCGAGGGTCATCTTCTGTGCTGACCTGCCCCGCTTGAATTCAGCAGCTCACTTCTTCACAGTTACACAGGAAGGGGAGTTCTTTAGTTTGCTGATACTTTATGACTGCTCGGGCCTCTGTTTTGTCCATTTTTTAGATTTGTCGCACTACCCTTCACCTTTGTATGGGATCACGTGCACACACATGAAAACAGAAATATGTATTAATTTGTGTAGTTTTATAGGAAGTGGTAGTGTGTTACCACAATAAAAATGTTCAACTGTGGCTCTTAACGACCCTCGTACGCTGTTGACACAGCCTCATCCAGAATCTACAGCCCTGGAGAATCAGCAAGCAGGTACAACAAGTGGTCATAAGACGAGAAAATGTAAAAATTGCAGTAAATTCGAGAAGGCGGAATATATAAATGGCTGTAGAGACCCATTCGAAGAGAACAAGCTGCCACAGACACAAAACAATTCTAAACAAGAGGCAGGCAGGGAAAGAAAAAACACAGAGGAACAGTTGACATCCAAATTGATGATAATCCACGGGCAACGACAGAAAGAAGAAGAATGAGAAAAAAGAATGAAAGCAGTGACCCTCCAGCGGGTTAGGCCAAGGGACATTACTCTCCGTCCTTTCTTCCTCTTCAACACTTTCTCTCTTTTTTCCTCTCTCTTTCTCAACCACCTAAACTGTTCATTCCTGACCACGTGATTAGAGTCGCAGCACAAGGCAAGATTTGTCACCATGACACCCACAGTCTTACATGTTGCTCACATCTATTCCCCAACTTCCGGTCTAACAACTTAGTCAATCCAAACTGCTTTCATAAGTGTGATGTGTAGTGGTAGACGGATCCGTCCCTCGCTGCCTTACCTTCTTACCCTCGTAAATAAAGATTTTTCATTTGTCATTCGTTCTCAGCTCTCCATGTATCATTTATCCATTCAACAGACCGATCAAGCTGGGAAGTACGCTGCGCCAACTGGGTCTCGAACCGGCTAGTTTGCCTTTGGTGATTAAACTCTTAACCCAGCGCTATTAGTTTTCCCGGGTGAGCAACCATAACCGAACTCATCAATTCTTGTTCAATACAAATTCCGAAATATTCATTAAACTTCATAATTGCATCGTGTAAAGAAAGGACTGAAAGAAATAAGGTATCATATAATTATAAACAGCCCTGCTGAACCTATGAAGCTATTCTACAGAATGACATTACAAACACAAATATTGCGTAAAACATTTAAAACCTTTTGATTAGACATATAGATAACACAAAGATAGAGCTTGCTTCTTCCATAAACAATGATGGCGATGTTTGAAAGCAAAAATCAAAGAATGGGAGCTAAAGGCGAGCAAACTATCCAGACTTTCTTATGTCCAGCAACTTGTTTGTCTAGCAAACTTCCAACTCACCAAAGACTGGTTCTGTTCTTGAAGCGGCTCGCATCTCTACACGAGATGGTTGTCACCCATCGCAGGCTCTTCCCATCACACATCCGCATTCTGCGAGATATTATTTCCCGCATCCCACCCTTCGACCCCTACTAAAAATAGTAACTCGATTTCCTCCAATCATGAAACGAGCGAAGTGAAGCTCGATACAGAACTGATATTTGGTAACCGCCAACAACTGCAACCCCCCACCCCCCAACCTCCCCACCTTCCCACTGCGATGCAATCTCCGGGGAACACGGCTGATAGCCCGAGTTCGTGTTGGTCAGGGATATTGCTCGCTGTGCCACCATTTGTCCTGGAGCTGGGGGAACAGAATTCCGGAGAAAGGGAGGGGGGAAATTAATGTTACAAGAAGAAGCACGCCGAGCAAGCAAACTGTATTTACTATGTGTGGCTTCACTGACATATCATCATCATCATCCTCTTTGCAGTTTTTTGTCTTTTTTTGTAATTGTCTTTCTTAATCATCAGTACTTTTGTTCATCCTTCCATCGTTCATATGTTGTTTGTTTGTTCTTCTGTCCCTCATATGTTGCCCCTGTCTCCTTTTTGTTCATAAGCGCTAAGAGCATGCTCTTTAGAGTGTGAGTATGCGCTATAAAAAATTGCATTCATTATTGTAATCATCATTGTAATCATCATCATCATCATCATCATCATCATCAGATGCTAAAATGTATAACATGCACTGTTTGTAAGCAATTTATTACCAAAATCATTTCATAAAAAAACGAAAGAGTTAATGAGCAGGAGTGACCCTTGGCTGACTCCTACGATGATATTATCAGGTGAGGTAAGCAAGCCTATGGAAGCAGTCGACTTACATAGAAGAATGAGACGGTTTACAATATGAAATGGAGGCTCGGCCGTTCGGACAGCCATGAGAGGGTCACTAGGCACCATCAGGACCTGGAGGTACAGCAGACTAGTGGCAGAGCACCGCTAGTCATTAGCTTTGCCACCCTCACCCTTCATAAGTCAGGGTATGTATGGTATCAACAGCACTCCATGCAAGCAACACTTGCAGAACTGTCTCTGCTCCTCCTCTTTCACCACCCACAACCCTCCCTCCCTCCCACAACCCTCCCTCACTGCTCTTTCTCCCCTCCTATCTGGCTGTCCGCCCCCCCCCCCTTTTTTCGTCCCCCGCCGACTGATCAGCTTATCAGCTAATCATCAGACTAGGTTAGCAAACATTTCTGAGACCAGGCAAACGAAAATAGCTGTCAGATACAGCCTGACCGAATCCGGTCAGAATTCCCGGCCAGCTGACCGAGATCTCGCGCGAGCGGTACAACCGCTGACACGTGTTTCTGTCTCCTTCCTCTGGCCAGTTAGCGAGGCCACTAGTAGCTACTTTGTTTGAAAAAAGCCAGACAAATGTCGTTACTTTTGAACCGACAGGTCTTTATACATCTAAGTCTAAAGTTATATTAATATTTCCAATTCTCTTAGCAAATTACATCATCATCATCATCATCATCATCATCATCATCATCATCATCATCATCATCATCATCATTAGCTTCTTCATCTTCGTATTCATCATCAGCTTCTTATTGTTATTATTACTGCTGGTTCTACTGATGATGTTGCGTAGATGACAAGTGCAAATGTCAACAAGTTCCAGTAAATAAAAAAAAAACCCAGAAGGACGTCACCGCTTACATGGACCCTGGCTGAGTTGCGCCATAACATCCATCCCACAAACCGGAAGTGCGGTGCTGCCGACAAAGACACTGCGGGTCAAGGCCGCGATGATGAGCGCTGGTCCAGCATCACGCTGGCTGCTGACAGCACGACACTGCACGCGCCTGCTTTATGGAGAGGGGAAGTGCTTCGGTGGAAGAGGGTAGGAGGGAGGCAGGACAGTAGTCGTCGGTACTAGAACATCAGCAAGAGGACACTGAAGACAGTCTGCTCTCATCTTCTCAGACACAAGAGTCTGGTAGACGTACGGAAAATCACCCCTCGCCAAATATTTGCATCAAACGATCCATACTTTTCTTACGTTGGGCCCAAAACTATGGGGGTCCCTACCATTCTCAGTTCCAACCATTTTTCTCTCTGCAGGTCTAAGTAGTCCATGGTCAAAATGTTGTGTGTGTGTGTGTGTGTGTATTTATCTGAGAAAGAGGAATTGTAATGCATTGTAAAAGAACAGGCCGATAGGATGCTGCGCTATTCAGTTGTTACTATTATTATTAGTGTGTAGAAAGGTCCGAACATTTCTGTTGCATATTTTTGTGTGGCTAGTGTGCTAGCTTCAAAACAATGTCCTCTCCTGCCTTTGGCACATTGGGGGAAGTCCGGTAAACGTGGCACAAAAAAAGGTGGAAACAATCTGGCATTGGTGCATGTGCTCTCTCTCTCTCTCTCACACACACACACTGTCTCATGTGGGTCATAAACGGTTGCATGCTGTTAAATGTTTAAAATAAATAGTTTTTGTTTTTTACTGTCAAGTTATAAACCGGTCATGTACACAATAGCCGATGTAGACACATATTCGAGACTCTTTGTCCTGTTAAAGGCAATTAACCTATTGACACGAACAGAAAACCTCGTCCTCGTCAACAAACATCGGATGCAAATCTGGAGGAAGGTCACCGCTCTTTTATACCCTCAGCAGGTGGCGATGCATGCAGCTACTTACCCCAGAAACCAAACAAGTAGCCGATGGCGGAGCCCCGCTGCGTCTGCATCTTCAAATCTTGGCGGAAATGGAGGACCGCCGGCTGTCTCGGGATGTCCACCTTCAGCTCCCTAGGGGATCAAAAGACCAAAAAATGCTGAACTAAACCAATTGCAATAAATCTACTTCATCTTTAACATCGACAGTCCTTTATGGTTCGTATTCCTAAAGCCCATTTACCCAGCGGGGTTAACTTACACAGGATGGGTAAATCTGCTTCCTGTAGGTAGCAGCAAAATGGTGCATTCGTGGCCTTTGTGTTGTCCTTGTACCCAGCGGGTGATCTATCTGATGGGCGTTTGGCAACAGCTTTGTCCCTTAAAAGGTAATTATGTTGGAGGTCGTGGATGATATTATTTAACGGAAGAGAACACGGAAGGTTTCGAGACTTCATACGGACATTACACACTCACACGGAGACTGGTGTCCTACATGGCGACAGTGTCACTTCTCTCCTTGCCCGCTGATCTGTTTGTAATCGTGTATCTAATATTGATCTACACATCTGTTTTCTCATTCGATATCTTCCTGGATTGATTTCAGTGCCATTCGTTTACTGGACCATGTTATTGTTAGTGCCACATCTCAACTGTTAACTCTGCGACCAGCTTTCATTTCTATTATGTGAGTTTCTATTTTTCGGTAAAGCGTTTTGAGCATGCCTTTGATGGTGGTGTACAAGTGCTATATAAATCAACTTTACTATTATTATTAAATACCCTTGATAAAGATGATGGCATGAAGTATTAAGTATCATAATTATTAAATTCATTACCCGACACTAACAGACGCCATAACACCTACGCCTACCTATCGCAGGCAACATGTTCTTTTCCATTTATTGTTTACTTTCCGAAGACCAGATAAGTTGTCGGCTGCCTGATATTTGATTGAAGAACAAACGCCATTTGGTTAGAGAGAGAAAAAAAGACAGCTTCTTGCCTTCTTTTATTTTTTTCCTCCATTTTTTCACGTTTTTTTATTTATTTATTTTTTTTTTTTGCTTTCAGTTTTCTCTCTTGCAACATTGCTACGCAATCCACCTTTCAAGGATTCCAGGTATGCTGGTCATTTTATCAACTCTCGGGTACATCGGGTAGATTGGGGTCGTCAATACATACCCGCAAGGTCAATCAGTAGTAGCTGCAGTCTGGTCTCTGGGGGCAAAAGCTCTGTCACGCATTTTTGAGATAAGGGTAGCTTAAACATTCATGTACCCGAGGATTCGTTTTCTTTCGTTGTATTTTGATACAGGTTACTTTGTGACACGAAGCACGACTTGCAAATTAACTGCCACAACTGCCTCGTTACCACTAGTATTGGGTTACTTGCAGTGTTAGTAGCCATGCGGGCTCTGTTATTCTATTCTTCTTACATACTAGATGTCTGCATTTGTACTTTCCCTGAGTTACCACATCTTCTAGACATTTCCTTCCACACACACACACACACACACACACACACACACACACACACACACACGTAGGCACAGGCACACGTGCACACACACACGCACGTATGTACGCATGTATGCACACACACATACATCATACAAACACATACATACGTACAGAGAGAGAGAGAGAGAGAGAGAGAGGAAGATATCTAAAGGATGATTATGATCAACAACAGCACCACCATCACATCGCTATCATTGTTATCTAATTTATGCTCCTAATAACAATGCAATTAATGTGGTTCTAAAACCCTCAGACAGTAATGAAAGAGAGAGGGAAGGGAGAGACATAGAAGAAGGAAGGTAGAATAGACATGCAGACAGACTATATTCTACATTCAAAATGTCTTCCTCCTAAAAACATACAAAATGTCTATCTTCTACATATCTTCTACAGACAAAGTAACTAATTGTTTTCATAAAAAACACGTAGACAGAATGTCTATCTTCTACAAATATGCAAAGCACCTACTTTCTTCAGACAGTGGCTGTCTTCTATAGACAGTGTGTCTATCTGCTACAGTCAGTCTATCCTGTACAAACATGTACACACAGGAGTACAAGTCAAAACTCGGGGGCTGACAGCTCAGAGAGCTCGTCCTACACCGCACTGCTACCTTCTATTCCAATGTCTAACAGTTTGGTAACAGCAAAATCAAGTAGTACAATAAGAACAGAAGTATTACCAGCAGCCTTTTTTTTGTCTGTTGACAACATTAACAAAGTCAGAAAGTGTCTACTAGTCACACGAAATGCTGGGTATAACCGAGATCTTATCCACTGTGAAGACTTGGTGGACCCTTAACCCCTGTGGCCGCAATATTGGCTGGCAATATTAATGTGGTGAATACACACAGGCTAGACAAGCCACTAAAGTAGAAGAGAGTAAGAATGAAAAAGAGAAAGTTCGGCGACAGATAGACAAAAAGAGAAAGTAAGGTTAGGAAGAGAAGAAAAAAATAAATATTTGTGATTGTTGAAGACGAGCATTTACAAAGCAACAAATTAGTGTATGACATTTTGCCATTTTTTTTGTCTGAAGACTATTACAGTTTTCAATTTTGTAGATAAATGAGATATAAATGAGGTCAGGGTCTAAAGAAGGAATAAAAAGCAGGAGGTAAGAGAGGGCGCAATTCAAAACATGTCTCGTGCATAGCCAGTACAAACCACGCAGTCAACAGGTGCGCACGTGCCGACAACGTTCTCCTGGCAGCGCGACAATATTTGAAGTTGTGCAGGTAAGCAAACCTCATCGACTACATTAGTCGTGGAGTCGCTCGTGCCGCGCGGGATATTAATAACAAGGAGGTCGAGAAAGACATCCGCTGATCCCTGGAAGGGTCCAGCACAGCCCGCCGGCAGCCATTTGTATTTGTGGGACCAAGAACTTGGACTGGACGACAGCTTTCACGATGACAACAACAACAACTCTAGCGGCCATCGTTACGAATCATTCAGTGGAACATTCACTTCTACTTTCCACCTCTCTCGCTGCTTTTTCTCAGGTGCGGACGACCTGCCAAGAGAAACTGTCCCAGCAGTGATGTCTGGTGCAATCAGGATGCAAACAGCAGACGACATGGAGACTGACGCACCTGACTCCAGCAGACACGCGGATGAAGATGGCAGTGATTAAATCTTGTCTAAATATAGTACGAAAATTATTGAAAACTTGTGGTGTGGAGGAAAAATATGAGTGAAGACAGCAAAAAAAGGAAAGACCTTGACTATCATGCAGACTGGTCCTCGAGCGCAGAAATGTTTTCATTCAAATTTTTACTCTTCCCTTTAAATAGAAGAAAGATACAGAAAGTGAGCTTTACTGCGACATTAAGATGTGTATTTAAGGAGTTCTCTTCTTAAGCTGGAAACCGGGGTGTTCTTTCATGTGGGGAAATACCTCTATGTTTACATAAACAGAAGAAGAAATGTGGGGAAGGGTTGGCGAACGCCGCGCAGACGACGAAACCCAGCTGCCAATGTTGATGTCAACATCTTACAGTCTTCTACAACAAAACTTTACTTCTTTGGCACCATCTACTATTGCCTTAAGAGAAAACAAACTGAAAAATAATTAGCACAATACTCTTTTATAATCTCTCGTTACTAAAAGGTTAATAAATTAAAACTATTTTCAAATTAGTACGACTCAAGGACATCAGGCTTTGGCGAGACAATAACAATGGCGCCGTCCCGTGCGGGATTGCTCCTCAAAAACAAAAGAAGAGAAAAGAAAGGAAAAAGACAAGGAAAAACATCACCACATAATCAGAAATGTATTTTCGTGAGAGTCTAAAGACAGCGATACTGTTTGTTAATCTGTGTTTAGACGAGTTTAGTGTTGGATTTGAACCCTCTTCCTGGTAAAAGACTGTCTCGGGGGTGGGGGGGATGATGCAGAGCTAATTATTTAAAGAAAATAGTTTCGGTACCATGTCATTCATTTGTTATGGAAATAATCGATAAGGATGAAGATGATGTATGACGAAACTGTAAGAAATAAACAATAAAAACATGGCGCCCCTTACGATCAACAAATTTTGGCAAAGACGTGGAATCAAGCATCCATCCGGGCTGACCTAGGTGGCAGATTGATTATATTGGTAAAATAAACCACCCAGAAGGACCATTTCTCGCTCTCCTCTTACACTTACTCCCAGTTGGCATCCTCGCTCTGATTATGCCTTTCATTAAGTTGTCTATCCGAGTTGAAAGAAAAACGTAGTTGCGCCCACCCACGAGATTGAATCCCAAACCTTCGATTTTCCATGTCCAAGAGCTCGCTGTTGTGATTCCCCATCCACCACAAGATGGACAGTCTTACTGGAGACATGCAAGAGCATGTTCTTGTCTCACGCAACCTCATGACAGGTCACACAGCTCTTCCTACTTCATGGAGAATTAGACACCCATGCAGTCAGGCAGTCAAGCAAACAGTAAATAAACTACTGGAAATGTTTCAACATCTTCCGTGTCTCATGGTCAACTGATATAGAAGGATACAATAATGGCCATGGGCAGAAACTCTGTAAAGATAAGCAAAAAAAATGACTACCTGTATGAGCCATTGTGCAAGAAATAGTTGAACTTTGGCACAGAACCCTTCCTGGCTGTTTCGTGTCTTCAGTGACAGGGTCGCACTTTGTGTTCAGAAAAAATAAAGAACCGCTTGTCTAATTGCATTATTTACGCAAAACTGTGTGTTAAGATCGTTTCGAAAGAGGGGATGCGGAGAAATAATGTGGGAAGATGTGACAGGAGTGCGCGGAAATGTACGACCACAGCGAAGTGCAGCCTGCCTCGACACTGAAATCAAGAGAAGAGAGGTGAAGACAGAGGAAGGGGCAAAAACTTAAAATAGGAGCCTATACATGAGGAGGAGAGGGGAAATGCTGACAGAACAAGAGTTACAAAGCTGCCATAAAAATAGCCCAAAAGAAGAACTACACGCGGAAGGTTGACGAAGGACAAGTTGGTGACACTCGTGACAGCCGCTGAACCAGAAGGTGGAGGAGGGCGGAGTAGGGCAGTAATAGCAGGAGTTCTCTTCCGACAACAGGCACCGGCCTCAGAAAAAAGTGAAAGACTACAAGGACATATCTGTTGCTCTTGGTGGCAGAAAGGAAACAGGCATTGGACAGTTGGCCACTGCAGACTCAACACCTGGAGTAAGAGCACAACCAGTCGTGAGATGCTAGCTCGCTGCTGAACAGCAAGTGACGGTGGGGAGGGGGGTGCAATTAGTTTCTAATGACTGGGTAAAGCTTCGTGCAAGATGTTTTAACAAATCTGGCGAGTACTCACCCCTGCTTCCGTTCTCGAGATACACGCCTACAAACATCACCAAGCACAATGGTGACGTCACGTTTGTACAAAGGCAGGACTAAAGGCCATTGGCTGAAACCTTCACAAAGTAAGCGTATCAATGGACATTTCTGGAATCTGTGTTTGTGTCTGTGGATGGGGATGTTTGTAACGTGTATTTCTCGAATGAAAAGAGAGAGGGAAAATGTTCACTCAGATTTACTCAATCACTAATTTATATTTTATGAGTGATTAGTTTTAGCCATGAACGTTGAGCCAAACACATGAATGCGGCCCTAAAGGCAACATTGGGTTTTTATTGCAGCAGCTCATCGGGGGAAAAGGGCATTAGTACTGTACTCAGTGTGCTCCCCCTTGCTCAAGGAAGAAATCCTCAAAACCGATTTTCAGCAGATAACCGATGTGCTGTGAGGATACTCAAGTTGGAAGAATTGCAAACTAACAACAATGTACTCCGTTGCCCCACCAAGAGACATTAAACAAGATACATTTTTTATTACTTGGAAGCAAAAGAACACAAACAGTGACTGTACACGCAACAAACTCCCGTGATTCCGTACATTAGGTAATCTGAGCTTCATTCTATTTATTATCGAGAAGAAAATGTTCCCACGAAACAGAATTCCTTCCTGGCTATAAAAGAAACAATGTTCGGTTGACACCGGCTGCAGTGGCAGTGAATTGTAACTGGCTCGCCGTGTCCAGAGAACTAAATGTGAAAAGTGATGCCATTTCTCCATCCAGTGTTTTTCTTGTTCACATTTTGTTTTCCCTGTTAAGGTCACAGGTAGGTGGGAGACGTCCTCCGGGTTGTGGATGTTGTGAACTTTGAACCACTGATCTAGTCCAAAGTTGGGGGCACTAACCACTGGCGTACTTGAGTTACCGAGACTTAGAAGTCTCCTCCAGGTCAGAAACATCGAGCTGACAGAAACTTGCAAATTAGGAAAGGGGAAGCTAAATATTTAATGAGAAGTTCTGGCCACAGTATTGATTTTATCTCAGATTTTTTTTCTTTGAAATGACATACTGAGTATGTACTTACTCTCTAGTTAACTGATCTGATTCTTGTGACGGGCTTGATGATAGTTACAATAATTACATCTGACAGTATTTATGGAAAAAATCATGTCAAATCTCTATTTATATCCGATTCGGACCTCTGCAAAACCCCAGAATTCGTTTTCAGAGAATTATTTCTGCGTGTATGAAAATAAACTGTCAAATGCTCGCAGAGACTTTGTTCCTCGCCTGTAAACCAAGGTGGTTCGTTCCTTGCGTCGGTATTTTACTAAATATCGGCTCTTAGTTTATACGACTGTCATTCTCACTCATAACACATCTGACATCTTCTCCTCATCTGCTGGTCGTCGTCCTCGTCTGTCGCTACCGTTGGTGCAGACTGTCTACAGTTGTGGCTTCTGCCGAACACATGGAGTACTAGTCACTTAGTGGAGACTGTAGTCGATGAACCGGGTTCCATTTTACACTCTGGTTCATTTAAATCAGTCTTAATTAGTCTTGGCCTTGTTTCTCTCTCGCTGACTCCTTCATCAAACCATGAAAACGAGAAGTCGTTTACGCTGTTGGGTAGCTGTGCGGCTTGTCTACGATGATACTTTTCCTTGTATAGGTATCACTAGTGTTTATGTTTGTTTATTGGGCGCGGGGTGGTGATGCGTGGAACAATGTTCATACATCTAACAGTTTTGTAAATCGCTGTGAGCCTGACTTTGGTTGATCCTCTGATCCTAAAAATACATCCAAGATGTCATTCAAGGTTTGTATAGGCCTATTCTCACGCTGCAATATTCCGCACTTAGCAGGGTTAGCAGGCCCTGGTAGGACCTTTCCGAGTTTTGCACACGGCTGGGTGGGGGCTTTACATCGAGGTTTTCACGGATAGGACGCGATTCTATTTTCTTGCAGAGCCTGACCTACATTACATGGTGTAGCCAATCGAAATGCTTGAACACAGTCGCCTCCCTTTTACCTCCAAATTAGAAAATGGCGGTGTGGTCAGAGGAAAGGGGTACGAGTATGATTTGTATGTGGGAAAACTACCCGTGACTGTTCGACACTGCCAGTCCAGAGTATCTCAACCGACATAAGGCCAAGAATGCCTGAATTGAAATTGTTCGTGCTGTGGGCAGCCTCGATCAGATATAAAAGTTCTTCAAACGTTGCAGACGACATTCGCAAAAAGCGTCTGCATTCTCTCCGAGTCTTCCGAAGATATTTCTTTAGAGGAAATGAAAATAAGGCATCTAAGCGACTCCTTCGCGTTACCCACCCCTCACCCACAGCTGTTTTTTTCTTCTTTTCTCTCTCCCTACTTCATCAGACAATGTTATTAACGTAGCAGCAGTAGCTTCCGAAAGTATCTGATTGTCTGCCATTTTGTCGACTACCCACAATGCGCTGCGCGGATGACGTCACCTAACAGGAGACTAGCGAGTGGCCTTGCTACGTGAGAGTAGAACGGTGCCTAGCAGACAAAATATTGCACATGCAAACCCTGAAAACATTGCAGCGTGAGAATAGGCCTTATATATTAACTATTTCATGGAGCTAGTCTCCGTTCAAAGAAGACAAATGTTTTCATTTTCATGACATTTCACACCCTGGAACTTGTCGCTGACCTAAGGACAGAGCCGGCATTACCATCCTGACGTCATCTTCAACGGCATCACGTGCTGGCGACGTCATCAAGACGTAGAAACCTGCGGGCTCCACACACGTAGCTGGCTGCCACATTCTCTCCTCGTCTACTGTCTTCCAGTTGCAGGCCCTCCCTGCAAAGCTGCTTCGACAGTCCGGTCCGTGACACCGATGGCCATTTAGAGAATGATGGTGGTGGCTCTTGTCCACATAAATCACGGACACAAATAATTCCCACAGGCGCGCCTCTTCCTCCTCGGAGAAAACACAAGTGTAACTGGAGGAGCTTGCACAGACCAGCGCGTGTGTAACTAAACATTTGTGTCGGACCTGACCGATCGACTCCGACACCCGTTGTGTTCAAAACCGGACAGAAAGACGTGGGGCCGTCTATTTCTGGCCACCAGACCACAGAGAAATGTCTCGGACAAGATTTTGGCTCCAGGCTGACAAAAAAAGAGAAGAGGATTTCGTTAAGAAGGAGATTTCTTTTTCGTTTTTGGTTTATATTTCTTTACCAAGCTCTTTACACATTATTCTGACAGTCATTTATTTGGCATGCGTATTAGCGAATTCCAATAATAGACATCGAGTATAATATATCATCAATATAAATTTTTTTCACAATAGAACTGTATAGAAAAAAATTAGTTTGAAAGATAAGGTGTTTGATTGCAACTAGTATTCAATCGGTTTGGGTCAGATTGACCATGGCGCATGAGCAGACGAAAGCAGACATGGTGGATCTTACTTGACTACCTAGAGCACGGAACTTCAATCAACAGCTAATTAAAATTGTAATTTTGTGACAAAATTGTAACCTTGTGGCAAAATCAGACGTAATAGCTAATAGTAGATGTCCAGATCCCGTGAGTGGGCTAGGTTGTTAGATACCCCTGAGGTTCTTCCTTGCGTTCTGTTCGTAGCTCCGTGGCAAGAGAGCTCCCTGACACCGGAAGTGAAATAACCTCGGGATTGGGGATAGGGTGTAGCATCCACATCCAGCTGACAACTGTGGAAACTTAACGACCACTGCCACAGGTCTGGGATGTCTCGATGGAAGATTCTGTCGATGTCTTTTCCTCCTGACCATCTGAAGAGCAAGCGAGACCTCGAGATTTCACTAAAAATGAAAAACCGCGAAAGAACGACCCTTGTACCTTTTACCAAACCATTTCCTGCTACAAATCCTTAGGAACTGTTTACGTTTCCAGAAGAACTCAAGATCATTCTGGAACATGCTTGAGTTCAAGACTTGAGAGCTTCGTAACTTGGCCTTCTGACAATCTAACTACACTCGAGAACGAGGAGTTGCTGGAAGATACATTCAAAATACACAAGGACAGTTTAAAAGGTAACATTTTCACATGGCTCTCCAGACGAGTGACTGTAGGAGATGTTTAAGGTCAAGGCAATAACGCCCACGTCAACGAAACGCGAATCTAAATAGGTGTCGCCACTTTGGGGACCGGAAGGGAAGGGGAGAGAAGCAATAAACACAAACTAGCGAGGATGAGTGCAGACGTGCATTGGAGTCTGCCAAGCTATTCCGATTTTCGTGAGTATCAATCAACGTACCGGAACCAGCCATTCAATCTAACGGCTGCTATGAAGCCTGTCTGTGCACCGGTTGTGACGTCATAGAAACCGACCTTTTTTTGTTGTTGTTTTTGCCATTTGTTGGCGATAAAAATTGAGGGTGGCTGTAAAAAAAAAAAAACCTTTATTTTCCTCGCGTCAGCTTACGATTCCCGAGCGCAGCAAAGCCCATGTGTGGAGAGTCATCAGATAAGAGAATGCATAAACTTTCTCGGGAAAACGGTCGAATGGCTCTTAACCACACATCCCCTTGGTACGGCGCACCACACGTGCCAGAACTGCACCGCACTGAGCTTACGTCACAGGGGGGAAAGGCCTTTAAATTTATTAGCAGTGTCATGCTCAGTTTAGCTGAAGTCCTTCTGTTAAGCCGTCAGTAATTTACTTTATTTACTTTCTGCCCCATTAACTTCATTGTCAGGTTCACAAGGTGCCTAGAACGCAGTGTGTCGAAATAAATAAATTAGTCCTTAAAAGAAACAAAAATGGCGAAATCAGAAAGCTATAAGCAATAGGAAGCATCGTGATCAGGAGTTTTCTTTCTTCAAATCCATTTATCTTTCTGTCTCCTGAATTTTGTGTCAGGAACCCAGTATTTGTGGCCAGTGTGTGTTTTAATCATAAGTATGACACGAAAATCGTGAAGCTGGCACGCAGGCCACATGCTCTCACCGTTACATTTCGTTTAAATATTCCTCATGCTGTTTACCAGGAAAGAAAACAAGTCTTACACAATATCCCTCCTCACCATCGCCACCACACACCACCACCCGGAGTTAGGCTGGGTAAGTGCCGAGACTAGCAGTAGAGTACTGGTTTAGTCACATTAAAAATAGACAGTGTAGATGTCGAGACTAGCAGTAGAGTACTGGTCTAGTCACACCGTGTTTGTATCAAGACAGCAAGAGCAGTTGTAGAGTACAGGTCTAGTCACACCGTGTTTGTATCAAGACAGCAAGAGTAGTTGTAGAGTACAGGTCTAGTCACACCGTGTTTGTATCAAGACATCAAGACTAGTTGTAGAGTACTGGTCTAGTCACACCGTGTTTGTATCAAGACAGCAAGACTAGTTGTAGAGTACTGGTCTAGTCACACCGTGTTTGTATCAAGACATCAAGACTAGTTGTAGAGTACTGGTCTAGTCACACCGTGTTTGTATCAAGACAGCAAGACTAGTTGTAGAGTACTGGTCTAGTCACACCGTGTTTGTATCAAGACATCAAGACTAGTTGTAGAGTACTGGTCTAGTCACACCGTGTTTGTATCAAGACAGCAAGACTAGTTGTAGAGTACTGGTCTAGTCACACCGTGTTTGTATCAAGACATCAAGACTAGTTGTAGAGTACTGGTCTAGTCACACCGTGTTTGTATCAAGACAGCAAGACTAGTTGTAGAGTACTGGTCTAGTCACACCGTGTTTGTATCAAGACAGCAAGACTAGTTGTAGAGTACTGGTCTAGTCACACCGTGTTTGTATCAAGACAGCAAGAGTAGTTGTAGAGTACTGGTCTAGTCACACCGTGTTTGTATCAAGACTAGTTGTAGAGTACTGGTCTAGTCACACCGTGTTTGTATCAAGACAGCAAGAGTAGTTGTAGAGTACTGGTCTAGTCACACCGTGTTTGTATCAAGACTAGTTGTAGAGTACTGGTCTAGTCACACCGTGTTTGTATCAAGACTAGTTGTAGAGTACAGGTCTAGTCACACCGTGTTTGTATCAAGACATCAAGACTAGTTGTAGAGTACAGGTCTAGTCACACCGTGTTTGTATCAAGACTAGTTGTAGAGTACTGGTCTAGTCACACCGTGTTTGTATCAAGACATCAAGACTAGTTGTAGAGTATTGGTCTAGTCACAAGACTAGTTGTACTGTACTGGTCTAGTCATTTACTGCGTTCTTCTGACCACTTTTGTTGTGACCACAGGTCACATGACGACCACAGACGGCAGATGGAATCAACGGACTACCGACTGCCGTCGAGTGCGGAGCGTGGCTACCTTTGCAAGGTGGAGGTCAAAGTACAGAGACTGGCCAACAGGAGGAAGCAGCGGAAGTGATGCGCCAGCGTCGCCGATGACGGCAAAGATGATAAAATCAATGAGGGTGAATAACCACGCTTGTTCTCGAAACAACTCATCCTTGACCTTCCTCAGATGTCGACATCGGCTTGGGACACACTGGTCGCTGTCTGACTCTCTGGTGGAGCCACGTCTGATGCTCTTACCGACAACAGCACTCACCCTCAGGGGAGATCAGTCTGAGAAACACACCAGCTGCGCAGACAATTTCTCCCTCCAGTACCATTGCCTGGTGGACACAGGCACCCCCACCCACTTCACCAGCACCCACCCCACTCCAGCGGATTCTCTTATCTCGGCTGAGAGATGGCAGATACTTTTCCTCCGGTTACAGCAGTAACAGAAGTGTCGACATAAGCAGCACAGCGGCGAGAGACTCATTAAGGGAAACCCATGGCCACCGATTAGCGTAGAATAGTGTAGAGCAGTGGCCACCAATTAGTGTAGGATAATGTAGGCTGCTGTCCCAACAGGTACTGGACATCGTGCGATTAGGTTCCGACGGGAGATGCCAATCAATGCAGGACATAAAAGGCAATAAGAGAATATTGCTTCCACAGGAATGGACGACACCGAGTCCCGGGGAGGACTTTTCGGTGACTAGAGGATACAGCCCAGAGGCCATAGTCATGAAGTGAGGGCAAGTCATTGGAACAGTATGGGGCACTCTACACCTAGCGTCTTGTCTCCGCAGTCATCAAGCAGTGTGCAGACCACAGAGATGTAGCTGTACCCCCGTGGCTGTAGCTGTACCCCCGTGACTGTAGCTGTAACCTCGTTACTGTAGCTATACCCCCGTGGCTGTAGCTGTACCCTCGTTACTATAGCTATACACTCGTGGCTGTAGCTGTACCCCGTGGCTGTAGCTTTAGCCTCGTGGCTGTAGCTGTACCCTCGTGAGTGTAGCTATACCTCCGTGGCTGTAGCTGTACCTCCGTGGCTGTAGCTATACCCTCGTGGCTGTAGCTGTATCCCCGCGACTGTAGCTGTACCCTCATTACTGTAGCTATACCCCCTGGCTGTAGCTGTACCCCCGTGGCTGTAGCTATACCCTCGTGGTTGTAGCTGTACCCCAGTGGCTGTAGCTGTAGCCCCGTGACTGTAGCTATACCCCCGTGACTGTAGCTGTAGCTATACCCCCGTGGCTGTAGCTGTACCCTCGTTACCGTAGCTATAACCCCGTGGCTGTAGCTGTACCCTCGTTACTATAGCTATAACCTCGTTACTGTAGCTGTAACCTCGTTACTGTAGCTATACCCTCGTGGCTGTAGCTGTATCCCCGTGGCTGTAGCTATACCCCCGTGGTTGTAGCTATAACTCATTGTCAAAGATGTCCTAGGGTTAGTAACATGGAGCAATATTGTCAATGTCCGCTCACCATTTAGCAACTTCGGACACAAGATGCTTGCCCTTGATTTCTCCCACTTTACCCTGGGACAGTCCCTCACCTCACTTCATGACTACTTCTCCACACGTGTGTCATGACGACTACTATCTGGTATTCTATACGACTACCAGACTAGTGTGATATCTAGTGTTGACCTGTATTTCCACGGCAACTGTAAAGTAATATCCAGTCTTGACGTGTGTCGCGACGACTACAGTATCTAGTCCTAACCTGTATCACCATGGCAACTGTAAGATACTATCTAATCCTGAGGTGTACTTAGCGACTGCTGATTAGAGATTTAGTATAAAGTATGTAGGTATCTCACCTGTGCAGAATCAGTTTTCTGTGTCACGTATTTTACGGACAGGGACAGGGACAGTCTTACAAATTATAGACGAACACCTGGTCAACAGGCATACACTACATGAAGTGAGGTAAAGTAAAATAAAAAAGTAAAATTTAAAATAAAGTAAAATAAAATGCAAAACATCCATGAGTGCAGTGAGTATCCTCTGTGATGACAATAGTCTTCTATTTTTGGGTGGCAATAACTCATGTGTGTTCTTCTTGCCATAAATAAAATCCTTTGTCTTCAGAGTGACGATGAAAAAAAAATTTGTTGTTGTTGTTCCCCATGATTTGTTTTGACATCGCTCGTCCCATCATCTTATATACATCATCGCTTGTGTCGAGAGTTTTTCAGTTCCTCACATCTGGGAGTCCCTTTGTTACCACGTAGGACAGTGTCACGAGCAAAGCCCAGGTGGTTGTTGACTGTTTCTCCAGCCGAGACTGTCGTCAGGTTGTTATGTCTCACACACGACACTGAAAGTGCTCCAACCAAAGACCATGGATAGATTAGACTAGTGGCAGACAAACTGTTTGTCTTAACTGCTAGAACAAGGTTCGACCTTTTGTGGTTCCGGACTCAAAGGCTCACCTTGTACCAGGCCACTCCGTGAGCTGCTAACAGCTGTTCTCGGGAAACTGGTTTGTTTTTTTTAGTAGGAAAGTGCTTCCACTTTGAAGTGATTTCGTTCTATGGGGGAGGGAGAGAGAGGCGAGGAAACCGGAGTACCCGGAGAAAAAACCCCCCGACACCCAGCCCTGACGACAGGTGTCACATAAAAGAGAATGTCCCGAGACGAGATCTGAACCCGGAGATGCTGAATGCAGTGGTCACAACCGAGTGCTTTAACCACTACACCACTGGGCGCCCCTCCCCCCGCCTCCCTCGCCAGACTGCCAGCAGTTCATTCTATTTATAGCCTGTGCTCCGACTGTTGTATGCCAGAAATTCACTCATCTGTTTAGTCATCAAAACCACATTGCACTCGCGTCTTTGTCGAGTCATCGATGACTAAACTTGCTAATAAGATGATGATGATGATGATGATGATGATGATGATGATGATGATGATGATGATGATGATGATGATGATGATGATGATGATGATGATGATGATGATGATGGGCAGTCCAGCTTCTGATTTGCTAATTGTAGTGAGATGTGAGAAAAGCTGCATCAGGCCATTTTTGTGCAGAAAACTCAGGAAGACAATAAGTGTAGAGTTTTTGAGGGAGCAAGAAACTTTCAGCTACACCTGAGGATTAACCGGAAACTTCTGCCGCCAGTAACACAAGTGCTCTCCGCCAGCTGTTTACTTCATCACTGAGTAGACACTCGGGTTCAAGGACAATAGGCAATGTACCTGTGCATGTACGTGTGTAAGTGTGTTTGTGCGCGCGTATGAGAAAATGTAATTGCGCGTGAGTGTGCGTGGGCGTGTGCCTCATTAGCTGCTTGTTTAAATCGCGAACAATCAGCCATCCCGGTGTCAAAATAAATGAGTGTAAATTTGTGTCCACTTTATACCTTCGCCTGGATTTCATGAAGGAAATAATGAGCCACAGAAAGGCACCAGAGACTTTAGACGAATAAACTGCTGAAGGACTGGGACTGACCGTTAAGACTGCGCAGTCAACCTGACCTCATGTCTTCTCCTGACTACATCGCCAACTTATTACAACAAACTGGCGACCTACCAGCACAGTAGCCTAGTTAGCTGCTTCATTTGACACGAGCATCTTTTACCTAGGGGGACATTTTGCAGCATGCGGAGAAGGGGAAAGAGAGATAAGGAGTAAATGATACGGAAGGACCCCCGGAGAAAGCCCCTGAAGGCCAAGGTGTCCTATAAAGGGAGGCATCCAAGCTGAGATTTAAGCCAAAGACTTTGCGATCCTGGATGCGATACTGATGATATACTCTTGCAGCTCCACGAGCAGGTTTAGCAGCATAGTATCCCCTGTAGTCCAGCTCGGAGCCAGCAGCTCTTACCAGTGTTTGCTGATGTGAAGACAGAACAATACACTGTAACACAGTTGAAAGAAAGGTGAAAGTCGAAATCACAATCGGGGCCCCATGGATCCCCATGTCCATATCGGGCATTCTCTTGATTGCGGCGTCTGGAAGCTGGTGTGCAAAAGGTCAGCAAACTAAAGGCCAACAACGAAACGCGCATGCGTAGAAAGTTTTCTTCTCTTGTACTCAGAGGACGTATCTGACTCACACGTGTGACTAATATGGAGCAGGAATATTTTAGGGAACATGTCAGCGCCGTGTCCTGTCGCAAAAGGCTACGTGGACAAACGTTGGTGGGAAAGCGGGAGGACAATGGAGGAAACATTGTTGCCATCATAACATTGAATAGCCGCGTTATCCTTGACATCTTGCACCAGACAAAGCTTCTTGTCTCCTCTCCTCCCCACCACTAAATAAAAACCCATAACGGGCAGCATTAGCGGCATTTGTCATCAGATGTACGGATATCCTCCTGATTGCCCTAGTGAAATGGCTGTTTTCAGCTGTTAGCCGATTCCTGGGGCTTCTTCGAGCTGTATTTCAGGGTCCGAGCTCTGCTGCAGCCATTGAACGATTGTTTGAACAAGTGCGGTCAAAATAGGTACAGCCCTTCAAGGTAAACAAGAGAGGTCAAGGTAACCATAACGCACTAGGTCAATAAGAAGAATTAAGATCAACACGAAGGGTCAAGGTAAACAAGAATGACCAAGGTAAACGAGAACTGTCAAGGTAAATGATAAAGGCCATGGTAATAAGGATGGCCAAGGTAAAATTACGCTAACACATGGGTAAATAAAAACGGCCTTGATTAAACAAACGACCAGAGTAAACAACAGTTTCAAAAATGAATACTCATGATAAACATGAGCGCCCAAACTCTATACGATACAGAAGAGCAGTCGAGGCAAATAAGAACGGTTAAGGTGCAGTTTTATTATCTTTCAAGAAGAGAATCGTGTATACTTTAATGTCAGAGCTCTGTGTGTGTGTGTGTGTGTGTGTGTGTGTGTGTGTGTGTGTGTGTGTGTGTGTGTGTGTGTGTGTGCATCACAAAGTGCATGTAATCCAAGAAACGTAACAGTATCGACATTCATTTATTAAAGGGGTCACATCGACATAAAAAAACTCAGAACACATGGACATAAAATACTCAGAACACATGGCATACAAAACTCAGAGCACATGGACATAAAAACTCAGAACACATGGCATACAAAACTCAGAGCACATGGACATACAAAACTCAGAACACATGGACATACAAAACTCAGAGCACATGGACACACAAAACTCAGAACACATGGACATAAAATCTCAGAGCACATGGACATACAAAACTCAGAACACATGGACATACAAAACTCAGAACACATGGCATACAAAACTCAGAACACATGGACATACAAAACTCAGAACACATGGCATACAAAACTCAGAACACATAGACATAAAAACTCAGAACACATGGCATACAAAACTCAGAGCACATGGACATACAAAACTCAGAACACATAGACATAAAAAACTCAGAACACATGCATGCCCACAGTCACATCCACGTGTCTAACGTGGTCGTTGTGTCTACTCATGTGGCACTCGGAGGATGGTAATAGTCTGACTACATGAATGATCTGACTGACCAACCCGTCGAAATGTCTACCTTTAGAAAGGTAGAGTTAACTGGGAAATAAACACACCATAATATATGTTTTTGTCAACCATTACCCTAGCATCTGAGTAAGCAGCTGATTAACTATTACAAAGTCTTGAAAACGGGTTTCGGGTTCAGGTGAAACCAACGAGGCTTGTTGCACGTGCCGTCACCGTGCCAAGAGCGGGAGGGTCAGACGATAGTGTGGTAAATACCGAAAGAATAAAGAGTTTTCTCATGTTTTCGAACCTCCAGAGCGGCCATCATCCCTTCTAAGGTGAAATCCCTGCTGCGTATTAAACTGAGTGTACACGTGACATACTTCACACGTGAACATCCCAAGAACAGACTTTCTGGAAGCTCCCAGAACCAGGAAGGAACCAGTCACCAGAGGCCGGCAAATGTCGTCGACTGACTGCACCTCGTGTCAACGCCCCAGGACGAGTTAATGTGTGCACTTCATCGACCTGGAGTCCGTGGAGTCACGTGACAGTAGTGCTAACGAGAATTCTGTGTGTAACGGCAGTGCAGCGACGGAAGACAAAATTGCCAAGCTAAGTGAGTTTGTATGTGCGTCTGGTAATTAGGTATGCAGTGTTATTATCTATTATTACCTGTCCCTAACTAGATCAGAGCAGAGGAACCGAACTGGAGATCCAAGATAAAGTAGCCAATATACTCCTGGAAATGTACTGCAACCCGAAGCACTGATGTTGAATGATAACATAGCCAACATACTGGCGAGAGAGAGAGAGAGAGAGTGAAAGAGGTGCAACCAGAGCCTCGTTGTCGTGCAACAGACGAAAAAGAGTGAATTTCATCCCCTGAGAAACATGGGGACAAAACACGAAGGAAAGAAAATGAAGGAACACGGTCTGAGGGGCAGCAGGCAGACGGAAATAATCGAAGCTTTATGAAGTTTTACGAATTTCTGGTCGCGTTCAAGAAAAGCACGTGCGTCTTTCAGGAGCTTTGCGGTGGGTTAGGCAAGTATCCAAAGGGGTTTTATTAATAACTGGCCAGGTTATCCAGTTTCGCTCCACTTGATTTCTGACGCCAACTCTTCCAGCTGTGATTTTTATCAACTTTTTTATCTGTCGCTTCATACGAGTTTAGCCAAGCTTCTTCATGCAGAGCAGAGGGAAGTAGGGTGCGAACTTTGTACTCCTGATGTCCCTTCCCAAACTTGACAGGTTAACGTCTCGTCTTTAACAACGGCGGGACGAGGTATCGAGGGAAAGGGGGGGGAGGCTATACCTCCTTCTCTCCTCTCAGTCTCTGTCTTTCGCTGTGGCAGGGTGTAATGAGTCAGGGGGAGGTCTTGTATTGTTTCGTGTGTGAATGGTGTCTTGTGTTTGACGTCTTGTGTGCGTCATTTGTTCGACGTCATTTTGTAAAAGAATGACGTAAAAAGAATGACGTAAAAAGAAGAAGAAAGACGACGGTTCCATGGCCAGATAGAAAAGAGAGAGCAGCGAGTTCTTCATCTTCCATAAATCAACTAGAAATCTCTTCACCTCCATCCCCATCTACGGGGGGCTCGTCGAGCGTGGTGTATGTATGTGTAATATGCGTCGTGCGTATGCAAGGTAAGTGTATGTGCGTCCTATTACACAGGGTTCGAGTCGCAAGGACTACTCTGCCAACGTGTTGTCTCTGCATAATAGACGTATGTTGACATTTCTTCTCTGTAATATTATTTCCCCTTTGAAGCCACCTGTAACACCTTTCAACGCAGGAAATAAAGATGAAAAGAAACATACTCCGGGCGAAATAGTCCAAAGAAACAATTTCCTGACCGAGCCATAGACTAAAGGAGTGGACGGTTGCCAAATGAAGAAAAACTCGGAAAATTGGTGTGGATGTGAGGGAGGTTAACCTACAGCCAGCTCGCACGTGTGCCACACACGCACTCAGACATCGCCACACTTCGCTTTATTTATCAGGTGAAAACGGGGCTTAAGTGGATCGAAAAATCGCAGATTGTTATGGAATAAACATTTTCACTCTTATGGAAGTCCAGAACTATTTGTGAGTTCTTTAGGTGAGAATTATAGTAAGATCAGAATCTTTAAATATTTCTTCTTGGTGTTGACAGCATTTGTATCAGTGTACCTCTTTACAGACGACTATCAAATTAATTAATTGCCTTTCAAAGTTTTCATTAATGTTCAAGTATCACTAACACCACATTTCTCGGAAAATCTGAACTTTTCTGATTACACGGGGAGAGTTGAGGGTGGCCAGTGACAGGAAAGAAAGGACTTGGTATCAGCCACAGTTGTTCAGCTGCTCACAGTTCTAGAATGTTCCTCGACAAGCACTGTGTGCGGCACCTGAGTGGTATACCACAAGTCGGTAAAATAAATGTTATTTCCATGGAGTTTTTGTCAGCAGAAGAACACTTGCAGACCGGGTAAAGCTAAAAAAATCCTGTAGGTCTGCTGCCGGCGGACATCCCCCACTTTTTCTGCAACGAAAGATTTTTGCAGTCTAGTGGGCGAAAAAAAATTAAGCCTGTAAGGAAATTATGGGAAGTTAAAAAGTGTCAGACAGAAACCACCTGAAGTGGATCCGTCTAAACAAAATTAAATCTTTTGCTGCGTTGCGCGCTCTGCAGACTAGGACCTTGGATTCGTTGATTCTGGATGCCAAAAAAAAAAAAAGATTGCCAGTCTTTTTAAAATAAAGTTGTCAAGGTTTTTAAAGTTTTTAAATGGCCCTTCTATCAACGGCGAGAAACTCGCTATTGATGGCGTTAAGGAGGAGAAATTAAAAAGTGGGGGGGGGAGGGGGATAACAACAATGACGACGACGACGACGACGACGATGACGATTGCCGAGGACATTAGTGACCCTATCTGAGCTAACATTAGCTCATCATCAATTTCAAGACTCACATTCACGAGTATTTGTGGGGAGCTGTTCAGCTACGCAGCTAATGATAGAAGACAGAAGTCTCGACACTTTACAGTTCAGATGAACATTGAGAGGCAACAGTCCACATCGAACACCTCGCCGATGAGTAAGAAATTCCAAACTGTAAGGAACTCAAATCCTACAGAAATTCTTCTCACTCGCACTGTACTCAGACCCACTTTGACAAGTCACTATTTAGTGCTCGTGAACTCAGTTTACGGACAAAGTGTATTTCCTGCCATCTGTATTAGTTTATTACAGTCACCAAGAGCTTTTCATCTTCATAAACTTAGTAGACTGTCAAAGCACATTTCATCTTCATTAATTTAGCTTTGTGGCCAAGCGCCGCTTTGAAGCATTCATGTCATCATTAACACCCCTTCCCCTTCCCCGCTCTCACTCTCTCTCACACACACACACACACAGACGTACATGGTGCTGATATTGTGCTGAGGCCGTAAAATTGTTGGGTGGAAGTCGCAGGGACGGGTGGTAAAAGGTAAGGAGAAATATGAATACCAGATTTTAAAAAAAAACTATGAAAAAATGTGCTGGCACAGTTTTCAGACGGCCCCATTTATCTCCGCCATCACCTGTTGAATAGGAGCAGGAGATGGAGCACAGAAACCAACAAACTGTCCTTTTTCTGATTAATAAAGCTGCCAGCTCCGAGAGTAACGGAAAACCGGTGAGAAGCCTAATCATCATCAGCAGCAGCAGCAACAGCAGCTGCTTTGCCGCACATCGAAAGTAAACGCGTCTTCCTCGCAGCGAACATCTGCCCCGTCAATAGGATTGCGCGCGCAGACGGAAATCTTACTTCCGGACAGGTCAAAAGCCAAGGTGTACCGACCCTCGGGGGGATGCTAAGTGAACTTCGCAGTAAAATATCGTGCGAAGATGAAACCCCAAGAGGAGAGGGAGCGGGGTAGCCAACCCTTCCGTGCTGTGAAGCGGGGTGTGTACCTCACGGAGCGTCTGGCGCCGAAAGCTTTTTCATCAGCCAGAATCCATCGTGTGTTTGGTGCGGGTTTAATAGCATCCATCCGTTTGCATGGTATTGTGGGCGGAGGAGAGCTCATTACGAGTTCTCATTCTGTGGTTATTGTGTGGTGTTGTCATGGTTGTCATGCTCTGCAACGAAGTGGGATACATAGGGCGCTGAAGGGTGGAGCACCATGGTGGCTCTTCTTTGCATGCTATGGCTAAATAAAGTAGTTGTCGTTAGCAACGTTCTTTCTTTTAGAGTTTCTTTTTTCTTTCTTTGCATTGTGCCGTTGTGGTCTGCAATAAGAGACAGAGGGCGTTGGTAACACTTACAGACTGCAAAAAGAGACAGAGGGGCTGACTTACTTCCGGTTATCATGGTAGGACAAGCAGCCTACTTCCCGATATTTTGTTTGTTTTCGTAATTTTTTGTGTTAATTTATTTGAATTATTTCTTCTTTCCTTTCCTTCTCTAAGCACTTGGATACATGAGAGATCTTTAAGATCTTGTCCACACTGAAAAGTTCTTTGGGGTCTTGCAAACAGAATCAACGCATTCCCCTTAGACTTGCGTCCCTCATTCCCCTGTCGGTCTTGACAGCCAGTGTGACGGGAGCCTTGCAATGTGGAAATGATCTTATCTTCCCCTGTTCCCCATGAATATTGTTCACAACAAATAGTGCCTTCAGTGTTAAACGACAAAACAACACTTAACAAGAACCACAACTCACTGAAAAATAACTCACCCTCTTATCGCAATCACAATGTAATATTCAGAATAAGATAAACCTTGTAATCGTATTAATCACATTCAAGTCAGTATCCCAAAAAAACCCATCCCTGCGTATTCTTTCATTAATGCCTTTGTTTTGTAGCAAAGTAGTGGGTTTTTCTCTTTCTTTAGATCGAAGGCTATATGTAAGAAAGCATAACGTTTTATTATTCTGTTATCCTCGTAAATAAAGAAAGATTTGTCATTTTTCTCTCTCGGCTCCTCTACCTTTGAATCATATCTTAAGCACTGGGGGCAAAATAAAATATTCTTGCTTCCCCAGAATCTTTTTAGAGGGGGCGGCTGTTCCCTGCATCACTAAATCATAAACAGAAAACTGATCCCGCAGAACTCAGCCTGGATTTCTCGTCTCCATTTTCATTTCATGATGTGTTATTTAAATAAAGATCATATATTACTTGAAGCAAACATTATAGATTATTTAAAACAAACATATATTACAGAAAGCAAGCATTATACGTTATTAAAAGAAAGCACCATATATTATTTAAAATATTGTTGAAATTAAATTATGATGTACATTATTTAGAATATAGCTCTTGATGTCGTTTTTTATTTTGTGAACGTGGGCTGGTGATATATTACAATATTTGTGATCTGAAGACAGCATTTTGTGTTGCATGCGTGTCAAGGTGAGACAGACACAAACAAAAACAAACAAAACCTCGAGGACTTGCTGAAGATTTTCACACATTTACTTTGCAGGCTGACAACAATGTACAGTCCCACAAAAATATTGCGGATGAAAATACTCTTAAGGTCGATGGTGGTAAATCAGGTAAATAAACTGCGACTTTCTGCTGCCAACATTTTGTTCCTTAGTTGCCTTGACAACCTATCAAAAAATTCGTCTAATAATATTCACTTGATCTCATCTAAAAAATATTTGCTCCATTAACAACGTATCGAACTTTTTCACCGCCTTTAGAATATGAAACTTATCTGCTGAAAGCTAAATAAAAAAACCCAAATACATGAAACATTTGATTAAAATTTCGAAATACACTTTTTTTTCCTTTATGAGCAAAAGTCAAGGTGTTGTGCAAGCACTTGAAAAACTATAGCTAAAGGTCCAGCGCATAAAAATTTGAAATCATTGCAAAGATCAGGAGTAAATATTCTGTTTCTCAGCGAGGGCTGGAGATATTCACCTTCAGCAAAATCCTCACAAGTGTGAAGAAATCGTGTGTGTGTGTGTGTGTGTGTGTGTGTGTGTGTGTGTGTGTGTGTGTGTGTGTGTGTGTGTGTGTGTGTGTGTGTGTGTGTGTGATTCCGCCCATGCAACATTTTGTTTATAAGAGAAAGATCAATTGAGGCTGGCCGAGACATATGGAGGACAGAGGAGCACGTGAAATGCGAGCTGCAGTGACGCACACTAGAGACGTCCTCAGGTGTCCACGGAAGAAGTCTCGTGGTGCGGCTGATGTCTCGCGTGGTCTGGAGGCGTATGGTGTATAAATAATGTGTGTTTTCGACTCTCTTCCAGGAGATCGTCAGTAAGTCGTGCTTTTATGTGCGATTGAGGTGATGAATGTGGTTATTTTTGTACATGTCTCAAGTAAAGCTATTCTTGAAAAAAATAAAATGAAGATTAGATCCGGTACCGGCCGGATGTCGTCAGTCCATTCCAGGCGGTCCGTGGGCGCAAATGTTAGGCACTCGTGACTAGTACTGGGAGGTACTGCGTTTGCCTTTTAAAATTTTCCACAGCCACATTTTTGTAATTTTTTATTATTTGCACGAGTTTCTGAAAACAGCACACACACACACACACACACACACACACACACACACACACACACACACACACACACACACAGATTCATACTGTCAAGGACGGATGAGAGAGCATGGCTGCTAACACGTTGAGCAGGCTGCACGTGCTGAACGAGAAGCTGTGTAAACACGTGTTCTCTACCCCACCCCAATATATTTTCGAAGATTCTAGAAGGGGTAATAGGTTTTAGTAAATACAGGACACCTACTAGCTCTTCACTTCCCATCGAGACACGGCAAGTGCCAATACATGCTTCGTGTGGGGAGTGGAGCTGTCGTTTCCGAGCACGGTTCGGTAACTATTTTTTTCTGGTCTTTTTGTTCTCCACACTAATAGTTCTCCGAACTTAAATTTTAATATCGTTGGAAATTTTAGTGCTTTTCTGTGTAGACACTTGTTAATCATTTGTACATTTTTCATTTGGCATATTTAACGTAAGCGGGTAGTGAATGACGAGTGCTACTTCGAGAGACCGCTGGCCATAGAATCGGCGCTGGTACACGAGCCAAGAGTGCCCCTCCCACTTTTATATTTATATGTATTAAAGAAAATCCCGAGACAAAAGGAAAAAATATTTTACCATTTTTAGTACATTTCAAATGTCATTTTATATTTTACGTAATTTTCTTTTTTAAAAAAAAGTTATCCGGATCGATGGCAATTCTTTGTCGATGTAAGTAGGTTAATGATATGAACAACACTGTTGTCGAAGCTGTCTGTTTGGCTGTGAATGTCACACAAAATGGCTCCCCACTGGACGAGGTACACACCTGCTGTACTTAGCCAGGTCAGGGGTGGGGGGGGGTTCGACAGTGAGACATAAGACCTGCTGACCTGAACATGTCTGCTTCATGGGCACTTCACCAGTCTCTGGAGAAAGAACGAGTGACCCACTTACCTAATTAATGTCACCTTATGTGACCTACTTTTGTCAGTGCCATGACTGACGACTCCAAAGTGGCGACAGCTGCAGCAGGCGAGGGAAGGGACCCCTCACCCTTTTGAAAAGAATAATCGGTTGTGCAAAAAAAAAAAATCGTCTTGACAATAGCCGTAATGTATCAAATGCTAAGAGAGAACAATTGACGAAGATCACATCACACAGGCGAGAGTGTGTAGTGTTCTCTCTTTCTTCCCCACCCTCCCAAACACCTCCCACGGAAGGACAGGGGGTCAATAATCTCAGCCAATCAAAATGGACTCTTGCACATACAATGTAAGCTCACTAGAAAAAGTTGCCGCCAGGTAAATGGGGTGAAAGGCAGTGGTAAGTGCGCGAGTTACCATACCATGACTGACCATACTATGTTGTAGTTTAGGTCCAATTGCATTTTCGATGTTTATGTATTGCTTACTTCCAGAGTAGCTGTTAACTGATGGTGTGTGCGAGTGAGAGAGAGAGAGAGAGAGAGAGTGTTTCAGAAGCTCATGTAAATAAAAAAAAATGCAAAAATGTGGCTGTGGAACCTAAAATGAAAAATGGAGAGAAGCGCCGTCGTCACAGTCCCAGTACCTAACACTTGTTAGTGCTCGAAGTACCAGTCACGTGTTTCTCTAGAGAGCTCGAGTGGGTAGACAAAGTATTACAAACAAGATTTGATCCACTTTTGCAGTTTTGATGAGGCTTGGTGCTCACGGATAAGGACAATGAAAGATCTCAGTTATACACACAAAGGAAAGTTCTACCTTTCTGTATGTTAACAGGACCTGGAATGTTCTGCTACTGATCATGACCCTAACATATTCCTAACATTAAGACCTGTAATATCTCCTCTTTATTACGGTAAGCCCCAGTGGACTAGGGTTGGTTTACAAGTGTCCCCCATCCTTTGTCAAAGAAGTAATTTTCTAAACCACTCTCCCACTGACCCATTAAATGAGAGAGGAAGTCTAGAGGTAGTCTGGTAAAGGTATGCCTTTAGTCCCGTAGGCTGTAAGGAAAGTGAGCATGATTCACTGTGTGCCGAGCCCTCCTTCCACCCTCCCCCCCTCTGATAAATCAGGTAGCCATTCCAGCAGAGGAGCTGTGGCGTGGGTAGAGGGAATTTTCCAGCCACAGCCTCCAAACAGCAATTTTCTGCTTGGCAGTGAAAGGCACCCGCCACTAAGCTGCCCCATACCCTGTCCCATCCCCACTACTTATTTCGAGCCTCGATGGCAAACATTTCATTTCCGTCGAGACTAGAGCAAATCGTCGCTACAGACGATTCAGAGCCACTCTCCCCCTCTCTTGTCTCCTCCCGCTCTTATCTCTCTCTCTCTCTCCTCTCTCTCACGAGAAGGTTGGAGAAACTCTGTTAACCAATGTATGGCGATCATCCTTGCTGGTAACCAGACTATTCTCGGCGACACCTTCTTTAGACCTGATGCGATAAGTCGGACAGTGTGAAGCCGCCTTTACATGAAGCTTACAGAGCTAGTGGTGAGGTATTTATGTCTAGATCAACTTCTAATGGCATATCAGGATAAAACAGCTCCAAACGATAAAAAAACAGCTCCGACGATATTCACTTAGAAGCAGGCGATGAAAAAGACGAGACGAAGATAGTAGACGGTTATCTATCTGGTGATTTCCCTTTGCAACAGGGTTAAGGTCCTTGGTGCCAATGTTCGTGCATGATTACAATGAGTCACAAACGTTGTGATCAAAGAACACTTCTATTTAACATTTTTCTTTACATCTCTTTCTCCTCGCCATCCCCCAACCTCCCCTCCCCCAACACACACACACGCGCACACACACACGCACACACAGCTGTAGACTAGATTCTAGACGGGCGCCCTTCTCAGGAGACCTCATCCTAACGGATAAATATCTCCCGAGGGGGGCTGGCGTTCATCAAAATGGCTAAAGCGTTTTGCTGATACAAGCTCGTAAAGATTGCATATATGACGAGGACATCAAAGCCCGGACTGACAAGTGAGCCAGAAATAAGTCTGAGGCGTACTTGCCGACATACAGTGTCAGCAAAACCCGACATTTTTTTTTTTTTTTTTTTTCATACACGCAGTGTTCTTTGATGTTAACTTGAAGCGAATGCAATAATTTATTGAAAGTTCGACGGGTAAAGCTCAAAATATCTGTTTCCATATCTCTTTCCTCACCATCCCTCATCAGCAGATATCCCTGGCCCCATGTCGTCTGCTTGCTCTGCGTCTTTGTTCACGACCAGGTCACGTGAACATCTTTGACCCTCCAAGTACACAGCCATGAGGCGCGTTTCTTGCTGGTCTCTGAGACTGTCAAATTTTGTCATTCTTAGCATGGCCTCGAATAGTCGCTTGCTCGACCTGCAACAAATCTTAAAACTAGGATTTAAGAAATTACTATTCATTTTGCCAGTGCCTCAACGGGTGAAAGAGCTACAGGGTAGACCAAGACAACGACGCCACTTAGAGAGATAACTCATACTCGAATTGTTCTTGCCATAATGCTTACTTCCCCTTCGCGAACAACGGTGCCCTTTGATCTGATCAGCGGACACTCTGAGCGCTGACAGCCTGTCAGGCAAAGGAACATCCCCGAGCGACACCAGATGCTCTTACCAGAACATGTTAAACATAATGTAAATTCATATAACACAAGTTTTATGCTTAGCCGTTTGTTTTGCATCTAATAAATTATGTATAACATATTTTATTCATTTGTCTTTAGTTATTCTTTTCATGGCAATAAAAATCTTCTCCTAATGGAGGAAAAAGAAAAGAGCAGCAAGAGTGACAGTGACATTAGAGGCAAAGAAACAGTAAAGAATACCAGACCCTAGTGGCCGAAGAGGCAGAGAGGTGTCGGTGGTTAGCTGTGTCTAGGGCTCAATCTGTGAATGGCAAAGCTCAGCCTTTTCCGTCTGCTACTTTCATCTTGATTCATCAGATAAGAGAAAGTGTTCAGCCTAAGGCCTGGGCGAGCCTGGGACAAGTGGAGATAACCAAGAGCGAGAGCTTTATCGCCAAAGTTGCGAAGCGGAGTGCAGCAAATATTGCTTTATGTTACTTTACCCTTGGGCATCATTGTTACTGCCTCAAAGGTAAAATTACCTATCTGGACAGGGCTTTACATCTACGTTGACAAGACGCTTGTCATTAAGTTTCCATAGCAACGATTTACCTTCCGTCGTAGTTACGGCTCCAGGTTACGACGCCTCACCAACCAGCACAACCCTCACCCACCCTGCCCACAGACACCCTGCCCAGAGACATCCTACCCACAGACACCCTGCCCAGAGACACCCTGCCCAGAAACAGCCTGCCCAGAGACACCCTGCCCACAAACAGCCTGCCCAGAGACACCCTGCCCAGAAATAGCCTGCCCACAAACAGCCTGCCCAGAGACACCCTGCCCACAAACAGCCTGCCCAGAGACACCCTGCCCACAAACAGCCTGCCCAGAGACACCCTGTCCACAAACAGCCTGCCCAGAGACACCCTGCCCACAAACAGCCTGCCCACAGACACCCTGCCTCCAGACAGCCTGCCCACAAACAGCCTGCCCAGAGACACCCTGCCCACAAACAGCCTGTCCAGAGACACACTGCCCACAAACACCCTGCCCACAGAACCCTGCTCACAGACACCCTGCCTACAGACAGCCTGCCCACAAAGCAAGCCCACGGACACCAAGCCCACGGACACCCTGCCCACAAACAGCCTGCCCACAGAACCCTGCCCACAGACATCCTGCCTACAGACAGCCTGCCCACAAAGCAAGCCCACAGACACCCTGCCCACAGACACCCTACCCTGTTGATAGCGCTTGTTTTGAATTCATTTCCCGCGGGAAGCAGGTGACTCTTGATGGATTATTCAAAGGCTGCAGCTGCATGCCCGAGGACAGAAGGACAGCCGGAGGAATACGCATGTCTTTAACCTTTCGGGGTCAGCCAAGCGCGACTGCTTCCGATGGGTATCACATTTCCTGTATGGTCAATGAGCGGCGGTGTGGAGAAACAGGCTGAAAACTTGGCAAACAGTGGAGTCCTTTTCCTTCTATTGTTCCTCTGTGAATTTGTAATAATCGGCAACACGTGTAATTTTTTTTCCTTCTTTCTTTAAAACTCGGAAAGTTAAATTTTGCATACATTCATTGCTTGTGGAGGTGATAAAGAAAAGGGCATTTAAACGTTTGATGTTGCGGATTGTCACTCTTCAGTTTGTAAGTCCTGTTTTGTCCACTATCAGGTCTCGGGGGTAGGGTTGGTGAGGACGGTAATTTATCTTCATACTTACCATCGCCAGTAACCTCGTGAAAGTCGATTTTCTCTTCATGTTTTCTACAGATAATCATCATCATCATCGTCCTCATCAGCGATGATTGTAGATATTACCACTGAGTCTCGTCGCACTTCTCTCTCCTTCTCTGGGAGGTACTAAATGACAGGTCCATTCATTATCTTTTACCTGTCTTACGAGACTGTTTTCTGTAGAATAGTCTTTGCAAGTCTTGATGATCTAGAAATCATTTGAGTTTGTGTGTACACACTGTGCCAAAGATGTTGTCGTAGGGTCGATTGATTTGCCTGATTTCTTGGTACAGCGACTGCTAGTCTCTATCCTAAAATAACGGAGAACAACCACAAAACTTTTCTGTGATCTTTAACCTCGATGCCCGGGATGAAGACATACTGTCAACATGAGGTCACGGGAGTTGGTGAGAGGATGAGGATAAAGAGGATGGAAACAGTAATTAATGTTAATTACTTGGAAGTTTCTCTTTTGGAAGAAAAAAGTAGTGAAGACAAGCTTTTTTTTTTTGCCTCACCTCTGAAAGACATGGTTGACTGAACACACGGTTCTCACTGAACAGGAAAGGGGGGCGGGTCACAGGCACACAGGCACACAGGCGCAGCGAAAAACGGACTAGTCCAAGACAATTTAACACAAAATGCGAAAAACTTATATCTAGTAAATCAGAACATCAAGTCCCAATGAGAGAGAGAGTAAACTCACAAAGCCATTACAGTACAATAATTAACTAAAATTTAAAAGAAATCACAGAGCTCAGAAACACACGTCACTCCCTTGAACACAGCTCACGCTCTGTCCTGATCCCAAAATAAACGTTGCACTTATTTTGAAAATAACAGGTGACAGAGCTTTCATGGAGAGTGAGTTACAAGGAATGAGGAGAGAGAGAGAGAGAGAATACTAACAAGTATTGTATAGACGTAAGGCCATGGTGTGAATAATTCCATGGCTTCTTTTAATGTGTAAATTATCTGCATTGTAGAGGATATCAATGAGGTTCGTTTTAATTCATTGTGTTTTAAACTGTATCAGGGTTACGCGTGGGTCCAGCCCTTGAAACAGATGGCACCACCAGCATGAAGTTAGGTTTGACAGAGATGAGATCCGAACCCACAACCACAGCCTGTCTTCGCAAGAAGCACATTAGTGTAGTGTCAGTAGCCTGAAGCAGCGAGACACCACCGTGTGGGTTGTGTGTTCCTTTCTTTGGTGCAGATGGTCAAGAGTTCACGATTCACTCAATAAGTAAGGCACACTTTATTTCTTTTCTTCTAAAATTTCCGAATATTCGTAACCTAAAACCGTATTGACCTGCCCCCCTCCCCAAACTATGGCAATAATTTATGTTATAAATCTTTCGACATTTTTCGATAGTAGTTAACCGTCCACCTTTCAGACTTCGATCCTACAAAGCTGGTCCCTAACCTTAATTGTCTCCCCACCGTCATCAAAATCTAACAACCGGAAGTGACGACAAATCGACCCCACACCACATGCAATTTCGTGGTAATTTCTTCTCCAAAAAAAAAAAAAGGAAAGAAAAACCAATTACACACGAACTGGTTACAACCACATCTTTCACAATAATTGCACGAAACAGCCCTACTGACCCACTAGGGCGACTAGGCAGTGAGGCACGTAACCATGGAGACAGACTCACACCCGCACATACAAAGGAAGGTGGCTGTCGTAATGTTCTCATCTTTGTGCAGAACAACGCAGTAGTCGTTGTCGTGGGCTGAAACATCCCTAAAACGGTTTACAGCAGATGGAAAGCAAAGAGGTCATGTCAAAGGACGGTAAAAAAAAAAAAATTCCCCGTGGGACTAGAGGCTGGGGTGTTGTGAGGATGGCAAGGATAGAAGTGCAGTTGTGACCGATTTGTTCTGGCTTTCCACATTCACAGAGAGGCTTTTCTTTTATGTATATATTATTCATGCTAATGGCGGTACTGTGTGTGTGTGTGTTAGAAATAATGGATAAGAGAACTGTTGAGTAGAAAGATAGAGATTGGTGAGTATAAGTATGAAGAGGACGTAGAATGTGTCTGTGAGTCTTAGTGATGTTGGAATTCTGTTATTTTTGTTTTTGTTTTTGATGACTTGTCAAAGGACCACAGCAAGTAACTCTGTGTGTGTGTGTGTGTGTGTGTGTGTGTGTGTGTGTGTGTGTGTGTGTGTGTGTGTGTGTGTGTGTGTGTGTGTGTGTGCATACAAAGCCCCGAGCGAGCAAACGAACCTGCACATCTCTCGCGAGTCTTGGCCATAATTTCGAGTAGCAGGGTCGTTCACCCTTAAAGGTGAAAAGAACACCTGATGCGAGAAAATACTTTTTAGCAGGAAGCCAGCAGCGGCAGAAAGCAGTCCCGTCCAAATTAACCGAAAAATTACAACATCGCAACAGAATTTTGCCCCCTCCTCCACGAAAAATAAAAAAGAAATCGGATAATATCCCACAAAGATGAGAAATAGACCGGGTACTTACTTAAGAAAACCCTTCTCTGTGGGAAGAGGTCAACGTCCTGCCAGCCTGCCATCCACTACAACCCAACTGCCAAGTGTCGGGAGCATCACGCAGATCCAGAAACAAAAGGGAATGGGGGAAAGGGGAGGTAATTAGAAAGGGGGGAGACAAATGTAACGATCATTGCCTCTGTTGAATATTCTGCTGCTTAGCATCGTCACATATCATCAATATCAGATGAAAGATAAGCACATTTGCTCACATTCCTCGTCCTGGGAGCTTGCCTGATATACTTTTCCAAAAGTTCATGTAAGCGATCTCTCTGATAACTGTTACTTGTATCTACTACTACTACGACTACTTAATGACTACAGCCATTTGTGCTTCAGCCTACCCCAGAAAACATGCAACAATTCTTTTCTCCAAACAATGCAACTGAATTATCAAGTACAAAACATCCTGTTCTTTAAACCATCGACAAAAATATTCCCACTTAATGACCAGCACAGAGGAAGCAGATTCTAATGTTCTGAAGAGTATCCGACTCTTATCCGTAAAAAGAGAGGCCATGCTAAATATAAACTCAAATGCACCCGAAAAATAGCAGACTTGGCAATGTCTTCAAGAGAAGACGACTTGATCCGCCCAGAACATCCGATTCTAGCTTGGGGGATACAATTGGCGAACCTTTAGAGCTCAAGCAAATACACTCCTAACTAATAAAAGTGGTGGCCATTTCAAATTATTAGCGGACTTCCCTGTGACTTTTCCTCCCACACAAAGAAACCGAGACACAGGCGAACGAGAAGATTAGCAGCAATAACACACGCACGCACCCATGCACACCCGCAGAGAGACAGAAATTAACTGACTTTTTTAAAAAAATCAGTGTAGGCTCGCACCCATGATTGGAGGGATGCAAACGGTGGAGGCAGCAAACAAAAGATAATAAGAAGTATTTACTAATCAAAGGGTTGTTTTGATTTACGGTGTTGGTATGACATAAAAGAACTACCTTCTGTAGATATATATATATATATGTGTGCATGACTGAAAAGAAGTAACCAAAAAAGTCTCTACCAATCTCAGTCTCGCTCAGTGCCGACATGCAAACAGCTACTTATTGCAGCCAGAGAAAACATTTAGTAAATGTTAACGAATATGAAATTATATATTCAATAGTGATAAGGTTACACAATGTACATACAAGTATCTTGTAATCTTTAAATAAATCATTCTTTGTATTAAGTTGCTCGCTCATGAACGTTCAGTTCATAAAACGTAAACAAGGAAGAGAGTCTGATACCAAACAACCCACATGAAGTTAGTTTGTAAAAGGTTTTCTCTTTGATGGTCTGTAGATACATGTGGCTATGCTGACCACAGCAGGTAACTCTCGTGTGTGTGTGTGTGTGCGCGCGCGCAAGGAAGCTAGATTTAAAGGCATTGTATGGTACAAATCTAGAGCTCGAGTTTATTTTGCCAACCAAGAGAGAGAGAGAGAGAGAGGGGGGGATCAGACAGACGAGTAGAGGAGAAAAAAATGCAATAGCTGATCACTAACAAAAAATGACACTTTTGCATTTGTCTTGGATTTACCTCTAATGTTTTTGTCACTGGTGAATGTCCACAATCCAGAAAAATAAGTCGATTCTCATTAACAATATGCCACAGGAGAGAAGGACGCTTTACAATAGACTTTTATTTCTTTAGCCTTGAAGTGCTTTCGCTGGCAGGTCCGTAAAAACTTGATCGTCATTTTGTTTGAACAAATTATGTTTTCTCTGGTATAAAGACAATTCTTTGCTGGTCTTGAAAACTTATATGCTGTCTTTACGAAAAATATTTATCAGCATAATATGTTATTTATCTAAAACAAATGATACTTGTCCTGGTAGATTTTTAAAAGAAGATAGCAAGACTGTCATTTTGCTTTTGTTCTGTCTGGCTAGTCTTTAAAAGTCTAACTAGATTGTCACTTTGCTTTTCTTGAACAACTATTTCCCTCGTAGGTCTTGCTTCTTCACTTGACCTGCACAAATTATGTTTTCTTTGAAATGCATTTTAAAAAAGTTTTAAATATACATTTATCGTTCTGAACAGATGAATCAGACAAACTCAACTGAAATCAATAGAACTGCCAAATGCATCAGAGAAGAGACAGTGTGCAGATGTAGTTTACCCCAGTCAGGAACAATTACTCACGCGATGTCCTGCGATCGGAAGTTGGGGTCACATGAGCTGCATCACATGATAGCAGCAGTTGAAGGTGAAGCCATGTTTAGCAACAAAAAAGAGTAGCCACTAATATCTATCTTCTTGCTGCTGATGATGATGATGATGATGATTGCTTTTTGTCTGTTTTTCTTCTATTTGTAAGACGTTTTTGAAGTTTATGGGTGAGTGAGAGGCTTATACAGTGATGCATGTCTATCACTTCAAATGAGGAAGCTTATGAGTGGAACGGGAAGTTTAGGAGTGGCTTTACTACATGGTGACGGACGGATAAAAAAAAATGAGACAAATGGATCAGTGGCTGCACACGCAACCAAAACAGTTTTTTAAAGGATCAGAGGACTTGTGAGGAGACCAGAATCAAACACGCGGAGGGATTTTTCAGTCTTTTATACCACAAGTAGATGGACCTAACTTCCTACTTGTGAGGTCACTAAAAACTGTAGCCAATTCTTGAGCTGTGAAAATATGCTAATAAGGCATTGTCCAATCAGGGAGATGATAATCTGGCCTCACGGCAAATAAGGTTACGATAAGACTTTATTTATTCTAGAGGGCAATTAGAGACAATTCTATATGGAAGCACGACAACAAAACAACAAGACCACAGCACATTCATGCGACGATAGTTCAGACTAACACATGAGCTGCATTCACTTGCACTCAGTAGCTTTCAGAAGTCGTGAAAGGCCGAAACAATGAAGGACCGCCTCAGTCATTTAGACCTTTTTCTTTCAAAGATAAGAAACGAAGAAGGATGCAGTCTTCACAAGCGTGCATCTCGTGAACAAAACAGAATGTTTCGCAAAGATTTTGGTAATTAGTATCCTTCAATAAATGAAACTCATCAAGTTCAAACTAAATTTTTTCTCGGGTTAACATTTAAGACCTGAAAAATTTACGCGAAAAGGAGATTACTCAGGAAAATTTCTTAATACAAAATATTAGTAGAAAGAAAACCAAACCATTATACACAAGAAAAAAAGTAGCCAGACCTTTTGGTGTGTATCTGCCCACCTTCATCAACAGCTTAAAACTGTAAATCTTACTTTTCCAGTTGAATGTTCGTGATTTTTTTCTTTCTTTCTTCTGGAAGAATTTATAAAATATTCCAAGACTGGTTCTAAGCTCAAACAATACAATTTTTTGTTTTAAGAAAGCGAGTATTAAAGGTAACAAAAACAAGCGACTAAGAGTTTTATATAAATGAAGGTCGCTCTTTTTACACCAAGCCTGGAAACTCTTCTTTCGCGGCTGACATTGTTTTCCTGTCCTGTAGCTGAGTGAGAGACTCGCACCTACAGAATCAAATACATTAATGAATGTTCTACGATGTAACATAAACTCGTTTGACACGACAGCCATAACCTCCATTCTTTTCCTACCACCTCCCGCTCCTTTCAGCTTCCCACCCACACATCATTACATGGGTTAAAGACGAGGAGGGCAGGTGCTAGCTTCGAAAACCAACACTTGTCTTAGAAATAGTTCTTTCCCACCCACCGACATGGCAAATAAATGATTTGGAAAACAGTCAATGTTGGCAGTCAATAGAAATAGTTGTATTGTTTTATATATCATCCGAAATAGATGTCTCGTCTGACAAAATGCTAATCAAATTCTTCAATGCAGGTGCAATGTTAACTTCTAAGCCAGGAAATGAACTTCGGCAAAAACTACTGCGGTCTTCTTTTAACATCTCGAGGGTATCATTTCGCTAGATTCTTCTTTTGAAAATGTTTAAATCTTTATTTTATTTTATTTTATTTATTGTTACTTTCAATTATTTAGCCAGTTGGGCGATTTCCTTTCAACCCCCTTTCCTTTATTTCTTCCGTACAATAGATATTATAATATATACATTTCCCTCTCAGCCTTCCTTCCTTTATCTCTTCCAGACAACAGACACGTGATTACTTTCCCCAGATAATTTCCTCAACCTCTTCATCTATATAAACAGCAACATGCTGGTTCCACAATAACATCGCAGCCTGCCACAAGCCATTAATTCAATTGTAATTTAATCTGATTTTACATGGATTGTTTGATTTTTGGCTGTGAAAAACCTGCCCTGCCCTGCCCTGCCCTGTCCAGAAGGGCACTAAGTGCTGAGTTTGCTGGAGCTGATGAACCATCGAGGCCTCATTACTGGTCATGTCCGTGTTTCAAGACCATGTCCTCCAGTTTAAAGCCTGGTGTTGTTAGTTTGCGCATGCTCAGGCTTTTCTCGGGGCACAAGTGGGAGAATGTCAATAGTGACCCTCCGAGTGCAGACATCACATCACCTGCATTTGAATGGTTGTACTTAGAGAAGAAGCATGCCGTGAGCCCAGGAGTGGTAACTGGTGTTTATGCAAAGGAGGAAAACACATCATCACCGCGGGGCAATTTACTGTCGCTGAATTTAAGGAGGCTTGTGGGCGGGGGGAGGGGGAACACAAAAACAGTAGCATGAACTATGACCCCAGGTTGCTGATGAGTCTGATGTGCTAACGACTTGCTGACGAGAAAACAAAATCTTTTCCACTTACTTTCTCCAGTCATTTATTTTTCTTATCCGGCCCCCAACCTTTCTTTCTCATAACAGACAAGAGATGAGTTACAGAGCACCCACCCACACACACACACACACGCATTGCAACACAACGGTGCAGTGACGTCATAGACGCACGGAAGTCAATTATCTGTTTAGCGGACATGCGCACTGGCCACACGCTGAACTGTTTCGGTCGAAAATTTCGAAACGAGACACTTGATGTATCTGGCGGGTACGGAGGGCGCTCTGTAACATTTCGCAACTCAAATGTTTATGTATTGACATTATTGTGTTGTGAGGGACAAGTTTTTTTATTTATTTATTTATTTATTTTTTTACTATATCGAGGATCTTCAGTCACTGTCTAACGGAAGTCACGTGACTGTATAAGTTAAAGCATCAACCAGCTCGTAGGCCTGACTGGCGAACTGTTCGCCTCAACAATAAGGACTATATTTTTCACGAAGAGAAAAATGACAAAGTATGAACAAGCTAATAGAGACTTATTTTAAAAAATAATAACAATTAACATGAACGGTTGTAAAATATCTGTTGGACAACACTTGATGTTTGTGCCGCAAGGTAATCTCTGAGCGAGGGTTGTGACGAGAGTTTCTGTTCCTGTTCTGTACACTTGTTACCACAGAGCCTGATGGCAGGTTATTATATTGCGGGGGTGGGGGGTGAGGGTCCTGTTCTTCTTCTGTTGTTCTTATACTGTTATTCTACTTTTTATTGTTCTGCTGCTATATTCACTATTTCTCTTTTCTTCATCATCGGTTCAGCGAGGACTGTCCAGGTTCCAGTCATCATCGAATCCGACCTGCCATCAAGCGCTTGACATGAGGATTCATCACCATGTCCCCGCCGCACATTCACGAAATCAAACACTCATTCAACATCTATCATCGCCCCGTGCAGCTGACACTCACAACCTGCTGTGCCGCTAACAGGACGAGGCAAAGCTAAATAACGGTAAGATTGAGAGCGTTCTCTGGTTCGAATCCCTCGAGGAACACTGTCGCTAGTTAACGTTTAACTATCATCTTTATCGTCCGTCATCCATCTTCACATCAGTTATTTTCGACATAAACTCTGGTCAGTGCTTTTTTGTTTTTTAAAAAAAGCGGGGTTTTGCGTTAAGTGTGGTCACACATTCGTGTCCACGCACAGCAACCATATTTCGAATTCTTTATAAAACGTCACACACACACACACACACACACACACACACACACACACACACACACACACACAATATATATATATATACCTAGTGGTGCCCTCGTACGACGTCTGTGGGGAGGAAAGTGAGAATAAATCGTAAGCATCAGCGATGTTCTCTCGGTACAGTGCCACTGTTTATAAACAACAGAAAAGATGCATGCTACAAGTGAAAATGTTTTTAACCCATTTGCCGTCAGAGTCACGAAAATTTAACCTCATGATGCATATTACCTGTCAGTTCTCTTTTCCTTAAAACCGTTAGCATGCACTTAAAACATGTTTGCTGCGTTAGCAAAATTTATTACTCTTTACTTTTCTGAATTATTGTTCATATCGTTCTGCTTTACTTCCTATTTTTCTATAAATTTATTTTAGTTGTCTGATCGTAATTTTCAATGGTTAAAAATTCCTGTCTCGTCAACCGAACGCTCATTTAATTGCTAAAGGAACGAGGACCTGAAATAGCTGCTGAGTTAAAAAAAAAAATTCTGAAGGTAAGAACTATAACTCGTAGATTTAAATTTCTGACATTGAGCATGACACGTGCTCACCCTCCTCGTGAACATTTTCTTGTTGTCGTGCAAATACTGGCTACGCGCTACATCGACTGCGCAGGTCCAGGGATCTCTCGAGCAAAGACAGTATCTCGACATCTCGAGTGACAGAAAAGGACGCTGATCGAAGGAGGAAAAAAATAAAACAGGGTGGGAGAAAAAGAAAAAATGCAGTTTGTATTCATAGAAAGCTTTGAAGAACTAATTCTCCGAAGCCATAGCATTAGAGTCAGAAAGAGATCAAGTGACTGGCAGTGGGCGTAGAAAAACATCCAAACTTCTGGCATGTGATAGTTGTCCATGATGCACTGCTCCAGTCCAGTCGCGTGCTTTCAGGGTGGGTGGGTGGAAGAGTGATGGCACCGGGGTAGACCCCCCACACACACACACATTTGCACAAACTTCATGTGCGTCAAGAAGAAAGGGTATTATTTTGCTCTTGTACAAACACCTGGGTCGCTTTGTGTATGAAGTGAGGATGCCAAATGGGTGAGAACGTGAAGAGGACGTGAAGAACGTGAAGAGGACGTAACCTCTGATCGTTGATATTCTTTCTCTCTTTTCTTGTTTTTCTCTCTCTCAGTCTGCTTGCTTTCTCTATTCTCTTCTTTCTTTTAGTCCTTTTTCGCTTTTCAGGTTTGCTTTTTCTTTAAAACCCAATTAGCTCCTTCTGTGATCACAGGATTAAGCGAATTTGTGTTAAAACAGAAAAGCGGACATGACGGAACATAACCACAGCAAATAATTGATAATGTTAGTTTTGTGTGCTTGTTTTTCAAAATAAAAAGAAAGATAAAAGAAAAAGCAATGCGCGGACGAAAACAGTATCGGAGTAGTTTTTCCGGTTAATAGGTAAGTTGACTATATTTTAATATGAATGGGGCAAGAATACAGTTCAAAGTGTTCAACAGCATATTATACAAAAATAATGGGCATGATATTTTGTGTATTACTTGTCTGAGCTACTGATGCCGTGTAACACCAGTTGGTCTCGTTCTTCTGCTTGTGCCACGCATCAAACATTCGCATGTACTCATCCTCATCCTCCTTCTCTATCCCAGCCGTTTGGCATCTTTTGCTTCTTTCTCTCTTTGTCTACACTTCAAACTTTGATCCTGGCCTCAAAACCCACCTCTTTAAGAAACACATTTCTAATAAGGCAAACTCTTCCATTCACTCCTCAGATCCTCAACTTTGTCTGTCCATTTCGTTCATGTTTGCCACAGTCATCTGCTTCTGCTGCCTGTGTGTCTTCGTTGGATGGTTATTTTTTTCGGTTTGTTTGTATTTTATCGTGCACAGCATTTTGAGCTTTCCTCCAAGCAGGAAAAATTCACTCTTTATTATTATTATTATTATTATTATTATTATTATTATTATTATTATTATTATTATTATTATTTGACTGCCTCAAAGATCAGCAAGCCTATAAAGACAGAAGTAGAAGCTAATGACAATGTCGAGGAGAATCACAAAAGAAATGACATGGAACTGTACGAAGACTATTGGCAGATTGATAGCTTTGGCCTCTTGATGGCATTAAGGCCGCAGTTTATTACAAGGCGGAGATCAAATCTTAAGGTCAATGTGCAGTAAAGCCTTTTGACCTGAAAAAAATTGTTGCGCCTAAGTTAATCAGTTTTCTACCTTCCTGTTCTCTCGAAGCATAAAGTTGATGTCTTTTATTTAGATGATGAAATGTTGATAGCTTTGTAAGAAGTGGGCCAGGACTTCCTTGTTTAAGTCCGGAGGACTTCTTGATCGTTTCTCACTCAGTGGTTTGATGATTGTAATTTCGTGGAAAGTGACATCAAAACATGTTTCTTCTACCTATTTACCTGATGGTAGTTGTTGATGTCTTCTCATTAGATGATTTAATCTCGCCTATTTACCACATTATGACAGAAAAAAAATTCTGCTTTAGCAAGACCACGAGAAGCCATAATAAAATCAGACTCCTAGACTACCTCTAAGGATTCCATTATCCGGTGTCCTCCATCACCCATGATATCATCGCAAAATGTTATACTTCCGGCAAGCGAAATATATTCCATTATATTCCATATATTCCATTCACGCATGATTTCCCTAAAACTCTGACTTATTATTATCACAGTCGCCATCCACTTGCTATAAAAGGACTACCATGACGAAAATGTCTACAAAACATCAATGTGACTTGTTCAACATTGTAAGTGGTGCATCGAATCTATGGCACGACACGCGGAGGGTTGAGGTCAATCGTCTCACTCCGCTGCTGTACAGGGTGGGGGGGGAGGAGGAAGTCATGGAGTTTTTTCAGTCAGAGGCAGGCCTGGGCAAACCTCGATCACGAGGTCTTACCTTCGTGGTTGGGAACACTCACAACCAAGGGACGTAATCATGGTCAAGAACATTAACAACCATTAGTTGTAATTATGAAGCAGAGGTAACGTTACCTCAGGGGTAACTATGTACAGAAATAGTAACTGGAAGCAGTTCCAGACAACAACACGGTTGACAACTATGCCTACAGAGGGCTTGCAATAGCTGTGGGTAAAATAAACCCGGGGGTTTAGGGGGAGAGGATACAGATGTATCTCTGCTTCATGACTACGGGCCCGAGGATCGTGTGCCTCCAACTAAACACCGTTAACCACAGCACAAGCTCGCGGCTGGTTACAGCAGCAGCTCATGCGAAAAGCTGCAGCTATTTTTTATCATCAGAAATCTCCTCACGCACGCGCGCCTACGTGAACATGCATTCATGTGGCCTTACACCCTTACACACGTGCGCGTCTACAAAGTCTGTTGGCTGGGTGGAAGACATGACTGAGGACCGGGTACGTGTAATGGCGGCCACGCACCAAATAAGGTGTGCAGTACGATGTTCGGGGTAGGGGGTGGACACGGGAGTGGGAAAGTGATGTGAGGACACGTGATATAAAACACATGACACATGACACAAACACAAGACACAAGACACAATAACGAGAAAACCTCGACAAAACACTAAACACTCCAAGAACTACAGGAAAAGACGAACATGTCTGGACTGCGGGGATACTGGTAGGGCAAGTTGCTTCACTTAATTATTCTACTTCTCGTTTCAACACCGCAGTGTTTACTGATAATTCATCCATGAATCTGTCTGTCTGTCTGTCTGTCTGTCTGTCTGTCTGTAAAGTCTACACATGTTTAATATTTAAGACAGGTAAAGGCCGTCCGTGACCTTATCAGGTTGTTGGGGAGTGAGGTGCGAGAAACCTCTTTTTTCTCGGGGGTAGCTTTATGTGAGGGTGGTACCCAACACCTCTCCCTCGCTGCTTTACCTTCCCCAACTCTCTTTGAACTCAGGTACCCGTTCCCGACAGCTGAGTCGACTGGGGGAAGCTTGCCGCGCCATACTATCTTTAGGATACTTTGTAATATATTTAGGATAGGCTGTAATATAATTAGGATACGATGTAATATATTTTAGATGCGATGTAATATATTTAGGATACGATGCAATATATTTAGGATAGGCTGTAATATATTTAGGATACGATGTAATATATTTTAGATGCGATGTAATATATTTAGGATACTTTGTAATATATTTAGGATAGGCTGTAATATATTTAGGATACGATGTAATATATTTTAGATGCGATGTAATATATTTAGGATACGATGCAATATATTTAGGATATGTTGTAATATATTTAGGATACGATGCAATATATTTAGGATACGATGCAATATATTTAGGATATGTTGTAATATATTTAGGATACGATGCAATATATTTAGGATACGCTGTAATATATTTAGGATACTTTGTAATATATTTAGGATATGTTGTAATATATTTAGGATACGATGATATGTTGTAATATATTTAGGATAGGCTTAATATATTTAGGATACGCTGTAATATATTTAGGATACTTTCACACCACAACTCACCCAGTCAGCGGGCAATGATTGACGAGCGCACAGTACATTCTTATAACACATTGTCGATTCTTTTTCCCACCCTAAGCCTAGTTCGCGATTATGACCGAACTCGGATTTCAATCGTCGGTTCTTCCTAACTGGCATCGCAGGTTCTCTGGAATCAGGCTGAGACCGGAAGAGATCGCCAGGTAAGGTCGGGTACATCACGTGGCCGGCCTCAGTCACAGTAGTATCGCTGTCTAAAAGTTTAAACCAGCATGCTCCCCCTGTAACAGCAGGTTGTGTAATAATCTTGTTGTCTAACCCAATGCTTGTGTTCATGGTAATCAGCTATGTACCCGGTGGTAAATTCGCCCTAACTTGGGTAGGGAACTAAGTTGGTTAAGTTAGCGCCACAAGCAAACTACGGGAATTCCCGGACAAGTACCCGGACACACGCGTTCTTCAGTCGAGGGGTGGAACAGAAAACTTACAAATGAGTCAAGAAACTTTTTAAAAATTGAAAACAGCGAACAGGAAGCTGCGGAGAATAAAATCTGTTGATGATGTTCCTCTAGCAAGTATTAGACAACAAAAATATTATTTTCATTCAAGAAGAGTATGTGAGGAGTCGTCGGGAAGTGTGTGGGTGGAGGAGAGGCGAGGTTTCCAATAAACTACCCGCTGGTAAAACCATTTGGCTTCCAGTCGCAGTCTGCAGGTAGCGGATTTACTCAGGTCGGTTAAGGAAACAGGTGTTTCACGAATACGAGTTCTGGATGTTCAGTCAAAAAACAAAAACCGCTAACTAAGCCATCTGTTGGCCAGCTGTTGGCGAGCCCTGCATGTTATGTTTTAATACCGATGTCTAAACCAGCTGTTGCAAAATTCTATATGTTACATAATATTACCGTTCAAATAGCTGTTAGTGAGCCCTGTATATTATAATACAGCTATCTAAGCCAGCTGTGAGTGAGCCCTGTATATTATAATACTGCTATCTAAGCCAGCTGTGAGTGAGCCCTGTACATTATAATACTGCTATCTAAGCCAGCTGTGAGTGAGACCTGTATATTACAGCAGTCTAAGCCAGCTGTGAGCGATCCATGTATATTATAATACCGCAGTATAAGCCAGCTGTTAGCGAGCCCTGCATGTCATGTAACAATACCGCTAAGTCAGCTGTTAATGAGCCCTTTATAACATCGCAGTCTAAGCCAGCTGTTAGTGAGCCCTGTATATTATGATACCGCTATCTAAGGCAGCTGTTAGTGAGCCCTGTATATTATAATACCGCTATCTAAGCCAGCTGTGAGTGAGCCCTGTATATTATGATACCGCTATCTAAGCCAGCTGTGAGTGAGCCCGGTATATTCTAATACCGCTATCTAAGCCAGCTGGTTTTGAGCCCTGTATATTATAATACCGCTATCTAAGTCAGCTGTGAGCGAGCCTTGTATATTATAATACCGCTATCTAAGCCAGCTGTTAGTGAGCCCGGTATATTCTAATACCGCTATCTAAGCCAGCTGGTTTTGAGCCCTGTATATTATAATACCGCTATCTAAGTCAGCTGGTAGCGAGCCCCGTATATTATAATACCGCTATCTAAGCCAGCTGTGAGTGAGCCCTGTATATTATAATACTGCTATCTAAGCCAGCTGGTGGCGAGCCCTGTATATTATGATACTGCTATCTAAGCCAGCTGTGAGTGAGCCCGGTATATTCTAATACCGCTATCTAAGCCAGCTGTGAGTGAGCCCTGTATATTATAATACTGCTATCTAAGCCAGCTGGTGGCGAGCCCCGTATAATATAATACTGCTATCTAAGCCAGCTGTGAGTGAGCCCTGTACATTATAATACTGCTATCTAAGCCAGCTGTGAGTGAGACCTGTATATTACCGCAGTCTAAGCCAGCTGTTAGCGAGCCCTGCATGTTATGTAACAATACCGCTAAGTCAGCTGTTAGCGAGCCCTTTATAACATCGCAGTCTAAGCCAGCTGTGATTGAGCCCTGTATATTATGATACCGCTATCTAAGGCAGCTGTTAGTGAGCCCTGTATATTATAATACCGCTATCTAAGGCAGCTGTTAGTGAGCACCGTATATTATAATACCGTTATTTAAGGCAGCTGTGAGAGAGCCCTGTATATTATAATACCGCTATATAAGCCAGCTGTGATTGAGCCCTGTATATTATAATACCGCTATCTAAGCCAGCTGTGAGTGAGCCCTGTATATTATAATACCGCTATCTTAGTCAGCTGGTAGCGAGCCCCGTATATTATAAAACCGCTATCTAAGCCAGCTGTGAGTGAGCCCCGTATATTGCCATACGGCTATCTAAGCCAGCTGTTAGCGAGCCCCGTATATTACAATACCGTTATCTAAGCCAGCTATTAGCGAGCCCCGTATATTACAATACCGTTATCTAAGCCAGCTGTGAGTGAGCCCCGTATATTACAATACCGCTATCTAATCCAGCTGTGAGTGAGCCCCGTATATTACAATACCGTTATCTAAGCCAGCTGTGATTGAGCCCCGTATATTACAATACCGCTATCTAAGCCAGCTGGGACTGAGCCCTGCATATTATAATACCGCAGTCTAAGCCAGCTGTGAGCGAGCCTTGTATATTATAATACCGCAGTCTAAGCCACCTGTGATTGAGCCCTGTATATTATAATACCATTAAGTCAGCTGGTAGCGAGCCCTGCATGTTATGTAACAATACCGCTATGTGAGCCAGCTGGTAGCGAGCCCTGTATATTATAATACCGCTATCTAAGCCAGCTGTTTGAGAGCCCTGTATATTATGTAACAATTCCGCTATGCGAGCCAGCTGGTAGCGAGCCCTGCATGTTATGTAACAATACGGCTATGTGAGCCAGCTGTGGACAAGAGCAAAGTAACTAGTGGTGGCTCTTTTCATCATTTTTTCTTCGCCTAAAAATTTAGGAGTGGAGCTCACGTGTGCGAGTGCAATTCGTGTCTGGGACCTCGGTAAAGTTTAGAAGGTAAGCGAGTCAGCCAACAGGCCAACCCTCCCACCCCCCGAGCTCCAGTCACGTGGTCTGCGTGCTAAGCAAAGCAAGAGGTCACGATGTCTAAATAAGCAAAGGTCAATGTTCGCCAAGAACAAACAGACGTTTCCAACGGCTTTTGGGGTCTAAAAATAGCCCCACGTCGGATCGCTTGGAGACTTGGGCCACGAAACATGACTGTTCTTGGGGTGGTGCTCGAGTAGCAACTTCTTGATGTCCCGTTAGCGAGAAGTATCCTCGTCTCTCGTCTTCATCATTATGAGGGAATGATTAGTTAGAAAAATAATTGCAGCGTGTTGATGGGATGCGAAAACATGGTAAATCTGTTATCTCGAGGGTCTTGTTCAGGCTTCCTTACATCTGTAGTCTTCAAATACATACAGGATCCTGGACCAGCACAACTTTATTTTCTAAAGAGCACTGGTTCAAGTCGTGTTATCCTCTTGAATGCCTAATTAAAATGATTCCTCACACACACACACACACACACACACACACACACACACACACACACACACACATGGATTTCAAGTGTATACACTGTCCGCAGTTTATTTATTAATTTTACAAGATTTCTTGCTATTTAAATCTCCGTAAACACAGTGAGTGAAAAAAGAGCTTTTGTTTATACTCTTGTGAAAAGTACTGTTAAGTAAAAGTATGCGGCTGTGTGTGTGAGAGAGAGAGAGAGGGGGAGAGAGAGAGTTCCAACGGCAGCCACCAACAGCAGACATCTTGATATGACTCTGCAGAAGCCTACTATTCCTGTAATGAGAGCAAATCCCAGCGGCCCCCACTCAAGGACATGGCATCAAGACAGCAGCGTCATCCTTCTTCCTCTCTTTTTTATCACTCTCGCTAGCTCGCGCACACGCACTCACACGCACGCACACACATTAACAAAAACACGCACTCACACACACCTACACACACACACACACACACACACACACACTCACACACATTAACAAAAACACGCACTCACACACACACACACACGTACACACACACACACTCACACACATTCACAAAAACACGCACTCACACACACTCGCACTCACATATTCACAAAAACACGCACTCACACACACTCGCACTCACATATTCACAAAAACACGCACTCACACACACCTACACACACGTACACACACACACACTCACACACATTCACAAAAACACGCACTCACACACTTGCACTCACACACACACACACACACGTGTCTGCTACATGAGTCACGTGGCGCCGCGCTATGTGTTATTACAAGTACTAACACGCTCTGGGCTGTGAAGTTAATGCCCTCTCGCCGAGATTAAAAGGAAAAGCGCCAGTATCATTTTGGGATCAAAAGAAAAACATGGGCTGAAAAAAACACCTCAAGGAGGTACATCAGCACGGGTTTACTGTTGCACAAGCTACCCAGCCACAGGATTAGGGGTATTAGGGGTACCTCTGATGTCAGTCGCATCGTAGTTGCTCAGACGAGCAGGACAACATGTAACAGCCGTCAGTGTTTACAGGGTGCGACAGATATGCACTCACATAACTGCTAGTGTTTGTACACACTCTACTCCCTCTTCTTTAGTTGCAGTTAGCACGGAGCAAATGACAAAAGTTAAAAAGCCAATCGTTAAAACGGCTGCCAGTACGACGGCAGTTTGCTTTCATGAGAACGGGCCCTGAACCAAAGAAGATAAAAGAGGAGGAAGAAAGACCGTTGTGAAGGGAAGGGTGTTCCAGGCCCGGCATCGCTCCGCCGAGCTTTACCCTGACACTGGGTTCAAGGCCAGAGGTTGGACTGGCGTTGCCTGGCTGGCCACACAGACATGGTCAGAGCGGAATTCAGTGTCGAGCGCAGTTCTTGTTCCACTCCTGTCTTGTATGTAGTTCAGCTGCTGGTCAGTGGACAGCCAGTTACCCCCACCCCATCCCTCCGTCACTTGCAACCTCATCTAACGAGAACCGTTACGAAGTGGCGCACTGCGCACGTGCAGTCGGTAGGAGCTGCGCGATTGCGCCTCTGCGCAGGATGCGTCGTCATCTTGGTGTTGTCCAATGCAACCGTCCCTGGAGGTGGGTGCGGCCTGCTTCCACGCATACTGTCTGCAGTTTTTAGCATTATATACGACTTATCATGTGCGTGTGTCATGACATTACTTGTAGACCAGACGGTGTAGAGACCTCGATGTTGTATATCTTGTGCTCGATCTTTGTTTAAACTTTTTACCAGCAGTCGTAGTTGGTTTCAACAGCTCGTGCTTTTGTATACTTAGCACTGATGTAGGAATAAGATCTCTTTGTTTTACTGAAAGTCCAAGACTATTTTGTATTGTATGACTCAATAACAATCGCCTTTGAAATGTTTTGAGCAAATTCTTGAGTGCGGTGTGGGGATGAAGTTCACACGACAGGTTTCAACAAAGCAGAGACCTGTATATACACATCTCTGAACAAAGTGAATCCACTGGCGTTTGCTACCATTATCTTTAGGAAATGACAATGACTATATACAAACTTAATCTGAGAGTCAAAGAAAACATTCAGCAACAGCATACTGTGTTCTGGTCTGTTTTACTTTCACCGAGGATTACATCTTTTTCTCTTCGAATTCAGACGACGATGTTTTTAGAAATACTTCCCTTTCTTCACTCCCTGTTTTCTCGTCAAATCCAGGTTTGATTGAGAGACAAATCTTAATATAATACTTCTTGTGCCTTTTCGTCATAAAATTCCACTGGAATATGTTTTCGTGATACTTTATGCTCCATTTCCAGCGATTTTCGCTTACCCCTCGGGTTAGCCTTTAAGGATTACCTCCGCATATACAGCGAACCATTTGAGGTTTACTGTCGTAAACATGGCCGACCACCTGAGATTTACTGCTACTAAAGGTACATAGCTAAGAGACCATCATCCTTTAATCTTACAATCTGAATGAGCAGACTCCAAAGACTGCTATGGTGGTGTATGATGCGGGTAAACTCTTACACCTGGCACCCGAAAGCTCAGACCATGACAGGTGTTGCTAGCTCGCAGGGTGGGGAAGGGTTGGGGGACGGTTTGTGACGAGTGCTCAGCTCGAGGTTGTCGGTGAACTAGAGAAAAGGATGTCATTCACAGCCTGTGGTGGGGTTCAGCACCCCTTTTGTTAATCCACACATAACTGCTGCGACGGGGAGGGTCAACTCTCTCCTCCCTCCGCTTCGCTCATACGCCAAGGTGGGGTTTTATGCCCACAGGGACCCACTGACACGACCGACGACAGGCTGAGAGCATTGCGAGCTCTGCTCCACTTTTTCAACCACGGCAGCTTTTTTTTTGTTCCGACTACATTCAGCCTCTTGTCACCTGAATCAGTAAAGATTATAAGGTCCAGGTTCGGATGTCACCGTGAAGTACAAGTATTTTTTTATGAAATTAATTCTCGGCAGAAGTACCTTTCTATCACACTACTAATGCAGCAACTTTTGCAGCGATAAACCTGATCTTGCATGTGCTAACAGTACTAGCACGTACTGTCAAGTACCATCACGTACTAGCACGTACTGTCACGAACTTTCACGTACTAGCACGTACTAGCACGTACGAAGACACAGATGCAGGTTGAAAGATGAGTGCAAAACAGTTATGTGGAGTTTCTGGAGGCCCAGATCATCGGAGGTAAAAGATACTCTCGGAGTCTGGAGCCCGTAGGTAAGTCTAACACACATTTCCCATACTTAACCCGCAGGGTAAACAAGTTAAAAAACCTCCAGTGTCGGTGGATACCCTGCGGTCTCCGCTTTGCCTCGGGTTCATAACTGCAGGGCCTTGTATCCTGCTGGTGCTCTGTATGCAAACAACAGAGATGACTCTCTCCCTCATCCCCGCCACCCCCCCCCACCCAATCATCTGTTTTGTCGGTGAACTGGGAGGCAAAATACGGTTAGGGGTTGACGCCTTTGTCTCACTAGGGTTTGCCCTGCGGTATACACGTGTGCACCAACTGTTGCCCTTATTTCGGGGGTTTCCTTTGTACGATTTTTTAAAAGTAAAATTTGTCGTTCTTTGTACCAAATCCGTGTGAGTCTTTCGCGGGTGGGAGGGTGATGGATTAGGGGGGTAGATGCGTAGATCCTCCCAATGTAGAGCAGATTGTATGCACAGATAGAGCGCGGGGTTGGATGGGGTAGTAAATAACAGATCTTAACGGTCGAACCCCGTGCACTTCTCTCTAGCTCTCTCTATCTCTCCCCCTACCCTCCTCCTCTCCCACATCTCTCTCATACCCTCTGTGTGTATGTGTACGTGCAGGCGCGTGTGCTTGTGTCCTTGTGTATGCGTGTGTGCGTGACGCCAGTGCGTTCCGAACTTTGTCGGATGCTTCCCATGGAACATGTTTGTGCATGTTTTTACATGTGCGTTCATGTGTCCAGATGGGTGCCAAACGCGGCGCACACACTAAAATACATCCATATACATATGTGCATACATTTATCTAAATATATATTATATATTGCACATACGCGCTCGCACCCAACGCACTCCTTCAATCACCCTCCCTCCCTCTCTCTTTCACACACACGCACACACAGAGTCAGACTGTTTTCTCCCTGGTGTTAATTTTAATTTCCGTCGCTTAAAAAAGAAGGATCCACGTCGAAAACAGCCTCCACCCATATTCCCACACCACAACACCAACACGTCCATCATCTGTTTGCGTTTCAGGAACTCAGCCTCTCTCTGGATAACCGTGACCTAGAAACATGCTTCCCGCTCGAAGATCTCGTGTTCCTGCGGACATTAATGGATTTTGACACAAGAGACCGCAGGCCGACTATGTGTTTCATCGGATTAAGTGTACGGCACTAAAAAGTCCACTGAAGAGCAAAATATTTAAATTGAGCGAGTAACGAAAACACTACTATTTACGACTGTGTGGAAGAGAGAGAGAGCTGGTTGCCTCCAAGTGAAATAAGACGAACTTTGGTCTCTAGGGGCTCGAGCTAAAATCTCGATTTCCCGTGTGACAAAGACAATTAAGTGCTCGCTCGGAGTACGAAGCATCTTGGGAAAGACGAAGGGTAGGGGATTGAACCCCTACAGGAAATCAAGATGCTAAAACAACTTTACTTTCCGTGATAAAAGGATCGACCAGAGCTTCGTGTTCTTAAAGGTTGATGTCACACAACCAGCCCTTGGAAAAACAGCAACGGAGGAATGTCAAGGGATTTCGTACGATGGAGAAGAAACTACACAAACGAAAATTGCATGTTTAAAAAAATGTGATCACAGTCTTCACCTGCTGAACACCGATTTCCGGCAGACTGATTCCCCCGCATCTCTGTCAGACATCCCAATGTTACCTTCCTCCAAGTTTGTGGTCCGACTTCCAAGAACGAAGACGACGATATGGAGAAGTTGTACAGGTGAAAGGCAGACGACCAACCTTCTAACTTGCAGCCAGCGAACCTACAGACCTACCAGTCCTTCAGTAACAGGTTGAGGTAACTGTGTGCAGTCTGAAGGAGGGTGTCCCTGGTGTTGACAATGTTCATGCTGAGCTGCTCACAACCACCCCAGTGGAACTGTTAGCTAAAGAACAGTTTGGGTTTAGACCTGGCAGGAACACAGTTGAGCAGATCGTCAGCTGTCTCCTCCTACAACATCAGCGGAATTTCTTTTTCAATTTCATTAACTTTAAAAACACACATGACAGCGTCTGGCACAAGGTGGTGTAGGATGTGATGGAAACATTCAACATTTAAAGGTCAAGTTGATTGCTGAGCAAAAATCGTTGGAAACAGAACATTAAGTATCACAAAAACATATTCCGGTGGTATTTTATGACAAAGAGGCATGAAAGATTTTATATTAATATTTTTCTCTTAAGCACACCTGGATTTGTCGAGAAAACAGGAAGTGACGAAACGAACGTATTGCACAAGCTGAAGTCAAAGAGAAAAGATGGAATCTTCGGTAAAAGAAAACTGACCAGGACACATTGTACACATTGAACAGGAACACGTGCGAGTATCGGTAGTTCAAGAAGCGATTTTTTTGCCCCAAAAATGAAACAGCTGAATTTGAAACACAGCCCTACAGATTGGAACTTTATTTAGAAGCTTCGAATGAAGTTAAAAAAAATAATTAAATGGTCCAAACGTAATTCATTCAACAGACTGGTAAGTCAATCAGATCAAAATTTAATGGGCAACAATAATTACAACTGACTGCTGATAAGGATTTTTTAACAATTAAAAATATAATGATAGTTTGAAACATGTTTATCCATGTAAACACTTATTTCTTCCTCATTTAGCTGCATGCAAAATTTGCTATTTACTTAGAACACGACAACCTGAGCGATGTTTCTTCATTTGACTGGAAGACATCCACACTCACTGTTACAAATACTTCGATCACGTGAGAGAACTCTTCAGTACAGGAGAGTAATTTTTCCCGCCTTTCTAGTTGCCGGTGAGAATGCCGATGTTTGAAGGCTTATATCTTTAAAATTAAGCATAATTATGCACTCATATTTTGTGAATTATTAATTTAAAACGAACTTAACCCGAGCATAAAGAAATAATGTTACACTGCTCTTGACCTTTAAGAGGGACTTGACATCAAAGCTGTGTACACGAGTTCAATTAGTTCACTTAATAATTACTACTTAATAACAAACTGGGAGACTTCTTTCGGACGGCAAAGGGTGTCCACCAAAGGCAAACGTATCGCCCCTACCCGTCAACCTCTATTTAGAAAACATCATGTGAGAAATCCTTCATGACCTCCCTGTCTATCAGTGGGATGCTCATATGCAACCTGCGCTTTTGAGAAGACGCTGATCTGATGAAAGGCAGCAAAAGCAAACTGCAGGACATTACAAACAAACTGAAGGACAATGCGAGTGCATATTGGACTTGTGAACAGCACTGGCAGAGACCAAAGTCATGGTTCACACCAACGTCTGCAGCAAAGAAGAAATCAAAGTGAACGGAGTACAGCTCCAAGAGATCAACAGCTTTAATTATTTGGGAGCTTAGTTATTCAAAGAGAACAGCTGCACGGCAGAATCCGCATAAGCATTTCAACAGCAATAGAAGCAACTGCCAGGCTAAACAGAATTTGGTGTAGCAGCACCATCAAGTTTGCTACCAAGTACTGACTGTACAAGTCCCTCGTAGTCCCTCATAGTTATCCTGCTACACGAATACGAGGCGCGGACTTACTGAAACAGAAAAAATTCCAGGCATTCGAGGCCTAAGAAAACTGCTTCGAATCTCCTACACCGAACATAAGAGCAATTAGTTTGTATGAACCACCACTGCCACCTTCTAGGGCCACCAGAAACCTCTTCTGGCAACAGCTAAGCCGCGCAAGCTGGTCTGGTTTAAGCCATACTGCCCAGATAGCACATGATGTTGGCCTGACATTGGTCCAGTGACTCTGGGTGTAGGGTGTCTTAACTACAGGAGCCAACCTTGTGCCAGCATGGAGCCGATATTCCTGACAGTCAGGAAGGTCCACTAGACAGCTGGCAGCGCGATAGAATGTCAGCCTAGCTAGTCAGTGATGCCTCTGATCAGGTCACGTGACCATTGAGACTGACAGGTAGACTTAGCAGCTACCAGCAGTCCGCCCAGCTGACAGAAATCGGTATCTCACTCCATAGAGGGCTGGGGGATGTATGGTATCGAGGGAGTGAGTAAAAAGTGAGTGGCTTCGAGAAAAGGGAGGTCGAGAGACACTCCTCACTCCCCAACGTCTTAATAACTAATGAAGTTAGACGACAGCCTTTAGGTTTGTATTGAGCCACAATTTTATTGGACACGACTATAGCAAGATGGGAGGTAGGTACTGTAGCTTGTATGGACTTGAGCACAAACAACTCACCAATATTAAATCCTGTTCGGATCCAGCTTTACACCAGTCACCAGTATTCTTTTTTTTTAAATCAACTTTGCGCCATCAAGTCCTAATATCGAGCGTCTGTAGAGCCATGACGGCTGATAAGTTTGGCCCAATATCGGGCCAATATGGAGCCAGTATGCCTGTGCTACTGAAGTCTAGTGTAATAGGACGCACATACACTTACCTTGCATACGCACGACACATATTACACACATACACCACGCTCGACGAGCCCCCAGTAGGTGGGGATGAAGGTGAAGAGATTTCTAGTTGATTTATGGAAGATGAAGAACTCGCTGCTCTCTCTTTTCTATCTGGCCATGGAATCGTCGTCTTTCTTCTTTTTACGTCATTCTTTTCCCAAAATGACGACGAACAAATGACGCACACAAGACGTCAAACACAAGACACCATTCACACAGGAAACAATACAAGACCTGCCCCTAACTCATGACATCATGATCACCCTTCTGGGTACCTGCTACGATGGCCGAGGCCGAGGAGAGCAAAACTGTCCAGCGAACACAAAAATTGCCTGACTAACAAGCATTACGACAGGCATAAGTGGCGAACCCGCTTGTCAGCCACCGCGTCTACCCAGTTCCTGCCCACCACACCCTCCACCAGGACCACAGCCAGCGGACCACCATAACTGGTTGTCAGGTCCCATTAGTCAAGGGGCGGATGTTCAGGAGTGTCTGCTAGAGCTGCTTATGTATACATGGCTACAGATGAAGGAATGATTACTGTAACTACCCATCTGTACAAAGCTAAAACTGGCTAATCTAAATGCTAATGTGTACAAAGTGTTATATATATATATATATATGTGTGTGCAGGAAAAAAAACCTTGACCACACAATCACCTTTAATCTTAGAGAAGGGTCTAAGATTAAGAAAGTGTTACAGACATACGGACGGACATGCATGACAACAGACAGCAAGTGCAGTAATTTCTACATTTCCATACTCACCGTCGATGTTTGATGCCAAGAAACCCCCCCGACTACGTAGGTGTGTGTGGGAGGGAAGGGGGTACCTGCACGTGCGCGCTCAGGGAAATCCTTCCTGAGCAGGTCGGCGCAAGGTAAGAACAAGGGTGGCACGCCGCTAATTGCTGCTGATGGATGGCCACTTGGAATCAAGTTTTAGTTCCTTCTTGAAAAAAGCCGAGTGGCATTTGCAGCCGCTGGTGCATCATGGGAAGAGAAGACCGAGCAGAGAAGATTAGCATGTCAATAACTCTTCCTGATCACAGCGCGCGTGGAACGGGTGGGTGCGCGAGGACCAGCATTCACGGGATACCCGGCTTGCTGTTACGCTTTGGCTTGGGTAACGGGTGGGCTGCCACTTGTAGAGCAACCCCTCTGTCACACGCACGCACACTCGCACACATACACACAGGCGCGCACCCGTCCAAGAACGCAATCAAACTACGCTTCATTGTGCAGTGTGGACCATTTCTATTGGTCATTTTTTTTTCTTTCAAAGACACCTGCAAAGCAGTCTTTTCTATCTTAGGGCAGTCGCCAAAATGAATCACCTCACTACAATTTTACTCACTCGAAACATCAAGATCGTTATTTCTGGCCACCCGTGTGACGTCACTACCGGGGTTCAGCAAGGCTACCCGCGCATCTGAAAGCTAACCTTCCTCCTCCTGCTTCTTTCGCATGTTCATTCCAGTGACAACAACGTTCATCCAACACGAGGGTCAACGTGTACAATGTTTTCCCTACAGTTAGACCGTGTTCTTTATTATAAACCATGTAGCAAATTAGGAGTGGTTCACTTACCACAAGATAACAATAAAGTATTGGCCTCAGAAATTAGGTAAAAAAAAATTTTCGTCTACTGGGGCCAAAAAGACAGCGATTTCATCGGCTCCCCCTCCTCTCCCTGCCTGTCCGGCGATGGCTGTAGTTTTTATTTTCTCAACACTCAAGCCTAAGTACTCAAACATTTAAAGCGGCTTATCCCATCCTCTTCCCACCTCCCCACCCCCTTCACGTCTGCACGTTTTGAACGAATGGACGGAATGGAGGGTGAATAACAGTTAACGCACTGCCGCCACACAGGCGCAGTCATTGATCCGCTGTCGTTCGACAACCGCAGCTACCGCAACGGGTTCAGGCGCCGCCAGCAAAAGCTTAGCCCTCCCTTCAAGGCGCAAGGGAGCTAATTAAGATACCCCCCACCCCTACCCCCTTCTCACCTTCACAGACCCCACCCCTCATCTCTCTTGCGCGTGACCGAAATGCCGAGAAGTCGTAAGATCGATGGGCAGTGGATGACAAGGGACGGTTAGACCCCGTGACGTAAGCACAGGGGTGAGTGCTTTGCACTGCGATCAGGCGACGGCATTAAAAGCTATTCCTTGCCGGACAAACGTGTTTCCTCCATAATTTGTCCTCTTAAGAACGGCATCGAGCCAGTTAGTCGCCCCTTGACTGGTACCTGTCATATGGGGACAGGGGGCGGAGCACGTGGATATACGCGGCAGCTGACAGGGGCTGCAACTCTTGTCTATTGTGGGCGATAGTCAGCAGGTCCTGTACAGGACGACCAGTCCAGTCTTTGATGGTCGTAAGTCAGTTCTTTCTCTGGTCACCGCGGCATCGGCCACCCTCCAATGTGCCCCGAAGGACAGTCTTCGACAGGGTGTCGTGTCAGGTCACGTGATCAAAGAAGACCTGGATACGTCCCTTGATTGTTGATAGTAGAGGTTCCTGGTGTCCTGCGACTGTGGCAACCGTGCTTCGTACAAAGTCAGTCATTGGTTTCGTGTTTTTAGTACGACATCTAGAGCAACCTCATCAGGATTTGCTCTCGAATGCTTGGACTCTGCTCTCCGTATTGGCGAGTCCAGCCCACGTTGCACATCCGTGAGGCAGGATCGGCACATCAAGAGACTTGTACACATTGTACTTTGTAGTCAGCCTGTTGTCATGGCTGTGCCAGATCATGTCCAGCCTAGTCATTGCCACTGTTGCTGTTCCCGTCTGCTCACTGTTGACTGCGCCGTGTAAATGACGATAGTCGGCAAGAGCAAGTCAGTGGCCTGTTAATTGTGTTAATTGTCAGCTGCCTTTGCTGGGGCGGTAATACACTCCACTGCAATCACGCTGGAAATGTCGCGCGGTCACAGTTCATCGCAGGCCGCACACACTTCGATGTGAATGTGACACCTATTCACAGGGATTTTCTTCGCGTGCTCAGGTTTCCAACTACCAACCCCTAACATTCCTTACCCATCTCCCTTGAAATCCAGTCTATCAAACTGTTTGGTTGATTGTTTGCGTGCGTGTGTACGTGTGTGCGTTCGTGGAAATGTATCCAGAAACCAGGCAATTTTCTTTCTTTTTTTCTTTTTTTTTTTTTAGATCCACCTCTCTCTCTCTCTCAACTAACTCCTTGCCGCCTATCAATCACGACTCCCTCTTTTACGAATTCATTGCCTGCATTCTTGATTACCCCTTCGTACCAGCGGCAACTTCGACCGTTCATGGGTCTGTGTCAGCTGCTTTTGTCAGGCCAACCAAACAGTGAGGGTAGAGAGGATATAATTTTTTTTTTATTTGTAGATGAGTTTCGTTACTTGTCAAACCAACCGACGACTTTGATGAGGTGAAACTTGAAGCAGCAGCAGGAAGGACGGATGGCACAATGTAGACAGGTGATAATGCAGGTAATAATGCAGGTGTTGATGCAGGCAATGTGTCTGCAGTACGTTGAAAGCTATGCGCCCGCACACACACACACACACACACATAAACAAACACACACACATATAATTAAGTAAAAGAGCGTGATAAAAGAAACTGGATCGGGGAAATAACCACGTGAATATGCAGCAGCAATGGTGAATAAAGGTGTATCTGGGGAGACAAATCTTGAAACCACTAGAGCTAAAGGCGAGCAACCGGCTTTATCCATTTCTGTTTCTAGTGATGTAAACAGTGGAGGACATAATCCCTGTGGTTCACCGTGCAAATACAGTCTGCATAATAATGCAATCACATCTACTCATAAGTGCATGCCATCTTATGTACCCTTTTAAAAAAAGAAAATCATAAGGCTTTATTATTTTGACACGGATCCTTAACACTATCACCAACAGGATTCTGACATTCGTCAACAGATGTCTGCGCCACATCCGAGATTTCCAATACAGACCACTAGGAGAGAACCAACTAGAAACCTGACAACCAAGACATCAAGAAGGGGAAGTGGGGCTGGACTTGTTACACCCTACCAAAGTCAGGTGACTATGTAACGAGACAAGCTCTGGACTGGAGCCCACAGGGGAAGCGCAGGGTTGGGAGACCCAGACAGACCTGGAGGAGGTCGGTCCACGGCGAGGCGGAGGCTGCCGGGAAGACATGGACCCAACAGAAGGTCGTCCAGAACCGGATCCGCTGGTGTGACATGGTTGCAGCCCTATGCTCCACGGGAAACAATTCTTATAATGTTCGGAAATACAAAGGGAAAGAAAAACAACAGGAAAAACAAAATATGGTGGAAATTTCTTCGCTAAAGTTGTCGAGATTTTCGCCTCTTTACGTGCTGACTAGGAGACGGTGTGACGGTCCGATGGTCCGATAGTCCGACAGCCAGTAGATTAGGTGCCACAGTCTGACAGCCAGAAGATGGAGTATGACTGACATCCAAAAGATTAACTGTCACGGTCTGACTGCCAGAAGATAAAGCGTGACGGCTGGAAAACGAGAAAACTTAAGTGCAGCTGATAGTGAGAAGATTCTTTGTCCCTGTCTGCCAGAGAGACAGTTAACTGTAACGTCCAACTACGGGAAGATTAAATCGACGATCTCATAGAGAGCGAGAGCAAACGAGAATGAGAAAGAAAAGAAAGCGACAGAGGAGTGTAAAGATTTGACAGAGAGAAGAATACACATCCCGGTCTGACAGCGACAAAATGAAATGTGATGGTCTGACAATATCTATATATAAATATATTGTGTAACGGCCCAACGTCTTCACTACATATCTATATATAAATATATTGTGTAACGGCCCAATGTCTTCACTACATATCTATATATAAATATATTGTGTAACGGCCCAATGTCTTCACTACATATCTATATATAAATATATTGTGTAACGGCTCAATGTCTTCACTACATATCTATATATAAATATATTGTGTAACGGCCGAACGTCTTCACTACGTATCTATATATAAATATATTGTGTAACGGCCCAACGTCTTCACTACACGTCTTCTGGACTTTGTCGATATTGTCCGTCCAGTCATTCTCTCATAAACTGTAGACATCTTGTTTTCTCAAGTTGACTCAAGTGCAGGTGTATAAGCGTGGTCCTGCTCTATATCAATCAAGAATGTAGTACTAATAATAGTAAATTCCTTTACAGAAGGTTACAAGCTCCAGAAAGTTTACATACTCGTGTCCCTTAAAGGTTATTAACCCGAGAGAGTGAAACTATTTCGAAATGTTTGGATACAACACAGACTGCCCTACTTTAGCTCTCTTTCAGGAAAGGAGCGAAAATCACCGGTTTTTTTTTTTGTTTTGTTTTTTTTTTTTTTGCAAGGCACAGGCCTTACATCGCCTTACCTGGGTCGCCATCTCCCTTTTTTTTTTTTTTTTTTTTTGTTGGATATTACAAAAAGGTCGTGATCCCATTTCCTGCCGACGCCATTGAAGGCGGCTCGAAGCTCTCCCATTGGTTGAGACCTTCAGTGACGTCAGTAGTTAGAATTCAGGTCAAGAAAGAAAGGGAAAAAAAAGAGCAACACCAGACACCGAAGTCGGACAAGGGTCATGCATTCAGGGTTTTATGTTTATAAATAAAGTCCCCACCTTCTCTCTCTCTCTCTCTGTTGAACCAAGAGGTTGGGAGGGAGGGGCTGGGGTATAAATGACAGTTTTGGCGGAGTTGCGGGCCTTCCTTTTGCATAATGTTCAGGCGATTACGGAAGGCAACAAAGCCCCACAGGAAGCAGGTCCCCGAGTAATCACTAAGTCGACTGCAAATAAATGTGACGCAACCGACTGGCACAATGAGCAAATGAAATAAAAGAGAGAAAGAAAGGGGATAGGAAGGAAAGAGGGATAGAGAGAAGGGGGAACCTGGAATACAACACTTCCCTCTCCACAGTTAAATTAATTCAGCTTTTTTCCTCTCTAGCCCCATTAAATGTTTGAGGCTTTGGAGACTGCCTGGGATGCATACAACCAGCCCTGATTATATGGGATATTTCTGCAGGTAAAAGGGAGTCCGACAAAAGAAACCGTCCCAGAATTCCAGAATTCCACTCTAGTGCATGAGTATATGAGTGCGTGCGCATGTGTGTATGAGAGAGAGATTATGTGACAGCATATCGGGTCGAAGGGAACTGCAAAAGAATTTTTTTACAATAAAAAGGGTGAAGCGACACGATCTGCTGTGTAGTGTGGTCGACATGACAACAAAAGGTTGGAGGCTCAGTTACGGGGAGGACAAACCGGAATATCTCAAGGAAACAAGACAACAAATGGAAGTTTTATCCACAAGATCATCTCACAGACTTTCTCGACCTTAACAAGTCGTCTTCGACAAAGAAACAGAAATGAGACACCAAGTGTTAGCCCTGCTGTCAAGCAGACAGACAAACAAAGGAAGCTCCAGACATCCCAGCAGTCAGGGGGCGAAGTGTCTCGGCTAAAAGTTCCCCCGAACTTCACCAGCAATGATTCATTTTGCAGTGGGTGTGCATGTTTGCACGCGCCATAAATCCAGAAATTACCTAAATGATCTTCTAGTCTTACACCTGCCTTGAAAAGGTGCCAGTCGCCGCCATATCATCATTATCATCATTACTGTTTCCGTCATCGCCGTTAAGTCGTCCTGAGCTCCACATCCACTTTTTCTGGATGTTAGTGTCTGGACTTGGCGTACTGTGACTTGCCTAATGGAACTAAGAATACGGAGTAAGCTCTACACAGATGGCTGGGATTTTATTTTTATTTTTATTTTTTTTACAAAAGGTAAACAACAAGCCGTGGGAACTTACAAAACTCTAAACAAGTTGTTACAGCAGTTCTCCCTACTCCCAATTCTCTCTTGTTCTCTTCAGTTGTTCGAATGTGTATGCGTGTACCATGTGTGGAGGCCTGTACCCACCTGTATGTTTGTATGTTTATGTGTATTTATGTATGCATAGTTCGTGTTTATGTGCGTGCGTGCGTGCGTGCGTGTGTGTGTGTGTGTGTGTGTGTGTGTGTGTGTGTGTGTGTGTGTGTGTGTGTGCCTGTATGCTTGAGCGGGTCAGTATGCTCAAAAAAGAACTGCAAGGGTTCGAGAACCTTTTGGGGATGAAGAGTTGACAGCCCAAGATAGAAGCGGGTGGACAGCAAACATCCTCGGACGTTGGTCGGTAAGAGGTCAAGGGTCTGAGCGGAAAAGCAAGCTAGCCAGGTAAACAAGCTAACAAGCGTGCGAACAAATATTTTGATCACGTGGATTTTGAACTCTTGCTGGGTGCAACCGAATTTAGGGAAAGTAAGACCCTAGGCACGCAGGGCAGGGGAGAAAAGAGACTGTTGTCGTCCTCAATATTACCTCGAGAATCCTTCTCTCGCATTTCCAGATGGCAGCAGCAGACGAAACCAAGGAGCTGATGCCAAACAAAGCAATAGTCGTAAAAAGATCGCCTGGGAAGCATAAGTGCACTTCACACAAATTCCTGTATATGATCTGGTCGGCCTACACTTTCTGGCAGCGAGACGCACTGGTGTGAACTTGCAGGGCCGTTGATGACACGGTATACACGGGGTCACACCCGAGACTGTATTGCTGCGCCTGCTTCACTCCTTTCTCCCATCCCAATAAATGTACCCCCCAACCTTCCATCGTCGACACTAAGTTTGGTCCTTCTCTTCTGTTTCTAAGACGATACAATCTGTGTGTGTGTGTTGATCGCGTGTGTGTGTGTGTGTGTGTGTGTGTGTGTGTGTGTGTGTGTGTGTGTGTGTGTGTGTGTGTGTGTGTGTGTGTGTGCGTGAATGCAGTCATTAAGTTCCAACATAAAGCTGCACACAGTATATTCTCGCCTCGAAAATGCACAACCCAAGACACATTTAAGAGTCTCCCAAATCTTGTCTCAAGATATATACTACAACAATAGAAAATAACTCACAGATATCAACTACAAGTGTTGCTGCTCGTGAATTTTTATCATCTGACGAAAAGTTGTGAGAATTTAATTTGTAAACCAATTCCACGCTTCACAGGTTTTGCTGGTGCAGGGGTGGGGGGGGGGTCTGCGCATGGCCTTCGGTCTGATGCTGCTATGTGCTGCTATTATCAGACGTTCTGCACCGATGGTTCTGTTGCACAGACCTGTCACCCTTATGAACTTGTCGTCATGGTAACCCATCATTCGGAGCTGCCTAGACTGAGGGCGTTCTTCGGTTCTGCCTGTCAATGGTGGCTGAATGCGAGAAATAACCAAACCTTGTTGAAATCCTCCAGGCCAAAGTTTGAGGTAAATTCGCTGCACTGAATCTGGTGGACTACGATGTAGACACCATCGGTGGAAACATTAAAGATGTGCTAATGTCAACAGCCCAGGGAGTGCGAGGGTGTCAGAAGAAGAAGAAAAATTCTTGGGTCACGAAGGACGTCCTAGAACTGTGAGACTAAAAGAGGGCCTTGAAGGGAGAAAGGAAAAAAACCTGAAGCAACTTCTAAGTACAAAGAAGTAAAAATGTTTTAGGAGAATATCATGAGTGAAACCCTTGACGACCATCACACTTCCGTTTCCATCGGTGAAACACCGATTTGACACCTTCGCTTTGCATACGACATCGACCTCATAACAGCCACTAACAGAGAACTGCAAGACCACACCAACATACTGACAGAAGGTCGAAAACAGGGAGTATCCATATGTATCCAGCACTGACAAGAACAAAGTGGTGGCCATAGGCGACTGTAAAGCACATACCTACATGAGCGAGTACAGCTCGACGAAAGTAAGCAGCTTCAAGTACTTGGGATCCACCCTCTCCAAGTTCGACAGCTCCACGACAATTATTCGCATCAGAACAGCAGCAGCAGTAGCGGATAGGCTGAACAGGGTCTGGCGCAGGAATAACATGAGGTTTACTATGAGGTACACTCTGTGGAAGTCCCTTATAGTTCCAATCCTGCTTTACAAATGTAAAACGTGGACCCTGCTTGCCGACACAGAGGAAAATTCAGGATTTGTACGAAGCACGGTTGCCACACTCGTAGGACACCAGGAACCCCTACTTGCACCGGTCAAGCTGGTAAGATGCTCTTCTCTGGTCATGTGACCCGGCACAATACCTTGTCGAAGACTTTCATTGAAAGTACCTTGGGGCGCGGACGACTTCGCGATGACCAGAGGAAGAACTGGCTTACAAAGATGAAGAAGTGGACTAGTCGCCCTGGACAAGACCTGCTCCAATAGCGGGGGAAGTGGCGGGGCTTGTTAGCTGCCAGGTCTATGTGCTTCCCCCGTCACCACTCCACCCCCGACGACTGGTACCAGTCAAAAAGGACGAATGAAAAATGAATGATGAATGTGAGAATGGCTGTTCGCATCAGCCGGGACACTTTCCCGCAAGATACCTCGTCTTGGAGCCATCAGGTCCCGGATACAAGCCACTGGTGTCTCCTTGTGGGCATGTTTGTTGTCGCCACATGTTCACCCCCTATTTAAATATTCTTTCCTGAAAAAACAACCGGTGACCAGTAGTCGCACTACTACAGTTTGCACGTTCTTGATGCACGTTCATGATGCACACCTTGGAAGGTAGATTTGGTTCACCAGAACAGTTGTTTTTACCTGTGCGTTTTATGGTAATTTAAATAATTGGAGGACGCTGTCAAGTGCAGTAAGAGTATTGACCATTCAAGTACAGTCACACCAGTTTTCAGTTCATTCTACAGTGCTAGACTTTGATTCTGACTGTAATTTATATTACAAAACTGCAACTGCCCTTTACCTTTTTATGAGTAGTATACATCGAGGTCTTGCGTGTGCAAGGAAATGAGACCAAACAAATTTTCTGAGTTGTATGCATTCAGGTTTTCCTTGGGCTTGGGAATGAGAGTAAAATATTACTTACTTACTTACTTGCAACATTTCAGTACAGTGCTTTCACGATGACCGTGACCATCAACGATAAGATTTTAGGTCATCACAGGTGTGCTTTCCGCGCGACCCGAAACTGATATTTTTGTGTCAAACTGATTATGTTTTCAAACTAAGCTAATTATAGCCATATTCACTAACTGCAAAACGGGTGTCAATGACTTGGTTGTCTCATGCGAGGTCGTAATAATTCAACATTTGAAGCCGAGGATGATAGCCTGAGGTCACATTTGACACACCTGCATTCCAGCCTCAGGACTTTCACATATTTGCCATCAAGGGTTTCTTTCCAGCTGGTCCGTGTCAAGACAGTCTCGTTTGCCCTGCTTCCTATTTTAGGAAACACGTCCATCCCTCGTCAATATGGCGCCCAGAACAAACCAAAAAATAAAATTAAATGTCGGCCTGACGTTGAAAAGTTGATGTGATGCTTACCAATCCTTGTCTCGTGCACCTCAGAGTCACACCTCATCTTCAATGTGATGTGAGAGTAACTCAGTGATGTCAACCTTCCCTTCCCACACATGAAACACGCTTTTACAAATACCTTGAGATATACGGCAACAAAGGCTTCTAAACAAAGATGGAACTTCACGATGGTAGAGTTCTTGCTGGAATCCAAAAGACCTCCAGGCACTGCTTGTATCCAATTAAATTATCGGGACAATATATATATATATATGGGGTGAAGAAGGCCTTGCCAAACTCAGACTGACCAAGTGAAGTCAACACTTGGCCAACACGAGTCCTTGGAAAGCCAAAGAATCTTTTACACTGAAAGCAAAAGAAGTAAAGTCTGTGTGTGGGTGGAGGAAGTGAGGGGTCGGGTGTGTTTTAGTCGAATCAGGATTCACCTGTACGTTTTCCAAGCCATCAACACATCCTTCCAATATTTCAGCAGCTGAGGATAAATGTTTGGTGGCGAGGGGCTGTTAACATTGTCGAGCAACACTAGGTGCAAGAGCAGGCGATGAAATCTTTGTAAAGGATGTCAATGCACGTGGCGTGCAAGTCACTGTCAGCACGTACGACATAGCTCACACACACACACATATATATATATATACACACACACATACATAAATACAAACGACGGTTTGCATGAAAGGGAAAATCTAAACAGTTTTTGCATCCTTCAGCGCAGGCTGGTGGTTTAAAGGTGGTTGGACTGAAGATCACAAAGATGCAGAGAGAGGTTGTGTGTGTGTGTGTGTGTGTCCACATGCGGGCGTTCGTCTATGAGTATGTTCGTGCATGCGGGTATATGTATCCAAAGTGTGCGAGAGGGAGAAAGACAGGAAGAGAGAAGAAGGAGAGATAAGCTACAGGCGTGCAGTGCATGTCGCACCTCGGAGGAAGAATCATCTGTCAGCCTTTCATCTGAAGACATCGATCCATCAGACGACACTCCCTCCCTCCACCCCCCACCCCCACCACGTCCCTTCCTTTCCTCCAGACGCTCAATGCCGCTTCGCTTGGTCTCCTCGCATTAAATGCATAAAAAAATCATAGGCAGGGCTGGCCTGACTCAAAGAATCACCAGCTCCTTGTCAGCTTCCGTGGCGGCATGTGACCCCGTGACCAGTCCGTGACCTCACGTGAACTTGCGTGACTAACTGCTGGCCAGTTAGCATCAAGTACACGGCCCCAGCTGCATACATGCAGTGTTTGCACACATTAGTGCACTGCAGCAGTGTCTGCAAAACACCTGTGTCCGCCAACAATGGTGGGCTGAGGGCAGTGTTACGGTAGACAGGTGACAACCGTTTGGCGCGTGCAGCAGATGACGTACGGCGTCCAGTAGAGCGTGAAGTGGGGGTGGGGGCACAAACCAAACACAGCTCCCCCACACACTTCTGCTACCAGCTGCTACTCTAAATGTGAATATAATCTATTGTATATATTTATATTATATGCAAGAAAATCTGGCTGGCCGACTAGAGGCAGTCTGGCAGTGGATTCCCCCCCCCCCAAAACACACACACACACACACACACACGTCCGCACACACACACACACACAGTTACCATTGTCACCAGTGCCGTGAAAATTAAAGTTGGGGGGGGGATGTCGCATCTCGTCTTTACTTTCTCTTTCGCGATGCCTGTTCGCAGACTGTTGGGAGTTTTCCTCCATGTTACTCATGTTTCCTCCCACCCAACCATCTCCAACGCCCACCCCACCCCTGGTGCTAAATTAGCCGCTATATGGGTGGAGGGATTTTTCTCTCACATAAACCAAGCAGATGAAGCAATCACGGACTGTAATCATCCAGAGATCAATGTTCTTGTCTTGTCTTGACCCTGGCCAGTCTAACCACTCTACACTTGTTGAGGATGCCACAAGATGATAACTTTACTCTCTACATCCGCGGTTCTCAACCTGGGGGGCGCGCCCCCCAAGGGGGCGCAAGCTGCTGAAAAGGGGGCCGCAAAGGGGGTCATTTTCTCATATCTCATATAGGTATTAGTGGCTAAGGGGGGCGCGCGGACGTACCTTTATTCGTCTGGGGGGGCGTCACAAGTAAAAGGTTGAGAAACGCTGCTCTACATACTTCAGACTTTCTTAGCATCTTTCAGGATTATAAGACATCACCCACTTCAGTAATGCTTGTACATACAGATGCTATTCCATTTGGATGTAAGTACAATCATTTTGATTTTTATGCGTTCAGATATATATATATATATATAGATATCACATTCACACGCATTGCACACACACTAACACACACACACTAACACTAACACACCAACATACACCAGAAAGGTGAGGAGAGCATGGACTTCATAAAGGAAGGGGTAAAAAAAAATAAGGAAATAACAAAAAAAGGAGGATCCTGTGTTCAGATAAAAATTATTTACTGAAATTCAGAAAACTGTCGGCCGTACTGTTTGCATGTGTGTGTTGTGTAAGTGTTGTAAGTGTACCTGTGTGTGTTTTTATAAATGTTGGCATGTGTGTGATTGTGCCTGTCTAGATGTACATACACATTTACATCTCCGGTAAGTCAGAATGGAGTAACTATTAACAAAGTTTAAAAAGGTTAGGCGAGCAGTCTGTCACCCCACCCCACCCCGACTCACCCCCAAACAAATCTGCAAGCGATGTCTCTCAGATGTGAGAACAATGCCGACTGGTTTGTGGGCGACAATGTTGATATAAAATAGTTTCATAAGCAGGGAGACCACTAGGAGTGTCCTCACCAACTGCGCCTCCCCCCCCTCCAACTCTCGCCCCCTTCCCTCTTCGTGTCGACCCCCCACCCCCACCCCTTTCTTTTTTTCTTGCCACCTTTTTTTTCTTTTTTGTCTCAGGCACATGCATGCGTTCATCTTTGCTGAAAGTCATCCATCCCTTTTTTTAAACCCGTTTCAGCACCTTTTGTGCTTGTCTCGGCCTGCTCGTATGACGTAGCGAGCTCAAACTGATCATTACAAAATAATCTCATCATAACACCAACAATAATGATGACAATATCAGCAAACCTTCAAGTGTTAAACTGCACGCTGTAAGATATCTGAAAGTATATTCCTTCCTGCAACCGGCATCTTGAATCTCATCGATGTAGACAGATACCACGTGTCAGTGTATATTTTTAGACATAGGTATACTTCAGCAATATATATATATCTATATAGTGTCTATTGCTATTGATGTAGACGATGTGACACATATTGACTGAAAATGTCTAAGTTATATGTCAATATACTGCAGCCGCCATTGCTGTAGACATCACATGAAAGATAGAACGAGAAAGAGAATGAATATTCATCAGTGTACAGCAGCCGGCATTTGTGGTGTCCACTGCATCAACATGTGGAAAAAAAGCCACAGGTAGAAGATTGTATGATATATATATATATGTTTTGTATTATTCTCACCCTTTATGAGCAGCTGCTTCCTCTTGGGCTGGCCGTATAGACATCAGTTTGATTGCTTGCTTGTCTTCTCTCATTTTCACCTTTTTCTTTCCTTTAGCCCTCAAGGGCTTGCTGCTACCACCCGAGTTCTCCCCCTCCCCTGCTACAGCTTTCAGCGAAGTCACTGGGTGCAAACGCTTATCTGTCCGTGCACCCCTGTTCCCGCTCGAGCATGCGCGTGCACACACATACACACACACACAGTCTGGTGTGTGTTCTGCTACACGTGCAACTTAAGGTGCGGGCGGGAAAGGATGGTGTAGCAAGTGACTCAGTCCTCCAACTCCTTTGTCTACGACTTGTCCTCCATGAGCCAGACAACACGCGCCGTCCGAACTTGTCACCACTGCGACCTGTGTACACCACGTGATGCAAGCGATCGTCCGGGTGTCCCGGGGGGGGGGGGGAAGGCGGCGGGGCGCGGAATCAATTCCACTTTCTGTTGTCAGGGTGGGGGCAGGAACCTCGCTGAGACCGGCCGTCACTCGACCGAGACCTGCTGGAGGCACAGCCCCCGAGACGACACCACTTTTGGGGGAGACCGGCCCTCCTTTTCCGCCGGTCATTTCCACTTACACCCGGGGTAAGCGGGTAGAGTCTCCCATCTCCTGTGCACCTTGCTTCCGCAGAGCCAAATTTAGCTGCCTTTGTTCGGTTACCGGGCTAAATGCGGGTAGCCTGCAGCTAAACTGACACAGCTCAGGCTATAAATAGTTTAAAGGCCAGGCAGCTCGCCGTACGCACGAGGTCGAAGGGAAAAGATCACGGCGACTGCGCATACCGGCGGTGGCTCGGAGGAGAACGGGGAGGGGAAGTGCAGAGAGGGCGGTGGCACAAGGCACGGGGGGGGGGGGAAGGGGGGTAGGGAGTAAGGGAAAGGGAAGAGGAGAGGAGTGCAAGCTGTCATACTGTGTGTCACGGAGCGACCTCGCCTGCTGCAGCCAGCGCGTGGAAAGTAGCTGTCGATATCCTGCACGCGGAACCTCGGTCCTTAAAGATGCTGTCTGTCTGTGCGCGTCTTGTCCTCCAGCTCTCTGGCTACTCCTCCAGTCATTTTTCACATGAGCTCGTCAATAATTTGCATTGAAAAGATGGCGAACGATGCAATGGATTAAAAGAAAAAAAAACACACACAAGCTTCTGCAAAAAGACAAGCTGGGCCTGGCCTGCTCCGGTCCTCAACAATATCTCCACATCTTCTTGCGGATTTCTTTCCATAGCGAACTAGAACTCTTCTTGCATTTCTTTTTTACATCTATGGGAGCATGCAAAAAGTGTGTGTGTGTGTGTGAGAGAGAGAGAGAGAGAGAGTATATGTGTTTATGGCGCAGAGTTTAGTTAGCTGCCTAGTAACGATAAATGAATTTTCCTCAAAAAGGCACTTTGGGCCGGCTAGCAGGGCTTGTAAGGTTCACTGTGGGCCGGATAACCTATGTTTTAGGGGCCACTGTGGGTCGGATAACCAGGGTTTTAGGGGGCACTGTGGGCTGGTTAACCAGACTTTTAGGGGCCACTGTGGGCCGGATAACCAGGGTTTTAGGGGATACTGTTGTCCGGTTAACCAGGGTTTGTATGGGGCACTGTGGGCCGGATAACCAGGGTTTTAGGGGGCACTGTGGGCCGAATAACCAGAGTTTTAGGGGGCCACTGTGGGCCGGTTAACCAGGGTTTGTATGGGGAATTGTGGGCCGAATAAACAGGGTTTTAAGGGCCACTGTGGGCGGATAACCAGGGTTTTAGGGGGCACTGTGGGCCGAATAACCAGAGTTTTAGGGGCCACTGTAGGCCGGTTTAGCAGGGTTTGTAGGGGGCACTGTGGGCCAGGTAACCAGGGTTTTAGGGGGCACTGTGGGCCGGTTAACCAGGGTTCTAAGGGGCGCTGTGGGCCGTTAACCAGGGTTTGTATTGCAGGGAATCGGTTAGTAGTTAGCTCGTCAATCGCTCGACTTGTGAGCAAAAGACGCTGGTTCAGGGCTCGCCTTTGCCTGTGAGTGGAAAACAACATTACTAGGCTATAGCTAAGATGCTTTCCTTTTTAGCCCGGGCAAGCAGGAAATGCGTCTTTTGAGTGCACAGAAGAAGAAAAAAACAAAATGAAAGGTTTTAACGATTCAGTCAGCAGCACCGAAAAGTAACTGAAGTCTTTCTTTGAAACATGGAAAAGATAATTGATTGGTCGTTTAAACAAACTTTCCTTCATGTTTGTGCTATATATGTATTATTCAAAATGCAACATTTAATTATTTACAATGTCACAAAAAATTAAATAATAACAATTTATCCCGGAGGGCGAATACAGACAACTGATAGGCTCAGTGAATGTCCAAGAGAAGAAAGAAAACATGCAGGCTGTGAACATTCGTTGTCTACCAGACGATAGAAGCGTACGACAGACTATTGACTGGGTGAGACAATTCTGACATATAGTCTGACATTATAGACTGTCTTAGCGATTATACTAGCAACAGAGAAGAAATATATGAAAGATTCCAGCTAATTATTTTTTGCAAGCTCGCCTGGCATTCCCCGTCTAATGTTTCTTTGGCCTTTTAAATGGTGTTGCCAACGCAAACGCTGATGGAATAACTCGACAGGCTCGTCCTCCCACAACAAGTGACCGGCGCCCCTGAGAAGAGATGAAACACACTAAATCCACCATCAGTCAGAACTGATCGCCTCTCATCTGACAAAGTAGCTTCTGTCGCATAAATTTAGCTTAAAACTAACCTCCTGACACTAAACAAACTTGAGGGTAATTAGGGACCACACAAGTGCTTGAGAAAGAGACAAAAAAAACTTGCGCACTTCTTCAACCGAGAACACAGTGCTTGTAAATTCTTGGCCCTCTCCAGGATTTGACACAGTACCGCAGAAAATGAAAAACGACTGAAAAAAAACTCGTAAAACTGGTGCAAATATTATTGTACAAGTTAAAGTTGATACTAAAAGTGTAAGACCATATGTCAGGTATCATTGTTATTAGTTATTGACTGTATCGTGAGTAAGCTTACATTTTATAAGGATTAATGTGGAAGAACGAAAGAGCGTGAATGACGTCAGTTGTTGGGAAGACGTGTATGAGTGATGTAAAAAAGTGAAGGAAATGACGTGAGGGAGAGCGCGAGCAAGGAGTAAGTAGTCAGGTAGGGGAAGAGAGAGGTTTAGGAGGGAAAGACAAGTAGAGTAGGAATTGTAAGAAGAATTTGTTGAGTAGGGCGTTTAGGAGTATATAGATGGATTAGGTGAGTAGGTATTCTTGTAGATATTCAGAAAGGCAGGACTCAAAGGTTCGGGATTTTATTATTTTAAAGTAATCTGGAAGTAGGAATCGTTTTTTTAACTGACTTTTCATTTGTGTGTTTTTCTTGTTTTCTTCTTTTATTCATACTTAGTAAAGCAGAGAGATTCGTTAGACAAATCATTCTTTTCTTTTAATTTGTGTGAAAGAACACGTGTTTGTCAGGCTCCGTGTATGTGTTGAAAGGATTGAGTGACTGATACACTGCGCGGTGGTGGTGACTTTGACTATAAGACATGTCGTGTACACATTGTACCAGAACTTAGTAAATGGAGAACAAAGTGCCATTCATGCTGTTAACCCCTCTGCGCTTAAAATTTTAAATTTTATGAGTTGGGCTGCGAAGGAAAGCAGCAAACAAGCAAGACTTTAAAAGTAGGCGTGAGGGTGTGAGGGCGTGCGTGCGTGTGTATGAATTCGCGCGTAAGTGTATGTACGAATATGTGTATTAATGTATGTGAATGCCTTTCACTCACTTCCTCTCCCCTTCTCGCAACAGCTAGAAATCGCTACATGGTGATGCACTTAATTATGCCATCAAATAATTAATTGTAGTAGCACCTCTTCCTTGAGCATTACTCCTAACACAGTCCACACAATGCTCGTCCTTCTTACCCTCCCCCCTTCCGCTCTTGCTAATTTTCTCCCCATCCTTCTTTGCAGAATCACTATATTCTCTGTTCCTGTTACTTGATGCCTTTTTGTGTTTTCTGTCTTTGTTTTCTGTTTGTCGTCAGTACTGTCGTTTATTCTTCCGTCCCTTGTGTTCTATCCATGTAGTCCACGTCTCTTCATTGTTTTAAGCGCTAAGAGCATGCTCTCTATGAGTGTCAATATGCGCTATACAAATATTCAATTATTATTATTATTATAAATAAAATAGAACCAGTGTCGGCTTGAGTGACAGTAAAGAAGACGAAGAAAAATGTAGACAGAGAGAAAGACAGATGAACAAGAATGCACAGAGCTGTACTATTAGGCAGCAGCAGCGTTCATTTTGTTTCCATTAAGTCTGTCGATACTGGCTTCAGCTGAAAACAGCATTCATCGCTTCTGCTCTTTAATTCCGCGTGAAAAGATTGTCTTCAAATCTCGATAAAAGCGGTCGATGAAGCTCGCCTCCAGCCTCGCTCTCAGAGGCCGCAGTACGGCTCCAGCTTGTCTTCAAGAGGAGTTCACTCTCTCCACACTGCATGTGCACCACCTCCCCCTCCCACCCACCCAGCCTCGCCACACTTCTTTTTTTTATCAGCACCCTCTCAGTGAACTAGCCGTACTTAGTCAAGTACAGAGTGGGGGGGGAGGCGAAAATGCTGTTGCAGGAGCAGTGGTAGCCAGGGATTCTAAGCGGTCGCTTGGCCCCACGACAGTAAAGATCCTTTGGCCGTGGGTTCAGATCCCATCTCGGGGCACCTCGTCTGGGTTTTTACTCCAGGTACTCCGGTGTCCTCTTCCTTTATCACCTAGCTCCAAACACCAACAACATCTTTACTAGATGAAAGCACTGTCCTAACAACTGAAACACAAAAACGGATAAGATTGCCCCTAGAGACAGAGGACGGTTTTACTAAGACTAGTTTGCTATTATTTCAGTGATTGTCATAATAGTATAACAGTGAGTTATCATCAGTGCAGTGAGTGTCGTAACAGTCTACGATTGGCTTCTCCTGCGTTCACATCTCATCCCGGGGCTCAGACATATTTTCTCTGCAAGTCAGGGCAATCTGGGGCGTCCACAAACACGTGCTCCTTCGAATGTGGGGGGGGGGGAAAGAGATGGACACAGGCGCCTGTATTATCCCGGTACTCACTACCCCTTTGCAGTAAGATGCTCCTGGTCAATAGACATTACGTTTGCTTCACGTGTTCTCTAGTTTGCATTTACTACGTCTGCTTCACGTGTTCTCTAGTTTGCATTCACTACGTCTGCTTCACGTGTTCTCTAGTTTGCATTCACTACGTCTGCTTCACGTGTTCTCTAGTCTGCATTCACTACGTCTGCTTCACGTGTTCTCTAGTCTGCATTCACTACGTCTGCTTCACGTGTTCTCTAGTCTGCATTCGCTCGTCTGCTTCACGTGTTCTCTAGTCTGCATTTACTACGTCTGTTGCGATTTATGAATAGGATCATGATGATTTCTGGCCAAACGAGTGGTTATGTCATCGCTTAACCGAAGGTTTGTGACTTCATGTCTTACATCCTGGTTTCCTGTTCTGTTCTCAGTCATCTTCGGGTAAAGTTTTCACGTCGATTTAACTCACCACGACCCGAAAATGCACTTCTCAAAATATTTTTCCCTCCTTGTTTGGATGAGATGAGGGTTAGAAAAAGATAAATATAGGCTCTTATCTCCCTGACGACCGTTTTTCTTGCTGTCAATCGTCAAATACGGTAAAGAGTGACTCCCCCTTATGGTAAAGGTTACTTCCCCTTGATGGTGAAGGGCGACGTCGTTTCGTGATCGAAACGGAAAGGAAACATACAAATGTGATGATGGCTAACAAATCTGTAGTTTTCCTCCGCATCTCGCGCAGATTTCCTCTGACCACTTGACATGGAGTCAGGCAGCACGCGCGGTGGAGGGCCGTGCAAACAGACAGCACGTGATGACTGGTGAAAACAGTCTGCCGTACAACCAACAAAGCAAAACAAAACATGTTGCGCCTGGACCTCGTCACGTGTTGCGAGCATCGGTTCGTGTGGATCTGGCAGATGTCGGTGCCTTCGTATTCAATATTCCTGCATCTCCATTCTACATCCTCCTCCCCTCTCCCCCCCATGGGCGGACCAGTGGCGCGATGTTCCAGCACTCATCAATGAAAATCGATGGGCCTGGGTTCACATCTCGTTTCGAGAAAATTGTTTTGTGTGCGTGCGTGCGTGCGTGCGTGCGTGTGTGTGTGTGTGTGTGTGTGTGTGTGTGTGTGTGTGTGTGTGTGTGTGTGAAAGCCCTTCTTACTGACATTTTACTCAGTGGGGTAAGGTCACAAATATTTTAAGTATCCTTGAGGTTCTCAGTGAGCCTAAATGAACTCGCCTGTATTATTTATAAAGAAAAAAAATTAAGGCAGGCAGTTTTATTTCCACATAACATGCGGAATGTTGCAAGAATGTAAAATTTCTCTTCACGGAGCTAACATTTTCTCGGTCGCATGAGGGTCGTCGAGGTGTTTTGTGGGTTATAGTCTCTGGTCATTAAGGTTAAGGACAGGTTGAGCAAGATGTCGACTGGTTCACGAAGAAAGATGAAATTCATTGCTGACACACACAGAGGAATTTTCCGGCTGTCTGCCAGTAACAATGTGCATGCAAAAAAAAAAAATCTTTTTAATTAAAAAAAAATGTACCATTCGGAAATTTAAATTCTATTCACTTCCCTATTTTTGAATTTGTAATGGAAAAAGCATTTCTCCCTGAGGTAAACATTGTGAACAATAGGTCTGGTGTGATGCGCTCTGACATCTACAATCAATCATCGCTCATCGCTCATCGCACACTCTTTGGTCAACAATGAGCTATGAAACCAACAAAGACAAATGTAGCAAGCTCATAGTGACCTTGTTCCCCAAGCAGTTATTATTATATCTTCATGTTATTATTGCATCTTCGTGTTGTTATTGTATCTTTGTGTTATTATTGTACCTTCGTGTTATTATTGTATCTTTGTGTTATTATTGTATCTTTTTGTTATTATATCTTCATGTTATTATTGCATCTTTGTGTTATTATTGTATCTTCGTGTTGTTATTGTATCTTTGTGTTATTATTGTATCTTCGTGTTATTATGGTATCGTTGTGTTATTATTGTATCTTCGTGTTGTTATTGTATCTTTGTGTTATTATTGTACCTTCGTGTTATTATTGTATCTTTGTGTTATTATGGTATCTTTGTGTTATAATTGTACCTTCGTGTTGTTATTGTATCTTTGTGTTATTATTGTATCTTCGTGTTGTTATTGTATCTTTGTGTTATTATTGTATCTTCGTGTTATTATTGTATCTTTGTGTTATTATTGTATCTTCGTGTTGTTATTGTATCTTTGTGTTATTATTGTATCTTCGTGTTATTATTGTATCTTTGTGTTATTATTGTATCTTCGTGTTGTTATTGTATCTTTGTGTTATTATTGTATCTTCGTGTTATTATTGTATCTTTGTGTTATTATTGTATCTTTTTGTTATTATATCTTCGTGTTATTATGGTATCTTTGTCTTATTATTGTATCTTCGTGTTGTTATTGTATCTTTGTGTTATTATTGTACCTTCGTGTTATTATTGTATCTTTGTGTTATTATTGTATCTTTTTGTTATTATATCTTCGTGTTGTTATTGTGTCTTCGTGTTATTATTGTATCTTTGTGTTATTATGGTATCTTTGTGTTATTATTGTACCTTCGTGTTGTTATTGTATCTTTGTGTTATTATTGTATCTTTGTGTTATTATTGTATCTTTGTGTTATTATTGTATCTTCGTGTTGTTATTGTATCTTCGTGTTATTATTGTATCTTTGTGTTATTATTGTACCTTTTTGTTATTATATCTTTGAGTTATTATGGTATCTTTGTCTTATTATTGTATCTTCGTGTTGTTATTGTATCTTTGTGTTATTATTGTACCTTCGTGTTATTATTGTATCTTTGTGTTATTATTGTATCTTCGTGTTGTTATTGTATCTTGGTGTTATTATTGTACCTTCGTGTTATTATTGTATCTTTGTGTTATTATTGTATCTTTGTGTTATTATATCTTCGTGTTATTATTGTGTCTTCGTGTTGTTATTGTGTCTTCGTGTTATTATTGTATCTTTGTGTTATTATTGTGTCTTCGTGTTATTATTCTTTCTTTGTGTTATTATTGTGTCTTCGTGTTATGATTGTGTCTTTGTGTTATTATTGTATCTTTGTGTTATTATTGTATCTTCGTGTTGTTATTGTATCTTTGTGTTATTATTGTGTCTTCGTGTTATTATGGTATCTTTGTGTTATTATTGTATCTTCGTGTTGTTATTGTATCTTTGTGTTATTATTGTACCTTCGTGTTATTATTGTATCTTCGTGTTATTATTGTATCTTTGTGTTGTTATTGTATCTTTGTGTTATTATTGTACCTTCGTGTTATTATTGTATCTTTGTGTTATTATTGTATCGTTTTGTTATTATATCTTCGTGTTATTATTGTGTCTTCGTGTTGTTATTGCGTCTTCGTGTTATTATTGTATCTTTGTGTTATTATTGTGTCTTCGTGTTATTATTCTTTCTTTATGTTATTATTGTGTCTTCGTGTTATTTTTGTGTTCGTGTTATTACTGTATCTTCGTGTTATTATTGTATCTTCGTGTTTTTGCGCTTTGATTCGGCCTGGATGGTGAAGGGCAGGCACTCGAAGGCCGCAGACAATCCGAGAACATGGAGCATATCCTAGTGAGCTGTTGCCCTGTCAAGGAACCTACTGTCACGAGAAAAAAAATTCTTTTCAAAACTTTGATGTTGAACGGCACGTATCCCAACTACGACATGGAACATAGCTCAACCTTTAAGAGAGTGAAACTGATTTACTGATTAACACTCACTCATGTGAACTAAATGAGCAATCGAATACGCCTTTGAAAACAATGAGCATTTCTATCCCAAGTATTGTTTGGTACTTGAGAAAAAATACACAAATAACGGTAGAAAGAGTGTAAGTATAGTTAAGCATATAAATAAGTATAGGTACTGACATTTTCTCTATTTTCAGAGAATAAGTGGCACTGTAGTGGTTCCAAAGGAGAGTGTGTTTGTCTGTGGAGAAGAAGGTCCTTGGAAACTACCCCACCCCTCCTTCCCGAGACTAAGTGCCTAATCTATGAAGACTAGTAAAGGTGGCAAAGCCCTCTTCCTTCCTATGTCCTCTTGAAACTGTGAATTGATGTTCACTGCTCTAAGGGCCACCAGGATGAAGCTAATTTATCTTTCACTTTTTACGAACCTCTTATAGCACAGAAGTTTAGTTCTTCTTCTTGCAAGTATCCTGCTCCTTCTCCATAATAACTGAAGTCTGTGTAGAAAATTCCGCCGGTCTTCCATCACACGCAGACCTCATTATTCATCTGTTTCAAGTTTTACACTTGAAGTAAACGACTCTGTGCGCATGCCCAATATGGCCGTCACGAAATTAGATACTGGTCTATTGCTCTTGCCTTATTTTCCAGCTGCTTTAGTCGTTCATAATGCAGCGTGTAATACTAATTCCATCTTTTCTTTATGTGGGATGGGGTCGATAATCCAAAAAGAGGAAGCAGCCATATAATACGCGGTCGGCGTCTTGCTGCGCCCCCTGGCGACCTGCATGTCAACTTAACAAGTTAGTTTCAAGCCCAGTCGTTGCACAATTGCCTGTGTGAAGACTGGGCGCTTCATGGAAGTCACGAGACATGAAAATAATATGAGTTCCCGTTTTAGACACTGTTCATTGCCTGCAATCAACCGCCTCAGACATTTTGTTGTTCGTTTGATAAATTAATTACATTAATACATCGCATTTTTTACCGTAGCTGTAAGAAGACGAGTAATATTTTAATTATGCATGATGGTTACAGAGTTTCATAAAGGATTAGTTCAGTTCAGTCTTCGAACTGACTGCTTGTTGGGGTTTGTCGACGAAGACTAAGGTAAAGAGAAAAGATAATTAAGAGGTCTCCGCAGTCAGTGATTAACCAGCAACTGATATGTCGGTATGTTAGCGATATTTTTTTATGAAATTAATGGATTAAAATGAAGGTCCATTAGCTTAGTGGTCCCAGGGATCGTGAACTGTAAGTAGTTTGTCGTGCTTAAAGTTCACCCACACTCTTCTTTCGATACCCAGCTTTTCCATCTTGGAAACCTGTTTTCGCTGCATGGGAGGTTTTTTTGGATAACTGAATGATGTCAGCGATTCCCACTGGCATCCTACAAGAACAGAGCGCTCTACAAACATGGCTAAGTAGTCTTCCTTCATCTCCTAGCAGATAATTGTAAGACAGATGTTTAGGGGCGGATAATTCTGTTGCCTCTTTACCTCTCAAGTCTAATCAGAAGTCTCAGGCCGGTCAAGTACTTGGCGCCAGCCATGTCCCTGTGCGGTGTTCACATGTACAGTAGCCAATTCATATGTAAACCAAAATTTACAGTTAAATACGCATTTTGTCTTCAAGAGAAATTCATTGACAACAGCTTAAGTTAAAAAAGAAAGAAACAAAAAAAACAAAGAAACAAAAAACAAAAGAAACAAAGAAACAAAAGAGTTAAGAAAGAAACAAAAGAGAAAAGAAAGATGAAAGCAAAGAAAACAAAAAAAGAAACACAGAAAAGAAAGAAAGATTATCTTCGTGTGGAGACCGCCTGGTGGCGACTGTGAAAGGGTCGTCTCACTAGCCGCCTTATCATAGTCGCCACAGACCCCAAACGGCAACAGGAAGCCAGCGAAGCAAAAATCTGCGGCAGCTCCCTGGAGTCTGCAGGGACCAAGCAACTGCAAGGATGTTAATAATCAATTCGCAGACTGCCCCGCAATCCACCTTTTTTCCAGATCCCAGAATTTACTTAACCCTGCTGTCAGATGAAGACCTCACGTGTACCAGGCGAGGCGTGTGAACACAGCTCACAAATCTCCCTCTAAAGAGCTCGGGCTTTAATTTGAGAACCGCTATATTATGTCAGGCGTAGAGCAAGCTTAGACAAATATATTGCCAACTTTGACATCTTGTTTAAGCAGAGAGATTAAGACTTTACCAACTACTCAAGGCCAATGTAAAGATTTATCTTAGTGCAAGTTCCGTTCTCGATAGACAAGTCTACAAAAAAAAATCATTGCTGTTGACATGTAGTCTAATTAACATAAGGTCCCAGTTCTCCGATGACCTTTCTTCTTGACAAAATGCAATCATGTACACTCTCAACTCGTTCTCTTCGTCCCTCCACCTCTCGCCATACTTTGTGGCAAAACGGATTTCTCTAAAGCTTCCCCTTTATTTCGCCACCCTAGTCTCCGGCATAACATTTGTGTCTGACAGATGATGGCGAGATAACATATTGGTAGGTACATTTATCTGGGGTTTAGTCCTGTTACTTGAGAGGAGATATTTGTGGGCTGTGAAACCAATGCTGAGAGAATACAGCTTTCGTTATTATTTAAGGTACGTGTGAACACACACACACACACACACACACACACATATATATATATATATAATATTCTATAATTATACAAGTATGAGCGCGCTCACAGCTGTCTGCTCTGTAAAGAGCCGAGAACATTACATGGCAGATGCCGATGCCTATTCCTCTGTTTTACATGATTCCCAAGCTTTGTTCCGCTCCCTACTCAGTGGCAGGTCAAACCCCTCAACAACAAGAAGATGAGGAAGAAAGCAGCCAGCGACATTGGAGTGGTGTAGGAGAGTGTAGAGTGGTGTAAGAGGGTGTATACTGGTGTAGGAGAGTGTAGAGCAGTGTAGAAGAGTGGTGTAGGATAGTGGTGTAGGAGAGTGTGGAGCGGTGTAGGAGAGTGGTGTAGGATAGTGGTGTAGGATAGTGTAGAGTGTGTAGCAGAGTGGTGTAGAAGAGTGTAGAGCGGTGTAGGAGAGTGTATACTGTATAGGAGAGTGTAGAGCGGTGTAGGTGAGTGTAGAGCGGTGTAGGAGAGTGTATACTGTATAGGAGAGTGTAGAGCGGTGTAGGAGAGTGTATACTGGTGTAAGAGAGTGTAGAGTGATGTAGGAGAGTGTATACTGTATAGGAGAGTGTAGAGCGGTGTAGGAGAGTGTATACTGTATAGGAGAGTGTAGAGCGGTGTAGGAGAGTGTATACTGTATAGGAGAGTGTAGAGCGGTGTAGTAGAGTGTATACTGTATAGGAGAGTGTAGAGCGGTGTAGTAGAGTGTATACTGTATAGGAGAGTGTAGAGCGGTGTAGGAGAGTGTATACTGGTGTAAGAGAGTGTAGAGTGATGTAGGAGAGTGTAGAGTGGTGTAGGAGAGTGGTGTAGGAGAGTGTAGAAGAGGGGACGAAGCTCTTTGTCTCCCCACAGTGACAGGCCGCGAATGATTGTTTAGGGATTTTCCGGAGGAGAGCCCGGGGAATTTTATTTTGGTGCACGACAACAGTCGACAAGATGACATTACAAAAAGATTTGTAGCTATACAATCGCCCTGTCTTACTCTCACTCTTTATCCCTTTCTCTCTCTCTCCCTGTCGTCCTCTCTTTCTTCCTCTCTCTTTCTCTCTGTCTCTCGCTCTATCACTCGCTCCCTTGCCTGTCTCTTCTCTTTTTCATTTTTCCTCATTCGTCCTATCCTATTGTCTACAATTTCAAACATACACACACATACATATACATATGCAAACGAGTGCGCGCACACACACACACACACACATACAAAAAGGCGCGCACGCACGCACACAAAAACACACAAAGGGAACCCTGAAGTTTGCAAAAACAAGAATTTTGATGGGGTTTTTTTAGCCATTTTGTGAAAAATGTTCCGATCATCACTTACGTTCACCCATTTCACCCTTGGGTCTGCCTTCTCTGCTCTACTACTAGCGCCATTCGGTCTTTTGCAGTCCCCTGAATTCACATTTCTTCCAGGACACACAAACACACACACACACACACACACACACACACACACACACACACACACACACACGTGTGATCACGTTTGCATACAACATCTTGATTAAAGTTATAGAAACATCCAGCAACTTGTATTTACTTTCTTGGAAAGATTTATGCCAGGAACAGAGACTGTGTGTCTGCAGGCTCCAGACAAAAGGCGAATGAAGTGTCTCATATCAGGACTAAAAATAGACACTAGTCACATTATCATCTGACGTATCACCGTCTTCACAAGAATCACGTGACAACTGTCTCGCCGCCCAGACACCAAAAGAGCGCCACCTATCAGGCAGCAAATGTCATTTAAGTGGTTCCCTACCCAAAAGTGCAGGAGAGAATAAGAACGGAAAACATCATTGAGAACAACTTAAGTTCTAACCCAGCGGGCAACAGCGCAGGACAGGATCTCAGAGTCCGCCAGCCTTTGTCGAGAATGTTCAAGTTTTGCCGAGAATTTTATAAATTCTTCAACCACACTTGCTCGTGCTGAAGGACAGACATTTTCAGAAGCCGCGTAACTAATGAAAGAAAGAAACTTTACAAAACTGTCTCATCAGCTCGTTTGGAAATATGTTAAAACACTACATGGCGCTGAGGCTGCACCTCCTGATGTGATTCTGACTCCAGTTTATCTCTCCACGACCTGATTCCCCCCAAACATCTCCTCTCCCCATAAACATCGAATATTCTTGAACGAAACTTCCGCAGAATATTTACTAGAGTCAGACCAATGAGGTCTAGTCGAGCACCTTTACGACTAAAACATGTAGGAGTACAGGACACCTGCGCCGACAGAAAGTTTACGACTTCTTGATGTAAACAACAACAAAGACAATTAGCGGAAAGAGGAGTTGGGATCCACTCTTACAAAAAAGATGACTCCAAGACAAGAGGGGTTTCTAGCACCTCCCTTCCTGCCCTTCCTTCCTCTGTCCAACGACCAAAATGTCACGAGACTATCTCCACCTTGACCTCGTGCTGAACTGCGGATGTGCTTACGTCATCAAGGTTGCAGCCAATGGGAGAGCTGGGAGCGACTGCTAAGGGTTGTCCTCATTACGAACTTAACCCCTTTCTGTACATCGTCGACAACGTGGATGTTTAAAAGATTCCACTTCCAGAACGAAAACTATAATTCGCCCGGACACTGCAGTTTATAACGAATGTTTTACTATCAGGGGAGCTAATCGAGGTTTAGGGGGCAGGAAGGGTAGATAACAGCATTACAGGAGGAGCGGAAGGAAAGTGTTTGCAGAACATCACCTCGTCGGTGCTTATCACCCCACTTATCTACCGACTTCTCAGCGAAGACCCTGTTTGTTGTCTTTTCTTGCCAGCCTAGGTGTTTGTATTGATAACAAGTGTCAGAGACGCCCTCTGGTGTTAGTTAGCAACTTCCGATCGTACTTGATAACCTCAGCGCACAGGCTCAATTGCATCATCTTGATGACAACACCTCAGCCACATCGCTTAGTTCGTTTTTTTTTTTGCACACATCCCAAGACTTTTCAATGCACCTCAAGGGCCGGGCACACGAGAAACAAAATCAGCCCGGCAAACTTGTTGCTCGCGAACAGCGGTATGCCGGGCTGGCCCGCCAGCTGTCTCGCAATCCGGTTTGTGGGGGACCGCTGGTCACACGGACGAACAATGTTTCAGACACGCTGTGCAAAAGTAGCAAGAGTAGCGTCCCTTGTTCACTACAATGTCGGACACAATGGATTTCACTATGCTATTATTGTTCAGTAAAATAAAGGAAAAGAAAAGAAAGGCGAGACAAAGAAAGTGGTGGGTCAGACCTTGGATTCAGCGATGCTCTGATGCAGGAGATGGTACAATTGGTACCTACCTGTGCATTCAATGTCTAAACTGGCCTCGAATGATAGCTTCAATGAGGTCCACAGACTGTTTTTAAAATTTTTATTTCTGTATTTTTGTAGTCGAGAGTCCTAAAGCTCGCTGTGCGAGTTCAGCAACTCAATGAGACATAAAGTTTGTGCTTCATTTAGATTAGCCAGAGGCCCTGTCCCTGTTCAGCCATGACGAAAACTCGAAACACGCGCCAAACTTTAGAACGGGCTGTAAAGCGGCGAACAGCTCGCGGGCTAGAGCCCAACAAGTTTGCCGAACTGTTTGCGGACAGTCTGCAGTGCTGGTCACACGGCGAACAGGAAAAACAAGGCTGTTTGGGAACAGTTTCGCGGGCTTTTGTTTCTCGTGTGCCCGGGCCTTCAGACTGATGAACAAAAGTGGGTTCCATCCTTGTCCGACTGTCAGCAGACAGCCGATGCTCCAACATTCCGACAAGTTTCCAGATTCTAGATGTGGACTAGTGCTCATGCTGCGATATTCTGACAAGCTATGAGCTCATGATGTAGACTAGTGATGCACACGTTAGCTGCTGTTGAAAGGTGCGCGTGTTTCAAGTTTGCAACAAAAGTGATGCAAGCCAGACAGCTGGCTTTTATCTGCTTGCTCCGCGTTTCAAGAATAGCTTATCTGCGATCTTTCTTTCTCTGGACCCCCCTCGTTGCCCATCCATCAATCCTTCTGTTTCGTTAGCTTTGTTTGTGTAACAGCTCTGCTTGTCCTAGTCTCTAGTTATCTCTGTCTCTCCATCTTTGCTGTCTTCTTGTCTCTCTAGTAATAGACCTCTTGAAGGCAAGTGGTTGGGTTTTATTTATTCTAAAATACTTATTCTTATAATTATGAGCGAAAACATTTCCATTTGCCTTTAAGTTCAGGTCATCATTTTCATGGCTGCCAAACTCTGAGGTCTGGCCCTCGTGGCTGCTATTTCATAATTACCACCCTTGAGGCATTTTACAATACTTCTTTATTGTCTACTTCTGACCACAACAGGGATTTAAAAAATTTCCTTTGTTGGTAGCTCCCATAGGTAATAAACTCAACAAAATACAGTCACACCTCACACACCCACACAGTTCCTCACACACAAGCTCCCAGTGACAATTGTTGTAGGAACATCGTGGTTAGTTATGTGCTACGGATAAGAAAATTAAGTTTATTTGCCAGTTTCGTGAAAGAGTGCTATCGTAGTTGGTGAGAAAGACTTAACAAAATCGCTCTTCTTGGCAACCAGTTGTTTCCATCTACGACCAGGGGTAGCTATACCCTGGAAAGCAACTCGGCCAGACGAAGCTGCCCTTCAGAGGTAGTCGACCGCTGGACAAGGCTGCTACTAGCGAAGAACCCCAATAGGGAGTTTGTCAGGGGACAAGCGGGATGCACGGACCCAGTGTAAAGGCTTCCAGCATACAGTAGTACTAGGGGTTGAAACCTGTAACTTCTATGTTTTTTGTAACTAAATATTTGTCTTCCGGTGCTCACAACTCATTGGACACTCGGTTCTTAAAAATAATTAATCAGACAAACTATTTACAGAAAAGGAAATAGGTGCGTGCACCATCATAATTATTCAAAGATTTTAATTATATTAATATGCTGATACATCATAATGATGAGCAAAAACTTATAGACAAACAACAAACGTTTTGCCTCGAATAATCCAAACGACATGATTCGATAGGGAGTCCACGGCGCAACAGTCCTCATTCCACAATCCCAAGTCTAAATGCCCGACAATCCTACAATGTTTGCGCTGGGTGAACACTTTCTAGCACAATCTTTAACCCTTAATATTCTTATTCTTATTATACAAATCTTTAAAAAAAATGTTTATCGCCGTCTTGCTCAAGGCGGTCGTTTTTCTCTGCCATAGGAACACCAACTGGCCCTGTGGAAACTACTGATGACATCATTAAGACCCATTTTTAATTCATTCACAGGTCGTTATAGATTAAGATTAAGAACAATTTTGATGGCTGAAGTAAAAAGAATTTTTCTTGAGGAAACACAAAATGATGGCTGCTCTGATTCATTAGTTCGTCCGTTACAGCTTTTAAAATTTTTGGTCGATTGTGAGCTTCCGCTTTTTTTTCCACGGATATTTTCTTAAATTGTGTGAGGGCGGAACGAATAAAAAAAAAGTTAGAAACGATTTTTTTTTCAGTGGTTCGCATCCCTGTTGTAAATGGGCAAACTCTTCTCGACTTGAAGAAAAGAGCATCTGGCCAAGTCTGCTCAGACTTGTGTTGCTCTCCATCAGTAGACCAGACGGGTGAGCAATAAACGCGAAAGTCACTTCATTCCTGAGATCGTCAGCAGCGATTGACTAGGGTTGCTTCCCTTTAATGGAACTCTCCAGAGAAACTTGGCCGCAGTACATGTTGTGGCTATCTTCAAATTATATCACAGCCAGGCGCGCCCTCTGGACACTGATGCCAGCTCGCATGACTCACAAGTGGAGAAAAATAAAGTGTGCAAAACCCTTTTTTTCCTGTCAGCCTTTTCCTGGAGAAGATGAGAACCGGAAATAACTACGTATTTTCCTGACCTTCAAAAGAAACTTCCTCTTTCTTTCTTTCTTTCTTTCTTAGCAATGACAGTTATCTTGTACAATCCAACTCTTTCTATAAAATTAATAAAATCTGTTATTTTAATTTTTAGTCTTTCATAATCCCATAGTGTCTATACAATAGAAAAAGATTTCATAAATTCAGCAGATTTTTAAGTCGGAAAATAAAGGAAGATAAAATATGAGAGAGTATAGAATGTAGACACCAAGAATGTAGACAAACAGACATTCATCTGCCACTACAACATCCTCAAACACGGAACCATTTTTGAGTTAAAGGTGTCCAATCTTTTCAGTCGTGCAAAAACAGAGGGATGAAGGCAAACTAAAGAAGTCGGGGATCAAATAATTAGCAACCCTAAGTACAATTAGTTTTGAGAATCTTCTTATGTAAAGCAACATCTAGTTAGCAACCTTTTTGACCTTTTTTAATATCCATGTGACTGAGATTATCAAAGATTGATAAAAGCCGTGCGCAGAAGAAACAATGATTTTCAAAAGAACGAAAAGATTGCATTCTTACAATGAACTCCTCATTTTAAATATTCAAGTATTCGAATACTTAAAGCAATCTTTTCCTGTCTTGAAACGAATGACTAATACAAGGCACTACAACTTGGCTTGTCCCAGAGGGCAACGAGAAAGCAGGTCATAGCTTTCAGTAATCAAACCCCCAAAACACAGTGTCAACAACAACAACAACATGATCACACATTTATACCCGTCTGACAAATCATCAACCAGACAGACATACAATCATAATCATGCCAGTGTTCAGAAGTGATATGGCTGAAATAACAAAGGGCAACTTTCTCCTGTTGGTCCTGTACGAGACACAATGGGCGGCCTGATGACTTTGAGGAACTTTCCCGATGTACCAGTCCTATCATCCCATAAAATGATATCGGTTTTTATTTTGACAGAGTGGATATTGCGTTGATTCAGAGCTTGATAATAGTTTTTGAAGGCTATAACTAGGTTATAAATGGCAAGATTATTGCCAACTTCCCTCAATCAAAGCTGTTCTTAATGCTTGTTCTCGACATGGACTCAAAGACGAGACTGTACAGCAAATAATCGAGGATGCCTGAGTTGTCTGAGGGCCAACAGAAGAAGGGAGATATATAAATAGCACGAGTCTGACAACAAGCGCGTGGCGGGGAAGGGACTATTTCCATATCAACATCACATCATCAACTCAGCCAAAAGGTTAACCGCTTGCATGAAAGGCGAGACAGAGGCGCACAAGTTCGTGGCATTGTATCTCATTAACCTTCTGATGGTCTAGGCGAAAGGTTAGAGGTTAATTAGTCAAAGTGAAAATATCACTTCCGATGGGTACACGCGCTGCTGCTCGTAGACACCGTGAGTAAGGAAAGACTATAACTTATCGAATTTTGAAAATGCTTCACGGGATACTGTGTGATTTTTTTCTGGTTTTTTAAATTTTTTTTAATGAAGTTTTTTTATTCCGTATTACAATTCACAGAACACAATTCAAACACCTCTTTTCTTTCCTTCTTAAATCCATACCAGAGGTAGAAAATATAGATATAGAGTGTTTGATATCCATACTTAAAAATAGAGAGAAAAGAGAGAGAAGAGTGAGAGACAAGAAGAAAGTGTCCACGTGTAGCATTAGTGTAGGGTCAATAAGTTCCACCCTGATCATTTACACTGGAGGAAATGAAATCAATTTGGCATATATATATATATATAACATACACATATTAAAACCTCTAAATATGTGCAGACTCCCCAGGAGACAATCCTGACAAGCTGACATGCAATTTATACCAGACAACCTACATCAGTTATGCTCAGGTAAATCACTTTGAACGAGAAAAAACATAGAGAAAGGCAAAAAAAAAAACAATGCCCTCGTGTACTATTACAAAACACTGTACCTACTTACATTGGTAGGATACTGTGTGATTAATTCAATGGTCATCTTGTGGCTTGAGTGACCTGTTATTATATATATATATAATTAGATATGGTCTGTATCTTTGTTGAAATATTTGTAGAATTTTAATGCTTCTGTTACAGTTCATTTCACTGTATTGCTAAAATCGGTGGTCGTCGGGGGGTGGGGGGTTTGAATGAACTGTTGATATATATATATATATAAATGGCTTGTATCTATGTTGAAATATATGTTTACTTGTAATGTATCGACATTACTATAATTGTTAGAGGGTATCGTATATATATATATATACAGTACCACCAACTGTTGCCTTGTTTGTGTTCTGAGATGCGTTCATGCTACTACAAGTGTGTGTGTGTGTGTCCAGGTAGAGAGGGTGAGAAACAAAGAAGGCGTAAGAGTGGAATGACTCATTTTCTACCAACATGACAATTATTATTATTTCAAACAAGAGCATCAGTTCTTAATCCGAGATTAAAACATTATTTTTCTTTTTGTTGTTTTCTTGCTTTGCTGTAATGCGACTGCAAAGTGGCCTTGTTTAGTACATCCGCCGCGCAAAACAAGTCAGCTGATCCCTTTTACCAGCAAAGTTTCCCCGCAGCTTTCTGACAGCATTGAAAAGCAAGTTGGGGAGGATGGCAATGGTAGGGGCAAGAACCGCCATTAGCTGTCACAGAACTGTGAGGCCTGTGTACACACTGCCAGACACCATGCTGTCCCTTCTTGGTAGTTTCTGCGAACGTGTTTATCCTCTCTTCTGTCACTTGCCTGCGATTTGTGGCGGCTTCAAGTCCGGAGAACAAGTCAGTCGCTTGTCAGTGCTGGAGGACGAGAGTGGTGCAAGGCCAGGGGTTTGATTTCCATCCCACATTATTCCGCACAAAGTCTTGTCATCCACTTTTCTAATAACCTACAGGCTTTGCTTATCTTTCCGCTGGTTCTGTATCCTATTCATGAAAATCGTTTACCCAGCTGAGTTAGCTCTCTCTCTCTCTTTCTCACGCGCGCGCGCACACACACACACACAATCATTTTTCCGACCAGGAAGCGATGGGGTGGCCGTCCGTGGCCAACGTTTTTCTACGATTGCTAAATATAGGCGGAGGTTCGTGATTGATGTAATGCGACAGACACGAACACAGACATAATAAATAAACTGGACAAATATGAGAGTACAGAATGGTTTAGTAAATAACTTTTTTATCGAATGTATAATCTGAGCCTAACGAACGCTCTTCATTGTGCCCTTTGTCTGGACTCATTACCAAAATTGGTCGTCCCCCTGTAGTTTCATCTTCCGTAGTGAACGAAAGGAAGGGAGGAACTGAAGCTTTGTGAACAGGGAGGATGCAGAATGATTTACGTCTTCATTTCCTAGACATGTTATCGCTGTTGTGATAATATTTGACGAATACTTCATTGATATTCTTGCTTTCATGCACTGACGTTCGCCATCCTCACCATTGCTCTTGGAAGTCAAAGAATGTCAAGAGCCTAGAGCTAGGACACACACACACACACACACTGCACTGTCGGCCCCCCGCCAACCCCATGTGATATCTACATACACATGCTATTAATACGCTGGCACGTGGCTTATTTGTTACAAACCCTGTGAGGGTCCCAATGATTACACGTTCTGACGCCATCGACCCAATGTGTAGACTTCATTACGAACTTTCTAGAACTGTGAGAACTGACTTAACAATATTTGTGTTTTACTAATTTTCCAGGGTAGGGCTGGGCCAGTGAGAAGTTCTTGAACATCCTTGGTTATTAGTGTAAACAGTGATAGGAATGAGTGACTGATTGAACGAGAGGGGATAACTAGAGCCCTATGATATTTCTTGTGATGATAATTGGAACCCTGATATTTACTGGAACCGTACGATATTTATTGTATTGATAACTAGAACCGTATGATAATTATTGGGCTGTTAATTGGAATTAATTGAGATTCCCTCTGGTGATAGCAGGAACCGTATATTTATTATTGGTCTGATCACAGCATGTTGATGCAGGCTAATCATTAACGGGAGAATTTACCCTGCGAGGGTTACTAGAAGTATTTTGACTTAGTCTGTTTATGTAAACGTTTATTACCCTTCCTGTCTGTCATCATCTTGCTGCCTGGCTGTCACCACGCTATAGTCAGGTGTAGGAATCAAGAGTCGCTTGCCCGTAGGCGGCGCTCGTTCCCTCCTAGTAGTGTTATTTGTTATTGTCTCGTAGTCCTTGACCAGGTAGCTGTTATATATGACGTGGACAGCCTAAAGGAATCTTTGTGTTCCTAGTGAAAAGAATGAGTAATTGTGTTGAATGAATGAATTATGAGACGCATGCGTTCTTTACACTGTCCGTCGTCACCTCCCCCACTCAGATCACCAAACACATTAGAAAACGACGACTGCTCCCTCGACGACACGGATACCGAGCGCTGTCCCAGTCCAGGGATGGCACGAGACTTCTTCAACAACTGCTTGTTCATCTGTTATACACCACACTGTGGTACAGGTGATGACCAATGACAAAAACAGTCGCCGAACGAACACCACCTTGATGCGACATAATCCGGGGCTTTGGAGCGCGAAGAACACATACAGGCGATCTCTTCTCTCTTGAGAACATCGACTCCTGCCGGCCTAGGCGTCAAACTTGTACATCTCACAGGTAGCCCATGTTCAGGTTGCGTTGTCCTCGGGGTTTTGTGATGACAGCTGGCAGTCCTGACAGTCCGTTGTCACTGACTGGACCCTTGTGTTAAGGTTTTTTAACACAAGTGTTCCTACTTTCTCCCGACTCTTAAGTCTTGGTCTCAAAAGAAAGTCCTTTTGGCGTTAAAGAACGCTGAAGACGTGTCGACTGTTGACCAAGTTCTCCATTGGTACTGACTTCGTGCTGAGACGTCCTGCAATGTTCTTGTTTGCCTACTTAAAGGTGAGTGCTCACACACACACACACACACACACGCACACACACACACAAACACACACAAACACACAAACACACACACCACAAGCCATTGGACGACACACGCACCCCGCATCCTTCACCCAATCACAGTTGTCCAGCGAGGACAAGAGCAAGACCACACCCACATTTGACCAATGGCTACCCCCAGCCGCACATGCAGGTGGCAGGGTGGAGAAGAAAGACTAATTCTCCCCCCGCACCTCCGCCCGTGTAGTGCTGGTAAGTTCCGCCAGTCAGGTGCGGAAAGCCTTCACATGACAGGGTTCCGAATAGCCATTTTGTGAAAAATACTTTGTTTTCCATAACATTTCTTCTGTTAGAACGCCAAAAGGAAAGATTCACAATTTCTCGTGACCTTTTCATGAATGTGTCTAATTTAATCACAAAAGCAATGGACAGAGGCGCTGAGATACCAGCAGCTGTGAAGAAAAATCTGCTGATCACGCAAACACATCGCAGCAGACATTAGATTTGTTTTTTAAAAATGCAAAAATTTAGATGACAGAGCTTTGAAATTGGATAATAATAGCATGCAAATAAAACAGTACATTTTTTTGTTGGCACAAAATCAATCTTTGCGATAGATGCAAAGAAAACTGTATGGCACGGGAGCACAGAAAATATACAGGAACAGATCAAAACTAACATTGAAGTGTCTTAAGAAAACAACAACAAAAATTCTACTTCCTTGTAAAGCCCTAGAGAATACTCGCTAACCCATTTACTTACTCGCCAAACCATCCGCGCACTCAGCAATTCTCAATTATGTTCTCGTGTTGTATTCGATCGTCTCCCGAACTCTGGGATTCACCAGACAGGGACCCATACCACCACTCCCCCACAAAATTTCCATCTACACGTCCCTTCCTTACCCCTTTCATCCCCCTTTCGCTTTCGGTGTGAAATGTATATAAAAAAAATTACGCGAAAGAAAATCTTCATGTTTTCAACAAGAATGTCATTTTCTGTAGACAAAATCGAACTGAGTTCCACGTGGCTGGTCTTTCACGCCGACTGCTGGCTATCAGAAATGTCTTCTCGTGACTGTGGTGTTCAAGGAACAGGGCTGCCCTCATCCTAAGAAAAGGTAAAGAGCTGAAAGAGAACGACTTGATGGGCCAAGAGGAGCAGAAGACAAAGAGGAAGAGAAGAAATATAATAATGAGGAAGATAAGGACACGGAGGAGAAGGAAGAAAAGGCATGATAAGAGGAAAAAGGGGAGAAAAGGTCTATCAGAAATGTCTTCTCGTGACTGTGGTGTTGAAGGGACAGGGCTGCCCTCACCCTACATATTTTTATGACTCGCTCAATCATCTAAAAGCCATAAGCACAAACTCAGTTTATTTGAATTCCTGTTTGTAGCTGTCACGCTTCAGTCTCCAGAATTGACTGCTGTGAGCTGCAATATTCTACATATTCTACACCATGTTGCCGGCTCATAAAATAGGGCAAGGGTTCTCATGAAATCCTTGTGTCTGAAAGTTTCCAACTAAAGTATGGGAGGAAGGTTCAGTTGCTTGATGCTCTGACAACATCATCTTGAACTAACACAGCAAGTCAAAGTCAAGAAAGACTTTAATAGCCTGCAAGGAAGTTTTCTTTGCTCATCAAAGAGTTTCGCCGAAGAGTCTCCTCTTAATGACGGGAAGAGGTTCGAGGAAAACATTTTGTGTGTAAATACATTTGGTCGGCCGAAACGAAAGGCCAGTGAAAGAGCGATTTTATTTCAAGCGCTGACTGAGTTCTTTACAGAAAAACAATTCCACAAAATCTGAGTGAATGTTTCGGTTCCGGTCTTGAGATACGAACATTGAAATACTCACCTGTGACAAAGGTAAGCTCGATGTCATAGCAACACTACATTGACAGGACAGGTAACAACACATTGCCGGCGGCTTTTAATGACTAATTAAAGAGGAATAGACTGGCTCTACTCAGTGCACTTGCTGGACGAGCCTTGTCTACCTCTGCGACTATCCAATCCCCACAACGATAGGAATAAATGAACAAATAAATAAATTATTGGTACCAAAGGTTATAATCTGTCAATACACGTCTTTCAAAAAAATATATAAGTACATATATATTTTAATATATATATATATATAAGCATTTTGTCTAAAACTGTCAGTGCTATGCTATTTTAACCTGTGAGTAGCTTAAAGTTTAATTTCCTGTTTGATGTCAGGTGTCGTATATGATTAGACTAAGCCACTAAGATAAAGAATATTATTTCTTCCGCTCATTATTGTACCGATGCCGAGGACTGCGTGGGGATGTGTAGACATGTGAAGACTACTCAGTACGACACTCAAAAACAAAATCCTTATCAACGAAGAAGAATGACACTCATCGTTGCCACTACCCTTCCCAGCATGCCACAACAAAGCTGATTACATAGTGTGTACATCCAGACTGATTAAACAGCGTGCAATCTGTAACCATCGTGGCTATTTCTGCTAGTATGGAGGAAATGATGTGTCAGATCCTATATATTAACCCGCCATTGCCACTCGCTCTTGTATTTCTCCATTCAGTTCTTATTCTCCGCCCTTGTAACACCCTCGTGACGTAATAGTTAACGAACACAGGCCTTCAGTCAGCCGAGGCCACAGGAGGTCACATTTGCCAGATTGGATGAAACACTGAAAAAATCGTGATGTCAGTGCTTTTCTTTAGCCTCCGTGAAAAAAAATGCGGCTTTTAAAACAAAAAGTGTATTGAAGCATTTAGCCAGGAACAGTGGCAGGATATTCTGGGAGCTGGCGGTTCTCTCGTCCATCATTCTTGACACCATCGTCGGTTGGGTTATAACCTCAGTATTGCGTCTGTCCTTTGTCCTAAAATAGTTTTGTTGTAGTTTGTTGGGGTAGCAAATTACTTGCTGGGTGGGAAATTGAGATAACAGGCTATTCGTCCTTTCGCTTTGTTTCCTAAATTTGTTTTTAAATTTCCTTTTATGTGTTGCTGTTGACTTAGTACAATAAGATCGCCAGCTCAGCACGAAATCTGGCTGTTACATTAGCCTCCATATTGGGAATCGAGATTTTACTTTGTGCTCAAGTTCCCGGGTTGGTTTGTACAGGTTCTAAATCTTACTCTCCTGTCAGGATATACAGGTTCAGGTTAGAATTTTGAATTTCTTACAGGAAGCTCCCACAAGTCCACGTAGATGAACGAGTGAGTTCTGTGTGATGCTGATGACAATTTCTCAGTACACATCAGTAGCTAATCGACATCAGCGCTGGACAACTGCCATACTAGGATACACGAATACTGATAAATGAACTGCTGAGAGAGGGAGACAAAAAAGAGGACGAGAAATGAGAGAGAGGAGGACTAAGAAGAGAAGAAGACAAAGCAAAAGAAGGAAAAAGAGGAAAGAGGAGAACGAAGAGAAAAACGAAAAAGGGAAGAAAAAGAGGTAAGGGAGAAAAAGAAATAAGTGGAAAAAGGAATAAATGGACAAAGAAGAAAAAATGAGGAGACAGACGAAGAAAAAAAGACAAAAAGGAGCAGAAAGAATAAAAACCAGTGACAAACAGTAGGAGAAAGAGGAAATAGTAGGTAAACAGGAGAGATATTATGATGAAGAAGAGAAGGAAAAAGAGGGAAAGAGTATAACGATGAGGGAAAAGGAGAAGACAGAAAAATAATTGAGAAGAGGAGGGGATTGAAAGATTAAAAGGATTGGAAGGAGGAAACAGGACGAAAATTAGTCCAAAGAGGAAAGCGGAGGATAAAGAGGAAGAAAGAAGAGGTAAAGAGCAGAAAGAGAACGATTTGATGGGCCAAGAGGAGCAGAAGACAAAGAGGAGGAGAAGAAATATAAGAATGAGGAAGATAAGGACGAGGAGGAGAAGGAAGAGAAGAAATATAAGAAAGAGGAAGATAAGGACACGGAGGAGAAGGAAGAAAAGGCATGATAAGAGGAAAAAGGGGAGAGAAGCTAGCAGGCAGGGGCAGACTAATCTCGGTCTGGTGGCGACGCTTCTCTCAACCATTTCCATCGCCTGGCGCTCCTCGTCGTTCGTCTGTCCTCACACTTCTCTCCCCACCTATCCCTCCCCGCTCCCTCCTGACCCCTGTGGGTGCGAGTCTGGTGGTGTGACAACTGTTCCAGCAACATCAGGAAAGCTACGACTGCGGTCACATGATCCAGGTATGAACGACTTCTATTAAAACTGCCTCCTGGCTGTATTTACGGGGGTGCAGATTGCCTCCCTGTATACTTTACGGGGACAGGGGCTATAAATCGTTTGATCCCTTTTCAGCAGGTTGGGTCGCGGCGTCTTCCCTCCGACTATCATGTAGAGGGAAGTGTTCTACCCGATTCTACATGGCAGGAAATGTCACGAGTAAATTGTGGAACATGCCAGGACCTGGTGTTTATCGTCTGCTTCTGCTTCTTCTCCTTCAACTTCTCCATCTTACTGCGATAGAGCTGGAAAAGAGCAAAGAGGGTGAAAGAAGAACCAGAAAAAGGAGTGCTAAAAAAAGAACGAAACAAATCACGAACATAAATAGAAAAATTAAGAACAGCAGAAACAAAAATCCGAAAAAAACAACGAATAAATCCAAAGAATAATAATTTACTTGTAAATCTTTTCCTTACGTTAAATCGGGTTTGTGTGGAAGCCAGCTAAATGTAAGATGCGGCAGCAAGATGAGGGTGAAGTGAACAGTTCAAAAATACTGCACCCCACTCACGGTAAAAAAAATTAATAAAAAATGTTATTTCCCTTACTGACTACACTTCGTGTCTAAATCATCAACAAATGTGGATCAAATGTTTTATTCTGCCGATACAGAAGCTGTTAAAATCCTTGTTTCTCTGAGATATTTATGAGATGATCGGTGTCAGTGTGTCAGCATGCTCGACCTCACTGGGTGAGGGGGGCGGGTGGTTGTGGCAGTGAGTAAGGGTTTTCACGTTAAACCACTCACAACGCAAGTATCCCCTTGATTTTTTTTTTCAAGCGCCGTTCCCATGACTACTAGCGTCTGGCTCCCGCCGGTTTCGAAGCTGACTTTTGCTCTTGCGCTCGGGCAGTTGTTTGTGCTCCCTGGCGCCAGTTGCTATCGCGGTGCTGATGCGCATGCGCTGCCCTTAGCTGACGAACTGACGATCCTAGTGGACTGCTGACTTCCGATTTCGTTTGCAAAAGCACTAAGGCTGATTTGCTCAATTTTATTGAATACTGGCTGTAACCCAAAACATGTGATCGTTAACTTAGAGCATATCTCTATATGTGGTGAAAAATGTTATATTTATCAGGAGGATTCGCACACTCTCCATCCTTACTTTTTGTTCCCTGATTCCTTTTTGTGTCTTCGATGTTTCTTTTTATTACTTGTCTGCATAGTTGTTTCTCCCTCCGTCTTTTGTATTCCGTCCATGTCTCCTACTTGAATGCATGCTGCATCGTGAGCGTGAATACGCGCTATATAAAGATAGATAAGATAAGATAAGATAAGATAATACTTTATTCGTCCCAGAGGGCAATTGTGTGGCAGCTCGATACAATTTAGCATAAAAAACAATTAATACAAAAAAACACACAGAACACACACACACACATACAGACAACCTACCCACACCATACAACACACACTACACAACACCCACCCACCCACATACATTCATATGCACCAGACAGGCTTCCCCATTCATGTTTCATTCATTCGCACATTCAAGAGACGCACGGCCGAAACAACGAATGACAGCCGCAGTCTGTTAGTCCTGCATGCAGGTACACAACATCGGCGGCCCGATGGGAGCTGGACAAACTCTCTCGACAGGACCTGCCTGTCATCACAGAGGATTGCAGACGCTTTCAGAAATGTCTGCCTGTCATACAGAGTCTAAAGAGTACACTGGACTGTCCAGGTGACTTTTGAGCAGGTGGATACCACACGATGTAGGCTGCTCTTGTCCTTCACTGATAAACTGTTGTAGAAACAGATAAACGAGAAGGAAAGCACGCTTTCTATGTGTGCGATCTGTAAAAAGCTGAAGAAATTGGTGGGAGACAGAGAAAGACTTCAGCTTCCGGAGAAGGAAGAGGCGCTGCTGAGCTTTCTTCACGACAGTCTGAGTGTTGACATCCCAGCAAAGTCGCCTGTCGAAGATGGTGCCCAGGTATTTAAAAACAATAACCATTTCCACCTCCTTGTCATGGATGACACTTACAGGACTTGGTGGAGAATTCGGACGGAAATTGAAAACCATCTCTTTGGTCTTACTCACATTAAGGTCTAAGAAATTGTCATCGCACTAGGCAATAAATTCTTCCAAGGCTGCACCGTGGGTATCTGCTAGACCGCTGAGGAGAGAGAGCAGTGAGGTGTCATCAGAGAATTTGACGAGGTATTGACCCTCATGGTTACTGCCACAACTGTTGGTATACAGGATAAACAGAAGCGGGGATAAAACACAGCCTTGAGGTGAGCCGGTGTACGTTGTGATTAAGTCGGAAAAAGTGCCATTGACAAGTACTCACAGCTGCCTGTCATCCATGACACTAGCTGATGATCAAAGGAAAACTCGTCGAGGAGTCTTCTAGCTAGGATATGTGGTTGAATGGTGTTGAAGGCTGATGAGAAGTCAGCAAACAGCAGTCGTGCATGGGCTTGTGGATTCTCCAGGTGTTTGAGTAAAGTGTGGAGGATGAACAGTTTGGCATCATCAACACTTCGTTTGGACTGGTATGCAAATTGCAAGGGGTCAAGACAATTGTTAGTGGCTTTTAGGATCAATGATTTGATGATTGTCTCCAATACTTTCATGACCAATGATGTTAAGGCCACTGGTCTGAAGTCATTGAGATGCTGAGCTGAAGCTTTCTTCGGAACTGGAACAATGGTAGACAGTTTCCAAGCAGCTGGGATGGAGAATGAATCCATAGAGCGCTGAAACAGGTGTTGAAAAATGCCTCCAAGTTGGTGCGCGCAGAAACGCAATGTTCTGTCGCAAATACCATCAGGACCTGAAGCTTTGCGGATGTTTACTCGCTGAAACAACTCCACAAATCACACTTTATTATTATTATTTGTTTGTTTGTTTGTTTGTTTTTGTTTTTATTTTTTGTTCTCAGCTCTTCTTGTGCATTGCTGGGCCTTCGGCATGGGAATTTTATGAGGCGGGTAAAAGAAGGGGAATGAGACAAACCCAATATATTGCTTTGATTCTTTGTGGACGAAGATGCTGCCATGCAAGCCCCGTCTCCATACAGTCAATAGCAAGCTCCATGATACAGGGTCCTGGGGGTCTGCTGAGTAAACTTACACAGCAGGGTATGTCTCTTCGTCTACCACCCCACAAACAGTGGCATATCTTTAAGCAGCCTGGAGTATGGTTGTTTTCTGCTGACAGCTCTTTTCTAGCACCTGGACAACCGTTTGTTTCCTCGTTGAACTATCAAACTGCTCTTGGTGCGAGATCTCTCAATTGACGGAGTTTTGCGCTCAGCAGGGGCCGTAGTTACGAAACGAGAGTAAGTCGTCTCCCCAGGGCAAAATGGGGAAATCAAGGAAAAGCATCTTGCTTCCGAAGTTATAAAGCAATTTCCAGACGCTGACGGCAGACTTCACGTAACTTGACCCCAGGGCACCTTTGTTACCACTATATACAGTCCCATGGGTAAGACAACATCCACGAGTTTGAACAATTTTGGAAGCAAGACGCTTACCCTTGAGTTCTTCATGCTGCTCCAGGGCAAAAACTTACCCTCTCTTCATAATCACCGCCCCAGCCTGTCAGCCTGTCAGCCTGCCTCAGCCCCCGAGTTGCCGTGCAATGAAAGTTGCAGTTGAGGTCAGGACGAACAACAGACTACTCCCCACATTCTTGAATATTCGCCGGGCTCTCCTTCCCTCCTACACACATCTCAGTCCCCCATCCAGCCATTATGGCTGTCCGACTATCTGCCTGTTGAATGTCTGGACGTCTCATTTCCTTGCGGACAACTGCTGTGGGTCGACTAGGGAAGCTCTCGAGAAAACTGAATTACCCAGGACTCCAGACACTGCCGCGGTAAGCTGCCAATCACGGTTAACAGAATCTGGAGTCGGAAAATTGTCGTCTGCTGCAGGCTCGGCTACCCTCTCTGGCTGGTAAGACTGCGTGCGCATTACCGGATACGGAAACAGTGCCTCCGGATAACGTCATCGGAACGTCCCCGCAGAATGAGCTGGAGTCCTATAAAAGAGTGTAACTGTGTAGTCATGAAGTCTAGACCACTCGCGACTTATGTCTGGCAGTTTTTGAGGGTCTATCACAGTGCAAAGTAAGTTTTTTCCCCTTTATTAAACAACGTATAAAAACGTATTTCCCAAAATTAGTGACACTTCCGCCAACACCACCCACACCTTCGTGAGAAACAGACGTACAAACACTTCCAGAGATGCCAAAACTTCAACATCAAGCCTGCGGATGAGAACGGCTGGTTGTCAAGGTACAGCCAATGAGTAGGCTGGGAGAGTAAGTTAATAGTTTAATTAGCCGCAATTTTTAAAATCTGTTTAACTGGTAAAGCTCAACCCAAGGGTATTATTTTCTAAACTCGGGGTGAATACCCTCGTTTCCCTCCCCAAGATACGCGAAAAAGGTGAAACTCAGATACACCTAATTAAAATACATCTCAGCTCTCTGGTGTGGCCGTGACAACCTAACAGTATCCACACACAGTCCTATGTCTACGTCGTTGAAATGCACGTTGACATCACTAGACCTTTAAAGAAGATTTTCGATGGACACATGCACACACTGCCGAGTGAGCGATGCACGTCAACCAGAGATTTTCCAATAAAAGCAACCAAACACTTTTTCTAGCACAGAATTAAATCAGAATCTTCCTTCTGTAAAAAAAATGTTTCATTTACTAACAAAAAGCAACACGTGTGTGTTTGAATTTCCCTTGGGCCATATACCCGCTTCCCTTCATTTACTGCATTCTGTGGAATGACCTTAAATTTGTTTGTGTGGGATAAAAAATATTCCAGAAATGACTGTTGCGGTTTTTACTGTATTATTCCTTTTAACCATTAACAAAGTATCATGTATACCCTTATTGATTAAACCAGCAGTAACAACACGTGTGTTATTCTCCCAGTCAGGAAAAAAAAAAGCTGATCCTTAAAAGTATTTTAGGGTGCGGTCACCTAAGTGATCACTACAGACTTAGGTAAAACTAAAACCTTTATACATCATCATCATCATCATCATCATCATCATCATCATCATCCTTGATTCCTGGAGCAAACCAAGTGACCTCAGTGACCCAACCAGCAAATTAGTCTGCCAATCATTGTTTTCGTTCCTCGGCGGCTCGAGCAGCCAATCAGTCCTTCCGTCACTATTCTTATGTCTTTTTTCTTCTCTCGGTCACTTCTGTCTCAAGGGCCAGTCACAGGTCGCACATCTCTGTGACAAACAAAACCACGTCCGCGGGCAGTACCGTGGTCACGTGTGTGCTGACTGTCAGTCATGTGCCATGTGAAGTCAAGTCACGTGTGTGTCAGCCATGTGCCATGTGAAGTCAAGTCACGTGTGTGTCAGCCATGTGCCATGTGCTGTCAAGTCACGTGTGTGCTGACTGTCAGCCATGTTCCATGTGCAGTCAAGTCACGTGTGTTGACTGTCAGCCATGTGCCATGTGCAGTCAAGTCACGTGTTGCAGTAGCCGTGTCACGGGGTCCGAGCTATTTCCGTACCGCCATGCGCAGTCTTGACATTGAGGGCGCCTTGTCTTACAATGTCTGACGCACTCTCGTCTCAGCGGATAAGGGAGGGAGGATTAGGATTCGGAGAGCAAGATGCGATCAAGAAAAATAGATAAAAAAACTGCGGAGATTGGAAGACAACAGGACATCGTAGGCGACAAGAAAGTGGCTCCACTGCCAGGAAGTTGAGAACGCTGCGTCAGCTTGGCCTTCTTGCCATTTTTGTTCTTAAACTCCTGTAAGTGTTGACAGCAACTGTCTACAGAGTTCTGCTTCCTTTTTTTTTTTTTTTTGCTTTGATTGCAAAAAATATGTACGAGTAAATATCCTTCGCCGCCAAAGGTCTGTTACAACCTTGGCGAACTCAAACCTTTTTCGTTCATATTTTTCATCTGTTGATTAGTTGTCGATAGTTGTGATTGTAGTCTTTTGACTAGTGCAGATGTATGACACTCTACATCCTTACTGTTTGCTTGCTGATTCTTCTTTGGAAATTCTGTTTGTCTTCCAACTCTTGTCCTTCCATCCTTCGTATGCGGTCCATGTCTCGTTCTTGTCTCAAACACTTCGTAAGCGTGACCAAGCGCTATCTTTATTATTATTATTATTATTATTATTATTATTATTACACAAACTCCTCTGCTATTTATATTTTGTGGTCTGGGTATGGTCTTTGGCCTCTACCACATTTCTTTATGCTGCATGTCACGTGCAAAATTGTACAGACCACCATTTGTTGAGTTTTTCATGTAAGCATGCCTTTAGGGAAATGTAAACAAAAGTAAACAAAAAAATGATGATGATACTCAAGTTGACGTGCTTTGTACAAATGTTCTGGTCTCTGGGCCAAGGAGAAGGAGAGGCAGTTCGGGGGGGGGGGGACTAATCCATCATGCACGTGCATCGTGTGAAGCGAGACGTTTGCCTCAGATCCTGACATGTTTAAGGTCGCTCGTAACACAAGCTTTCCTAGGCGCCCACCTGAGGGTCTTTGCAAGACCGTTGAGTTCATTATTGAAACGACTGAGCCTTCTTCACTTCGGGTTTTACCGGCAAGTAAATCTGAAGGGATAGGGGAGGGATAAAGTGCTGGTGAGAAGCTTTTGAATGTTTTTTGGAAGAACACGTGGACCTGGAGCAATGGTTGCCTCTTGTCTGCACAAGCTAGAGCACTCCTATACAGGCTTCACTAAACAATGAACAAAGAATGAAGGCAGAATGAAAGAATACGAATGTTTATGATTACAAGTGTACATAATAAACACTTGCTATTACCTAAAGCTTTCAGATTATAATAACAACGATCCTAGTTGTAGAAAAGTGAATAAGACGGTACACACCTTACAAGAACCAGGAGAAAATATGTCTGTTCTTTCCTGTATTTTTCTGTCAGTTCCTGATGACTCAGGAAGCAGCCATTTTAATGAGTATGTGTGTGCGTGCGTGCGTGCGTGCGTGCGTGCGTGCGTGCGTGGAAGCGTGTGCGTTGGGGAAATTAATAACTTTAAAAAAAAATTCTAGCTGTTGACGATGTTCAGCGAGCTCTCTGTAAAACAATTTCTCACGAGCCACGTTAAAGGTGCACCTAACCCGCGGGGTGTAAAATGTCTCAAGAGACGTGTAATTAGCGCTGCAATCACAGTTCACGTGTGCACGTGCAGCAAGAAAATAAAGACGGAAGAAAAACAAATTTCGAGATGACGGTGTTTACTGGCAGATCGCGTGGATGGACACCAGCCGGAGATGGGTTGTCATGGAGGATAACCAAGGTTACAGGATTCAGACTTTTAACACTGAGCTCACTGATCAGAGCTATGTCTGTCTGTCTGTCTGTCTGTCTGTCTGTCTGTCTGTCTGTCTGTCTGTCTGTCTGTCTGTCTGTCTGTCTGTCTGTCTGTCTGTCTGTCCCATCATCAAACGTAGCAAAGAGACTCCTACTGAATCTCCATACAGAATAAATCACTCAAAACTTTTTTTTGTAGCTATACTTTCTTGTCTCTAAAGTTCTTGTTAAGATGAATAAATGATTACGATCTTTGTACATTGACTACCCCAGCCATATTCTTTTCTTTCATGTCTTTTTGTTATTGCATAAGACCATACCTCTCCTTTTCACATGCCAATGCCAGCTGTAAAACAACAGCACTGTTGATGCTAACAACCTCGTAAAAATCATGAGACCAGGTCATTGCCATTGTCGTTTGCATGTTCATAGTCTTGATCACTGCCATTGTCAGTGTCAGTCGGTGTCATTGTCTCGTTTACTAGGGACAGAAGAGAGGAAAACCTTCTTCCAAAGCAGCTAAGTAAAACTGATGAAAAAATGAGCAAGTGTTTGCAAAATTTAAATCATTTTAAGGATAAGTGTTCGCTGTCTGTCACTCTTACCTTTTCAACTTCTGTTGCAGCTACTGTATAGTAAGCTAACAGATATGAACGTTGATTTTATTTATTTATATATATATAGAGAGAGAGAGACTCATTTCCTGCCCCGGCATCGCCATCTCTCATCGTCATCGTGATCCTTGTCGTCGTTATCGGTTTCACCATCGTTATTATCCACACCATTATTATTCATTATATTCACATCATCATCTTTTATCACCAGTAAACCCACGTCTGCCCAGGAGTCATTCACCTCCTCTCACTGATGTGACCACGTGGGAGCACCACTGTGTGCAGTGATTAATGGGCCATGGCGGCAGAAACCCTGGGTCAACGAACTCAGAATCAAAGCAAGTGCCAACAGCCCTCATGCAGTGTGCTTGGCTCTTCTTCTTCTTCCTCCTCTTCGGCTTTAAAAAACAGAATTATTTCTCATTCGCGTATTTAAAATGAGCCGCGGGAGGCTCCCATCTTCCTAAAAAAAAAGTACAATCTTAAAAAATCGTGGGAACAGCTTGTCATGTGGTCATAATAATTTTTTTTGTAACAAAGAATGGAAGGAAGGAAGAAATGAAAAGAAAAGGAGGCAATGACTGACGTGGATGTGCAGACAATGACAGACAGATGGTGGAAGCAAACAAATAGGGCAACAAAGTCAGTCATTCAGGGGTCATTCATTTCGAGCGTGTATGAACGAGTGTAACACTCTTTGACAGTAAATTGTAAAATATCCCCTCTTCTCGGCTCTACCTTCAACAAAAAAAAAGTATCAGAAAAAAGTCTAAAATTGTCTAGCAATAACAGATGATAACGTGGCGTGAAATTAGCAGATGATAGCGAAGCCGAAAAGCAAAATTGACATCGTCAGACGATCGCAAGACAGCCCGCCATCAAAGTGCTTCACAAACATTTTACAGGCGCTTGCTAAAGCGCGTGATTGGCTCACGCTGATTGGTCTGGCGACGAGGACGACGCACAATCGCATCAGCATCTATTTCAGACCGATGCCTCTACCCCTACCCCTGCCCCAGCCAATATCTCGATACCCACCCGCTTCATGACGAGCTTGAAATAGACAACTCCCCTCCCGGGGGGCTTCAGGGGACTCAACGATAGAAAACAAAAGCTGGACAGAGGAGTAGACTGGATGTTGGGGGCAGGACCTGCTGACCACCGCTCACGACTGGCAACTGCGTAGTCAATCCAGTTGTTCCCCCGGAAGACCAGCAGATCAGTTTAATCATTAGTCAACTGGTACCAGTCAAGAAATGAATGAAAATCAAGTTACCAGAGTAGCTCAGTCAGAGTAGGCTTGAAAGATGTTTATTTTGCTTTTTCAGCCAGAAACCTTGGTTTTATTGTGATATATGACATTGTCCCTTAACAAGTTCGTTCCCATCATCTGTAGAGCTTCATATTCTAAGATACGCATTATCAGCATCAGCATCCGTCTGTATTTTTTCGCTCAAACTGCACACAAAGTTGTCTGTGCCTTTGTTTTATCAAAACTTGACTTCCATCATTCTCTCCTGTCTGTCTGTCCTCTGCACTTTATCAATAAACTTCAAAAGCACCCGAATTCTTCAGCATGACTCATACTCCCAACAAAGCAGACAACATTTGCAAAACCTTTGTATTCTTCACTGACTGCCTATCCCCCCCCCTCTCATGGTGGATGGAGAGTGATGTCCCTTCGCCTTACCGGCTTGAGGGGACTAGCTCTCCGGATTTTTGTGGATTTTGTTATTTGTATAGGCTGATTTTGATTTTCGAGTCCATTGTTTGACCTGTCGTCATCCTTGTGATGTGCTGGACTGTTTTTCTTGATTGTGACATTTTGTTTCACTTCTACGGCTTCTGTTGATCCGCTGACTAACAGTCTTTTCTTCCACGCCGCCATTTTCATCTCAGTCCAGTTTCTTGTTTGTGCAGTCGACAGCGAGATGAAACATGTTCATTGTGGCTAAACTTGTTGATGACTTGAGGCAGCAAAACTGTCGACATTTTGTTTGACATGTGGAGGTTTATCCTCAGCATTCTTGATCTGTTCTTTATGATGACTTCTCCGATGACAAGCAATTGCAGATCTAAACTCTCAATCTTCGGCGGTGAAACGTGTGGCCAGTCCCCCCAGACAAATCTGGTCTCCAGTTTTCTTCTGTCTCCAGGACTTCTTTTAAAAACAACTTATGCAGTTATTTTAATTTCATAGACTCGTTGGATAATGAAGTACCGTATTCTTGAAGTTATTTATCAGATAGCACTACAATTTTGTATTATTATTATTATTATTCCCGTTTCTATGCGTTATCCCTTTTTCTTTCCTGTCGTCTTGGTTGGTTTCTTCAATTTCTCCCTATCATGATTATTGTTGTTATAATTAGCATCATTTGTAAAGCGCCATGAGCCTGCTCTTAGGGCTGGGATATGGCGCAATAAAATAATCTTTAATATTAATATAATATACACACACTCTACTTCAGGTTCTTTACTGGCTCTCCTCCGTGTTTTCTGAGACACTAACTCGGAACATTTCAAGCAAGCGGCTCAGTACTTCTGCAGACAATCCCCTCTCCGTTCCAAGAATCAAGACAAAAACATTTAGCATCATCTTTGTGGAACTATCCACCCACCTCCTGTTGTAGTACGCCACCAGCAGACGACAACATCATCCAAGCATGCACTTCAGACACGTTTATTCACGAAACGTCTAGAGAATTATTTCAGCATCAGCGGAAACTTTCTTTCTGTCTTAATTATTATGAGTATTAGTTTGAAAAGTTTCATGTATAACTGACAACATATTTGTTTTTGTCATGTTAATGGAAAGTGATGGTTATATAAAACTGCGGATTGATATTTAAAACACACACACACACACACACCAGAATCCAGCCTTTTTAAAACAAGGACCGACCGTTCGACCAACAGTTAATATATGTAATGTCAAAACTAATAATAAATGTGTATGTGTGTAAAATAGAATTTTGTTGAATCTAGCGTACAAAACACTCTAGTTATGCTTCCACATTTGACCAAGAAGAAAATTCAAACGAATGCTAGGAATAGTTGTTCTTCTGTCTTATTCTGATTCCAACTGATGCTTTGTCCAACATAGGGGCTTGGTCAGTTGGTTGTCAGAAAAGTGTATCCCCTAAGAGCGGGATTTCTGATTGTAGCCCTTCTTACAAATTTTACAAACAAATGTAAACGTTGTTATTAGTCATAATTTAAAACAAATAAATGATGCAAAAATAAAGAAAGAAGGAAGAAAGAAAAAAATGAAAAAAAGAAAGAGGAAGGAAGGGATTCGTAGGCGAAGTGGTCACGTGTATAGTAAGATATCATGTTGCCCACCCCCTTTTTTTTGCAGGAAACTTTCAAAAAAATCTTTGAGACGAAAGAAAGCTACAAAGATTTTGCGTCTGATCCATGTGCGCGTCTAAACAACCTTCCTCATCAGGTCCCAAAATACTTTCCATGTTTGGCTGTCATGTTAGTGCGGGAATAGTTCGGTGCAGAAATGTCTATAGTCTATAGTCTATACAGCTGTGGTCGGTGATATCTACATAGTGGGGTACCGACAGGGTGGGATGGAGCAGGGGAGGGGGGCAGGTACAGAAAGCCTCATCAGACACCGCAATAGGAAAAACACCTGGAAAATCGTGTGTCATTCTTTTGAACTTCTTTGGCGTTAACAAGGTCTTTATTAAAAATATATTTCTCTTCTTTAATACTTATTCTAAGGTTTCACGCTTTAACAATAAGCCCCATTTTTAAATGAACACCAATTAATGTTGTAGTGCTTTTTAAAAAAAAACCTTTGATCTTCAAAATGAGAGTTTGAAGCGATCGTTAACAGGGAGGCGTGGAGGAAGGGAGAGGCTGTCAACAATTCTGAGACTTTCCGAAGTCTGGCACTTCTACATGTAGGATTTCGACCACTAGTTCACCTCTGCCTCCCACTCCCACTCCCACTGCCCACTTCACTCGAGTTTTTGCCAGATTGTGGTAAACATATACTTCACCATCTGTCTCGGCTATTTCCTCTGTCCATCCATTACAAGTCACCATTTGCTACGTGTCCTGCCTTTCTGAGTCACTCCACGACCTGCATACTTTCCCACGTAAGCCCTACACAATACTACTAATGCATCTTTAATTGTCTTTGGATTAAACGAAACGGCCACGCTATTACAGAAACACGGCACTGTCAGGTATCATTGTTATTAGTTATTGATTGTATCGTGAGTAAGCTTACATTTTATAAGGATTAATGTGGAAGAACGAAAGAGCGTGAATGACGTCAGTTGTTGGGAAGACGTGTATGAGTGATGTAAAAAAGTGACGGAAATGACGTAGGGGAGAGCGCAAGGAGCAGTAAGTAGTCAGGTAGAAGAAGGGAGAGGTTTAGGAGGGAAAGACAAGTAGAGTAGGAATTGTAAGAAGAATTTGTTGAGTAGGGCGTTTAGGAGTATATAGATGGATTAGGTGAGTAGGTATTCTTGTAGATATTCAGAAAGGCAGGACTCAAAGGTTAGGGATTTTATTATTTTAAAGTAATCTGGATGTAGGAATCGTTTTTTTTATCTGACTTTTCATTTGTGTATTTTTCTTGTTTTCTTCTTTTATTCATACTTAGTAAAGCAGAGAGATTCGTTAGGCAAATCATTCTTTTCTTTTAATGTGTGTGAAAGAACACGTGTTTGTCAGGCTCCGTGAGTGTGTTGAAAGGATTGAGTGACTGATACACCGCGCGGTGGTCGTGGCAAGCACGCAACACATTCTTAGCTTCCTTTTATAAGATTTAAAAAATACTATAAGGCCTTGTTGAAAATTCTCGTTTATTCTTTAATTGGCCGTGTTAACTGGCTTATTTTCAATTTTATTTGGGTTTACCCGTTGGCTAATCGAAAAAAAATAGACAAAAATAAACTAGACTACAATATTTTCCTATCAGTATCGTATTTCGCAAAAGTGTGTTGAGAACAGAGGATTAAATATCAACGCACAACTCACAACCTTGCGTGATCATCTGCTGTCATGACGCCATGCGCGTGCTGCGATGACCGCTGTGACAAGTATTTCAGTTATATAAGCTCTCGTCAACAACATATACGGACAGGAATAGCGTGTCGTGGAGAGGTGGTCGAGAGTGAGAGGCAGGTCAACAGGTAGGCAGACAAACAGAAACATCAAAAAACATTCTTTCTTTTCCCTCTTTGTCTGTTTGTTCCCTCTTGCATCGCTCTCTCTTTGTCTGTTTGTTTCCTCTTGCATCGCTCCCTCTTTGTCTGTTTGTTCCCTCTTCCATCGCTCCCTCTTTGTCTGTCTGTTCCCTCTTTCGTCGTTCCCTCTTTGTCTGTCTGTCCCCCCTTCCATCGCTTCCTCTTTGTCTTTCCCCTCTTCCATCGTTACCTCTGTCTGACTGTCCCCTCTTCCATCGTTCCCTCTTTGTCTGTTTGTCCCCTCTTCCATCGCTCCCTCTTTGTCTGTCTGTAATATCGGTCCACGTTTGTTCTACGTGGTAGGGGCGTCGCACTTTATTCTGTGTGCTATTTTTTCTGTTTGAAACCACCAGTAGCAGAATGGAGCAAATAAATATGCTCCGGGAAACGTACACTTCTCAAGCGTAGTCCTTTACCGGGGCATCATCCAAAAATATCCAAAGATATGACTGGCAGTGTGGATTGGATCAGTTGTTATCCGTCGTCCGACCGTACATAAAACTTCGCCACATTTTGATTCATCTCTTCATCTGTGTGTGTGTGTGTGTGTGTGTGTGTGTGTGTGTGTGTGTGTGTGTGTGTGTGTGAGAGAGAGACAGATTCATTTTATTAATAACCGTGTGTACACAATATTTTGTGGAATGTATATTTTACCGTTTTGAGTTTGCATCTCACATTTACCTTCATTTACGGAACACTTGTAGTGACTTTTAGCTCATTCTGTGACTCGCATTAATATCTGGAGGCCAAATTTTGTGCAGATTAATAGTAAATAACATCTTTTATAATAAAAACACAACAACAGCTCTTCTAACAACTGTCACTAGCGTGGTCGAGTTAGAGAAAGACTCACATTCAGTGCGTGATTGGCTGAGTATTTGTGAAATGTAGTGACAGTTTTTATTTACCTGCTTACGAGTTTGTTTGTATTTTTTTTTTCTTCGTAAGCGAGTACCCGCCCTTGTTTACTCACATCTCCCAGACAAAGCGGCAACCTTGGCTGAACAACTCTGTAAACTGATACTTGCTGGTGTTTTTATACTTAAATCCATTCCCTTCAGGCAGAATCTTTGATTTTTGTTTTGAAATTCACGTACACACTCATAAGGTAGTAATAAATCATCAGAAAAAAATGAGGTATCTACGACGAGAAAACTAGCTTCTTCTGGTTCAAAGCACTATTGTTTTCTGAGGTGGACTTACTGCGTAGAACGCCTTTTTAAACTTTAATAGTATTTTAGAACGTAAAAAAGCTACCCCACACACGAGATGTATCTGGTCATTCCTTAAAATTAGAATTAACGGAAACAAAACGAACTGTGAAGAGGAAACCGTATCAAAATAATGAACAGTCTGTAGAAAATTATTTCAGGCTGTTTTTATATTTGTTCGCTTAGCTCAGTCCTTGACCTACCTGTGGACGTAAGGCGGAGGGAAGGAGGATGGGAAGTGAGAGACAGATGGCTTGGCATCTTCTCTGAACGCATTTTAATAAAACTTTAAAGTCAATTATATATAAAACTGATGCTCCATTATTATTTTCTGAAATCGAAGTCTTAGTATTGGTAGAAGGACCAAAAATACAACTTTGCCATAAATTTGGCATCTAAACAGCGAATTAAAAAAATCCTTATAGGTTTCTCGGTATATCTCCTGACTCTTATACCTACGAACTGATTATCTCCCCAGAATGATGATTAGGACATCGCCACTTCTGTTGCCCTCTATAAGTCTGTCTTAACCACATATTGTATGGCTGACTTCCTGTCCGTCCCCAGCCAGGACCACAAAAAGACACCCAAAAGACCGACAAAAAGAAGAAACAAGAACTGTGTATTTTTAATTAAAGCGTAACAAATATATATTTTTGTTTGTTTATGCGTGTTCATTCAGTCGTTTCTAATTAGAAAAGCGGGCTTCTTTTAAAACTTTTTTTTTTTACAAATCCGGAAAAGAATTTTCAATTACAGCTGAACACTACTTCTCTGTTTATAAAACAGTCGGCAGTTTAACACGCACTGCAATTAAAAGTAATCTAAAGGGTCTTCGAGACATAGTCTTTAAAATATGTGCTCTTTGATGTTCGCCTTTTGGGAGGAAGTGGTCCTGCCTCGATGAAGCCAGTGGGAGAAAAACCTTGTTTCATGAATCCGATAAAGCAAATATCTAAGCCTGCCGAAGACAGGCAGGAAACTGGTGCTCCCTATCAGGGACCTTCCCTGTGCGCGTAAATTCGCGTGTTTACACAAAAAAATGTGAAGCAGAAACTCGTGTCTTGCGCAAAAGCCGCCCAGAAATGAGACCAGGGCAAATTAAGTCCAATACTGACTTTCCCCAGTCCCTCCTCCCACGGCGTTTACCCATGGTCCAGAGTGAGGGATATCGCAGGGATATATACAGGACTAGCTGGTGGTTTTGTTGGTTTTTTTTTCTTATTGTTTTAACAGACAGGGATTAGCCAACCTTGAAGGTCTGTAAATAACCGTAAGGCCCTTAGCAAGTCCTGCGATATAATAAGGACTGGAAAGCTGCCACAGAGCGAGAGAACAGTCTGGGATTTAGACGAAGGAAATATCAGACGGAATGAATCATGCGATGTCGGGTACACAAAGTTGAAGACAATTTTGCGAAAAAAGCAAATAAATCAATCTGGTTAACACATCCTTCTTTCGCCAGTTTAAAATCTCAGACTTTCAAGACTTCTTTGATGGTCTCTACATTCTGTGCATCAGCAAGAAGCCGAGACATGAAGATTTAATTGTTATCTGGCCTGTAATCAGGTGAGATGACTGTACCGCGGCCATTCATTATTATTGTTGTTGTTGTTGTTGTTTACCTGGACATGACGTTTCAAAAGACTAAAATGTGAACATTATAATTTCAGGTGACCAGATGTCCCGATTTAGGTGGGACAGTCCCGCCTGCTCATAGAATGTCCAGGCTGGACCCCCAATGTCCCGCTTTCTGGCTTTCATCTAAAAAGTCGATCAATGTCCCGCTTGCATTTAAAAATGTGATTACCGTACATTGATTCACATCCGTGCCTTTGGTTTTGGCTTTTGCTTATCGCCGTTTGAGTAATAATTTCAAATTTGTCAACTAGTTTACCGCCTTTTTTGTCGATCCCTATTTAATTTTCGTTGCTCCGCGGGCTCCGATGTTTGACTCGTGACCAGAAGGAGAATGAGCTGCCGGCCGATATCTTCTTGCACGGCGATGCTGGTGATCGTCTGATACAAGTTCGTGGTCTGACCGTCCCTCCTAAAGTGTCAGCTTCCTTGGCTATAGTTGTCGGAGTTCCCCCACTTCCCAGTGGCATAAACTTTCCTCCCTACCCGCCCATCCACCCAGTACACAGTCTCTATAGTTAAAATATCTTTCTCATGCTAACCTTCTCTTTTTCATCCTCCTCCCGTCTACCAGGAACAAACGTTTGTTACTGAAAGAGTATTCTCTGCAATCAACACCACGTGGACCAGTGAAAAGACACAGTTGAAGATGGAAACACTAAACGGACTTCAAATTGTGAAGTGCAGCTTTGACAATGAAAATTCAGGAAATCCTTGTGAAAACATTTATGACAATATCTTGCAAGAACCGAAACTTTACAAGGAGATTTATGCATCAATGAAGTACGGTTTCGGAGCAACAGCCTCGCAAAATAACGAAGGCGCATGACCATCGTCGGCACGATATAATTTGTTACAGCGCCGCGCCTACACGTCCGTAAAGGTGGGTGAGCGGGAGATAAGGTAGGTCGTAGGAACATTTTAAATTTTAAATACCGTTTTTCTTTTTTCTTTTTAAAATGGAATACTGTAGTGGCGTAGACAGATCTGCTGTTGAAAGCACCACTGCTTGACAAAGTCATCGGCGCTCTTTGTCGGTGACGACACGTATGCTCGGCACGCGTCCCGTTTTCGCTCCCGAAACTTCTGGTCACCTTACATTATATATGTACATGTATTATTATTATTATTATTATTATTATTATTATTATTTACCTGCACACGACCTTTCAAAAGACTTTAAAATGTAGACATTATATGTACCTGTGTAGAATAATATTTATAATTATTATTATGTACCTGCATATGACTTTCAAAAGACTTTAAAATGTCGAGATTATGTACCTGCATATTATTATTATAATTATTATTATTTGTATTACTATTATTAGCTGCACGTGCTCTACACTTTCGTTGAAGTGCCACTCCGGGCTATTTATAAACTATCACGTGCCAGGAACAGCTACTCTCAATTCTGGCAGACGAAGATTTTGTTTCGCTCTGCAGACCACACTACAGGCTTCCTGCAAGAGATTTCTGCAAACGGAAGTATCATTTCTGTATTTTATTGCTTACGCTGAAAGTTTAAATATAGGCAGTGGTGCGCTGTCTGCGATTACATGAGTAGATTCTTCGAATTGAGGAGGAGAGTACTTAAGTATCTCTACGTATGACTGACGGGGATTGTTAGCCTTGAGTACAGTGTTTGCTACAAGGTCGGAACAATTTAATTTTAAAGTGCTCTTTCTGTTGTCAGTTTCTGTCTGTCTCGATACTTCCTACACATTCAAACACACACACACACACACACACACACACACACACACACAATTCAATTTTGTCTGGAGATGCATGACCATACCACATCCACAAACGTTTTCTGCAGTATTCATGACCAAAGGCATATAGACCTTCAAACAAAACAAACCAGACTTACACGCTGGTATTGGCGGCCTCACTGTCTTGAGATATGTTTAATTCTCATGAACGGGATTGGAATGCTGACATTGTAAAGAAAAACAATTTTTAAAAACCTACTACCTTAACTCTACTTGAGGTTTGGGGCGCTCTAGCTGCTACTTTGTTTTGGGTTCTGTTTCAAAAACTTGCTGATCAAATGCAAATATACTGCAAAAGTTGACTTGTTATGTACTAAACTAAAGAAAAATAAATAAACATTTATTATATTAACAAGAAAAGGATTAAGGAATCAGTTGAAATATCTTTAATTTAATTATGAATAATAATTGTTAGCATGGTCTGCCAGTTGCCAATGGTCAACATTACAAAGAAGAAACGTTTTTATGCCTTGCGACAATACATTGTAGATCTAAAATTCTTAATGTCCATTCAATTCTCCTTAGAATACCACAATTTTATAAAATTTTAATTACTTTTGCTGAAGCTATTGCTGTTTAAATAGTGTTTTGCTGGGCTCCGCTGCTTTATTTTGGGTTATGACAAAAACTTTTTTTAAGTGCTAAATGAGGAAAGAATTTGTCTAGATCTTATAAATGCAACCACGTTGAAATTTTTTTGGTAAAAATTAATGCAGGATGCATTATTTGAGATGTTATAAGGAATGGTTAGCGATTATAAAAAGTAAACAAGAATTCAACATGCACGTCTTGAACAGTGGCTGCATTGTTCGGAATCATAAAACTGTTTTCTTTATCTTCTTCAACGTTCTCTTAACCAAAGACAACAAAAGAGTCCTCCTCTGAACAAAATCTTTCCGATTCAGAAGAAGACATTTTTTCAGAATCAAAGAGCTGCTCACAACCAATGTCTTCACACTGTGAAAGTGAAAAGATGGGACAGCTCATGGCCCTTTATGTCATTATCCTCTTTGTTATACACATATACATACACACAAATTATATTTAAAAACATGTTACTCGAGTACAATTACATCAATTTTTAATAATTTTTAATTACTTATAAAATAATAAAATAACTTTTAACATAAAGTTTTAAAATAAACTAAGTGCTATTAAATAGTGGGCAACAATCGATCTTATATTTTCAAAATCAAGGACGTCAAATATTGAGGGTTAATTAACAACATTTGAAATGCTTGCTAGGAATCTAGATGTAAAAACAATACTTCTCAGTAATTATTTAACACAATCATGCCATAGCCCTGCACTATTCATTCTCTTTAAAATTTTGAAAAGCCACAGAAACTGAGCTTTAAGAATGCAAACTAAATCAAATTTATGAATGTTTGATCAATTATCTGCACATTGACATTTTGTAGAATAAAGATATTTGAAAAAGAAAAGCAATGTTGATGCCAACAAAGTATCATATTTCACTGAAACTAGTGACACCCATCATCTGCTGTGAATTTTCACATCCAAGTTGTAGTCATAACATTTTCGTTTGCTGTGTTTAGATAATTCATGAGAAACAAAAGCGGGCATTTGAAACTAAAGTTGCATGTAGTTTAATTTGCTATTAAAGTTTCAATGACAATTTATTTTGTAGTAAGCACATAGTTCAAATAACTGCACATGTATAGCAAATAGCCCACAGCAAAATCAGATGAGGTCTGCACTGCAAATTGGGTGTAAGATCACATGCATACATAAATCTCCAAAATGATCCATAGTGAGTTGGTGTATGAGAGACAGTATGCGTGAATGAGTGAATAAATGGGAGAAAGATGTGAGGTTTGGAGAGCATGCAGTTAAATCTTTCTGAGTCAACTCAAACTGAAACTTCATCATATTCATAATTTTAACACCACTTGTCATTTCTACTTTTTTTTCTTGTAATCTTAAGGAATGAATGACGACTTACACATGTTTTCTAACTTATAGTAATTTGTGCTCTTAATGTTAGACCATGGCACAACATAAGATCAAAGTTGAGAAGTGGGACACAGCTGTTGATGGGGAGCTGACAGAATCCAACATGAAGAGGAAACTTGAGAAGCAGGGCTACAAATACATAATGTACACCTTTGGCCCAGGCACTGACTTCCCTGATCACACACACTCTGTGAGCAAGAAGGACTCCATTCTTACAGGACGTTTCCAGTTTGGCATGTATGATCAGATAGTGGTTTTGGAACCAGGAGACATGGTGGAGGTGCCTAAGGACACTGTACATAATGCTCAGGTTGTGGGCAGAGAAAATGTTGTGTTTTTTGATGCAACCAAGTGATTTTTTTTGTGGGAGGGGAAGGGGAGAGGGAAGACTGTGTGAAAGAGAGAGAGAGTTTGAATGCTTGTGTGGATGCATGCCCATATGTGCATAAGAGACTAAAAGCTCAGCCATTTGTGCATGTTCACTAAATGGATTTTTTAATCTTGAGATGGACTGGATCAGTACTCTTGCTATGCATAAAAAGAGACCATAAAATTTTAAACAGTAAATGGGGCACCCAGTAGTGTAGTGTTTAAAACACTCACTTGTCACCGCTTCAGTGAGCGGCTCTGGGTTCAGATCTTGTCTCTAGACACTGTATGTGACACCTGTCCACAGGGCTGGGCATCAGGGGTTTTCTACAGGTACTCCGGTTTCATCCCCCAACCTCCCTTTACCTCAGTGCGAAATCACCACAAGGTGGAAGCATTTTCCTACTAAATCAACCAACCAATCAACCAACCAACCAACCAGAAAGGGCGAACAAAACCTATACTGCGCTAAAGGCTAATACTGCTATAGACATTTTTATGTGCAAGAAAGGAAACTTGCTACAGCCAAGAAAGTAGCACTGTTAGTATGCTGTTAGGCATTTAAAATCTTGTGTGTTTATAAATTTTTAGAGCTCATGTTAACTGTTTATAGTTTCTCCAACATGTATAGCTGAGAAAGCCACATCTACTAGAGCTAAAAATGTTGAACTGTAAAGAGTTGAACAGTGCTTGGACTGTTAAATACCAAAGTAATATGCTGCATGAAGACCATGCTGTGTACTTGCAAAGAACAGCAGGATAAACCACAGCATTCATTGCACTTTGTAACTGCAAAATAAGTTAACCATGGCAATAGTTATGCATGTATGTGGACATAAATCTATGCAATTGACGCTGCGTAATATGTGCAATAGTATTGTTGAGATCGATGTTGATGCTGCGGTCACTGTCACCTTGTGGCTTTTATGCTGCTGTGCACTGAGTCTTTGTGGTTAGCGTGCTTGACTTCAGAGCAGGAGATTGCCAGTTTGGGTGGCTGGAGAACTCAGTTTGAAATAACTGTGAACTAGCTTAACATAGGTTGAGTTATTGGAAAGTGCTCCCAACAAAAATTATTAATTTACGCTGTTGAAAGAAGAGGATGAAAGAGTCCTGGGGAAAACCCTTGATGGTCAGTCTTTTGAACAGCAGAGAGGCTGTGCCACAGAATTTTAAAATCTCCACCTAAGTGGCAACATGAAGACTTTTTATCAGCCTTTCAGACTGCCTCTTGAATGTTCTGTCTTTACTTAACATTATGTACCTTCAGCTGTAGTTTCTACCTTATTCTAATTTTGCAAGCTAAGCTGTCTTTTGCTCATCCCGGTATTTACTCATAAGTAATAGCAGAGCTGTGATTTGATGTTGAAGTTGAGATACCTGCATGTACAGAAACTGGAGACTAAGCATAAAAACGTTGTTGTGAAGGAGGGAGCTAATTCAGTGCTGAATATCCCCCACCCAGCAGAAAATTATCTCCCTTGGGAATTTTTTCGCGTAGTCTTCCGTTCCTAACTTTGATAAATTTATTTTGGGACCTCTTTTCTTTATAAGCATACTTTTACAAATGTATCTATATGATCAGAGTTTAGTATTTTAGCATTTTGCAGTTATAAGCATGGTAAAGTCTGGTCCAGGATGCATGTGTGCACATAATGTAATCAGAGTGCAGCATACATATAACTGGACTGGTTAAGCATTTTTAGATATCATTGTTGAATGTTGCATGCAAATTATATTGTTCATATTGGGACATATTAGCAGGTTGTTTAAAATGTTCTTAATCATGGAAAGTTTTTATTAAAGCATTGTTATTAATGTTTAGCCTACAAATCACATGGTGCACTAAACAGGCTAATCATCAATGCAAGTCTGTACATTAAGTATAACCAGATCATGTTAACATTTTGTTTAGAGCACAATCTGTTGTGATAAGCTTATTACAATGGGGGACAAAATTCTAAAACACAGCAATAATAACTACTCCTGGTCTCTTGTGAAGCACCTCAAGCTTCGTGTGGGGAAATGCACTATACTAATCCTATTTTTATTATTATTAATAGAACAGCTGACAGCCTTGTTGGTCTTGAGGAATAATAAATGTTCATTTATCAGGTACCTTTCCCCACCAACAAGGGTGGTCCAGAGGCACAACTGTTAGTGCCTGTCACCAATACAGTGAAGGTTGGCTGTCCTGGGTTCAGCTCTTGTCTCGGGCACGCTGTTCTTTCTCTGAATGTGGCTTCTGTTTACAGAGCTGGCTGCCTTGCAGTGATGTAGCTTAAGTTGTTGGCTCGGCGTACAACATCAATTCCCCCACCCCAACACCAACAAAGGTGCTTACATGATTGACATGAAGTCACACCAGTACACACTTACCAGTAAGCATTCTACTAATTCTTTCATCATTCAAATCATAACAATCTCTCCCTCACACACACACACACACAATTAGGGAAGGAAACCAGAGAAAGGTATGTCAGAACCCGCAACACCTGGTTCTCACCGTCATGGTGGCAGGCGCCACCAACTGCCCAATTTTAGAAAAATAATCCTGAGGCTACTGCAACAATAGAAATAAGCATCAAGTGCAACCAATAAATATGACTAACCTCATCAATAGTATCAATTTAGAGCCCAGTTGAACCTATGAATTACCCCCCAACCTTCCCTGTTGGTTGCATGTTGCATTCACCTCCTTTCGTTTTCACAGTTTTATATTTACATATATATATATATATAACATAACAGCCACATGTACACACTTGAACAAGCACATCAAAACCATTAATTCATTTGAAAGTTTTCAATTTATTAAGAAAATAACTTGAGCTCACATCAGTTGAGCAGGGCCTACAGCCCATGATCAACCTGCACGAAATATACATCTACACAAGCAGCGTCACTTAAAAATAAGCCAATGGTTATTCTCTCTTCATTGGGCAGAGCCATAAAGGACTGATCAAACCACAGTTACTTGAGAAATTTACAAGAGGGCATGAGGAACACGCCCAGCATCTGAGGTTGATTGGCTCTATTCGGGAACTCTGTGATGGAACTAAACTTATCAGTAAAGGCAGCAGAAGCATGCACTGGTGATGGAAATTCAATGTTCATGGAAACCTCGAGGTACTCTACAAGGTCCAACAACTCCATGTTTATCACATGACATGAAAAAAAAATAATTTTCAGGTGGTGACATGGTCAGAAGACCTGCAGGCTGGCTGCTTGGAAGAGGAGAAAAAAAAAAAGAGACTGCCAGTGCTTTCTACAAAGAGCAATGACCTGCACATTCAAGCTAATAAATTTTTACTATGTTGAAATGTTCAGCAGTACGGTCAGTATTAGCAGTGATTTTCCATGATGTCTCACTTCATATTAATGTCGACAAAAATGTGTAGGCCTTCACCTCCAAAGATTTCAACAGGTCTACACATGTTGCTAGGTGAGAAATGTGACATTCTAGTACAGGCTGAACTCAATGTTTTCAAAGAAATTGACAACAAAAGTTTAAAAGGAAAAAAAGCAATGGTGACAAAGCTTTGTGCCATTTTTTCTGACAGCAAAATCAGAATCTAAGCAGTCTGCAGAAAAGAACGAGACTAAAAATATTTAAGCAAAGTTGATTACAATGAAATTTTATTTGCACGTTTTTAACTGAACTTGTACAATTTGCTTTCATTTTTAAATTATAGTACAAACATCTATAAGATGATTAATGCAAAACTTTACAGACATACAAATCGTAAATGATATCGTCTATTTGAAGTTCAACTTTCAAAACAATTCCCTCAAGTTCATTGGAAGCAAAGTTTTGACATTGTTCTAGGCTCCTAAGAAAGATAAACACTAAAAGGAGGTAAACCTAACTATCAAGGACGAATTATTATTCCCAAGTGATAATCCTTATTAATGGGTTTATTCCTAAGTGATAATCTTTATTAATGGGTATGTAGGTGGATGCATGTAAAATTGGACATGTAGATTTCCCTGCTGCAAAGAGAGGGAAATTTCCAAACACCAGAGAGGCACCATTTCTTTTTCAAACTCTCAAAGCTCAGATTTATACATCTCATCTCAGCTGCATTATCTTCTACTCCATTTTTCCTTCATCAGTTTTCCAGTTTTGTATATATGGCATATATTTTTCAAGAAAAACATAATTGTCGTCATAGTAGGCATTTTCTTTGTCACAAAAGTGCAAAAATGGTGTTCCCTTCTCTAACACACCTGTTAAAACTTGGCAAACCTGTGTTTAATTAAGAAGGCTCATCAATTAGTAATGGCTTTAAGAACTGCACTAACAACTTATTTATTGTAAATAAAATTAAACCCTGACAGGCAAATTAAGAAGCCTACTTAGTGTAAACTGAAAACAGGTGTAAATAGAAATGCTGTGTATTCTCCTCTGCATTTTTCTCACCAAAAACAACTCTGTACCATGTGCTACTTAAGCTACGGTCCAGAAAACAAAGACAATAATTACTGGAGGGGGGGGGGAAGTCAACGTTAAATTTTAATTTTTACAACTACTGTGTAAAATGTATTCAGGTAAGACAAATGACAGCAATGAAATATCATTTAGGTTGTGCAACTTTTCTTCCTTGTCTGCAATAAAACAAATTGACACTGTTAAGGAAATAGTCCGAGAATTTTGTGGCAATACAATCCAGGACAAAACTCACTATCAAAATCTGTAAAGAATACCAAAATAAGAAAAACCATTCAAAATGCAGAAGCATACATTCCATTGACAGAGCTGCTCAGAGTGTTGTCCATGTTAGCATAAAACCATCACACATAACAAGGCACATCTGATCTTGTTGACACATTCTTCATTAAATCACTAGGGATTACACTTCATACAAATGTTTCTCATCACCACCATTACTGACAGTATTTTATTCTCTGGAACAAAAGTTTGGGCTTCTGTAAGAATTAAAAAAAAACCCACCTTACACAAGTTGTTGAACACGGTGTAAAGAATGCATCATTCTGAGATCAAATTAACTTGTCCTTTCAATGTGGCAATGATGGTGATGCTGGCTTGCCGTAAATAATTATGCAAGTTGGCAGTATGGACAAAAGTTTACCATAGGGAAAATGGTCTTCACTGCCATCCTAAGGAAAAAGAGAGCTCTACTGCAGTCACGAATGCTGTTATATAGCCTTCACTTTCAACGACTTTTAGCAGAAGGTTCAGCTGGTACCAATAACGCTTGTCTCTCTCACCTTAAAATTTTTCATCCATGAACATCTTTGTCAGATTCAGCAGCTTTGAAAAAAGGTGGTGGTGAGTAAACAAAACACGGAAAAAAGTATAAATATATCAACGATCTTTTTCAACACCTGTGCAGTGCAAATGCTCAGAAAGGAAAAAGTGCTGACACAAACCGGTCATCTACATTCTTCTTGGGAGTTGCAAACACAGTAAAAAAAAAAAATTATGTCATTTTAAAAAAGAATTTTAAGAAGCAAAATGCCAGTTGTTTGATAGTTTTGGATTGGTAGTGAAGACATGGTGGGAAGAATCCTAATGTGATTAAACAGACCCAACATGTATGTAGTCTGTACAATGTATTAACTACAAATGCATTGTCAAATGCACTTAGCGCAGGAAAAGCAGCAGTCAACTTAAAATGCATGTAACATAAAAATTAAGCTACATACAGCATGAACAAAGCCTGAATCTGCTGTGGTTTTTACAATGTGGGACAAGCAAAAACGTTTAAAAACAGGTGTGCTCATTTGATGCATCTAACATTTCAATTTCACTGGGCTAGCTCAAGAGGGCCTCCTAGCTTCACTTCTGATCTCTGGTCTCTCTGAATTCTGGACAGCACAGAACAAGCTGTTTTTTCCTAAGATCAGATTAGTGTCACTATTAAAAGAATGAGTATTGATAAAGCATATGGATCAGAAGTGCCTCTGCACATCTTAAGCCCCACCTCCTTCAAAAATGCATTGTTTCTCAAACATACACACAGCTAAAGACACTTTGAAAACTGCACAAATAGTGGCAGAATTTCACTCATATCTATGCACTGGAAAAGAATTAGTCCGATGATTCTGAAAAAAATTATACTTTTCACTGCTTCTAAAAAGCAGTAAGCTTTGTTCTCAAGAATGTTGATTTTACTTTGGAGATTTAACATGGGCAAAATATGCAACTGCCACTCATTGTGGGTTAAAAGAACCAAAAGCAAAAGGCAGTAAATGAGAAATCTAATTTCTTGCTGACTAACTGAGGTCACAAAACTGACATTGTCTATTTGCATTTTAAACAAAATTGGCAGCTACTTGACCATGCTTCAGTGCAGCTTTGGTAACAGGTGGCACACCTAGAGAGGAAGTCTGTTACAAAAGGCAAGATGTGAACCCAGAACATGAATCTCCGGGACTGTGCAGACAGGTCATCCAAAACCAGTGTCGAAATGGAAATGAATGATTACTACCCCAGACCATCATTTCAGATAGAAATAGAAGAGCAGGTGAAAGAAGTGAAATTTGACCACTTGGCATGCTTGTCACTGTCCTTTCTCGCTGATGGTCGTCTGCAAAACTACATCATATGCTTGACCTCCATAGCATGGTCCGTTAGCTAGGCTCACATGTCTTCAGTGACAGTAAACTGAACCACTGCAACGATTTTCTGTTTATGGCAGTCCACTTTTGCCCAACTAAAAGAAACTATCCAACAATTCTGTCCAGCAGATTTATGCTGTTTTAGGAATTCACTGCCATTCGGACGTGTTTCATCTTTACTGTTGCTCCCAGTGGTGGCTTCATGGCCTGCCAGTCTAATACTGTATTAGGCCACTAACTAGGTGGATGGAAGAAACTGCCCATACAAATCAAGACTCTCACAAAGTTAAAAAATCCGAAAAAAATATTAACAAGCTTTTACAAGTGCAGACAAACTGCAACTGTATATATGAGTTATACAGTCATCGAAGTATGCAGTTCTTCCTTCCCACCCAAAAACAAAAATGAAATTAGAAATCCTTTTTATTTGATACTATCCCATGTCCATCTAGCATGCATGTTTGAGAGATGAACTTGAAGGACAATGTACCATTTTCAGCCTTCTCAAATACTTCCTCTCCACGCTTATCTCTTCACATGATCTAAAAATATCAGCACTGACAAAAACCTCACAGTTACTGCACTGCCCAGACACTCAAGCAGGCAGTCTCAGCATCTGGCTCTTTTTGCCCAAGTGGGTCTTCTCAGAACCGATTAAAACTGTACACAGAAGCATAAGACACAATGGAAAGGACCAAACAACACCATGTATGAGAAGCCCTACAAAAATCTATAAGTGATGTTAAAAATAAGTATCATACATATGTACAAAATAGTTAGAAGTGCTATCCTTGAAACATTTCAGTCGACATCTAACTTCTTGATTTGAAAGTCTTGGACCAGACTTAATTGTTAAAGTCACTTCCGAACTCCCCTCCTCTACTCAGGAAAAATGAAATTAAAATTTCCATTGTAACATTTATTCCAAACACAAACAGCACTGGGATTGGCAAACTGAAGATCATTATGCATAAACCAACTTCTGTAGGCACTTCCAACCTATGCACCAAAGTTACTTGAGTGCAGAGCTCTCACTTGTTGCAGCTTTCAGGTCGTGAAACAAAATATCAGCAAGAAAAAAAACCACACACAATAACACTTAAGCTAAGGTGTTGTACACCTGAACATTTATCAATTTTACCATATCAAGCATGCACCTGCAGTTATTCCACTGTACTTCTGATTATAATCCTCACTCATCAAGGTCTGAATAAATCAGACTGTTCAGAGGAAGAATTCACAAGATTAGATTTGTAGGTGTTCATCTTCTAACCTTCATGCTTAATTTTATGGATGAGCTCTACTCAGCATTTCGGTGCTTTAACAGTAAACAAAGAAGGAATAGGGTGGATGAGAGAGGGAACAAAAACCCCAAGTTTTTATATCCTGAAGGAGTATTATCTTGTGTTTTCCTGCCCCTCATGCTTATGTCCACCCGGACCAACTCTTGTGAAATGTTTCAACTAGAAAAAATTTGATTACATGTATTCTAGTATAAAGAATATTAACACATGTAAAAAGCAGTAAATATTGCAAAAGACTGGCTTCAAAATTTAATTCATGAATTAGCATTGTTGTACATGGAACTGTGGCATTTCCTTTACAATTCACATTCAGAGACTGGACTGAAACTGATAAAACAAGAACTAAACGATCCTTAAAATGGATCTATTTTAATACTTCAAAACAAATTTTCTTAAACAAGAAAATTTCAAGCAAAAATCTTATGTGTTTAAGATTTTGCTTCTTGAATTTTGAATTAAGGGTGATAATCTATATTAAGCACTAGGTTCTGCATGCAAGGACTGGAAGACCTTGTAGTCAATGCAACTTTTGACAAAATGTCCTTGAGATAAAGATGCAGAGCCTTGTCAAATGTTTTCCTGATTTTCAAAAGAACACAAGAGCAAAATGACTAGGAGAAACTAATGCACACAAAGAGCAAGGGTATTAACAAAAGATGACCAAAGTCTAGACTAGATAGTCACAGTTTGCAGTCTCCTATCTGCATTGGGTTAGAGAAAACTCAAACAGAAAGACATTAGGGCTATAGCATTTAATCTTCATGATGTGACACTGAAATAAGAAAAGAAAAAATGAGAGAGAGAGAGAGAAAAGATTTGTTAAGGAAAGGCCACAGCTTGCTGTTAATCTTTATATAAAGTTTAATATTGTTATGCTTCTTCACAAGACAGTGCAAGCCACCTTAATCGTCATTGGCATCACCATCTCTGCCATCATCCACATTGGTGGCGGTGTCCGGGTCAGAGACTTCTGTGAAAGCTGCCACCTTTCCTTCCAGTTCAGAGATACGTTCGTCCTGGTCTTTTACCTTTCTCCTAAGGTCTGCAATCTCCCGCATGATGGCTGCTGCATCAAAATCCTTAGGCAGTTTCTGGTGAGAAACAAAACAGTATTTAAATAACCTTTCTTAGTTGCATTAGGAGGTAAAAGATCTTTCAGACCTTCTTTGAGCGATAATGAAAGACCATGTATAAACATTTACTGGCGATGAAGTAGAGGTGGTCACTGAAGTCTATACAGATGCACAAATGTAATATGATATTTGAGGTAGCCTCTAAATTATAATCAATCTTTCAAAGACATTAATTATGCACAAAATCTGAATCTATTTGCCTTTTAACTTTAACAGTAAAATGAACTCAAAGTTTTTTAATAAACATAAACAATAACAAATGTGATTGCTAGTGGAAAAGCACAACAACTGTTGTTATGAAACTGTCAGATGGCTTGAAGAAAACAGTGTGACACATCACCAGTCTCCAGATGAAGTATATTCACAAAGTTGGTGCTAGCAAAGGGGCACAATGCAGTTAGTACAAGAAAATGTGTCCACATCAAATGTTATTCATACAACTCAACACAAGACATAAACAACTGTGGAAGGCTGTGCTCTGCACAAGATTTTCCAAACTTTTTAAGTTGAGATGACCTGCAAAGTGAAAGTAACACATTGAGTGTCATTTAACATGAGGAAAGTATTTCCTTAGTAGTAAGAACAGCTGTGTAGGCGCAGCTCCGGACCACAAATCTTATGCACACAGCTCTCTTCCCATCATACAACTCTGGGATTCTATTACCCTTTAAAATACTATCAATTCCGAGGTTTAAAAAAAACTGGTTCAGTGAGTGAACTCACTCCTTTTGAATACCTTGCCCTATGATGCAACAGCCCCTCCCACAGCTGTAATGTTCTACTTTTCTAATTTTGTATTGGACATCTCTAGTTCCCCAGTGATAATGGCTATAACCAGATGCATTAAAATCTAACATTATTAACTCTCATCACAATACATACTAACATAGTATATATCAAAAAAGCTAATGACTCCTTGGACATTTGTAAATACCGAGGCATTTCTGCATTTTTAAAGATAAATTTACTGACTGAAACCTCCACTAAACTGTCTGAAAAATGTTTGACCACAGAAAAGAACTTTTTTTTTACAATCAGATTTCTGTTCTCCTTAGAGCATGAATGAGAAGCGATGAACAAATTACTCAACCCCATGTGCAGCAAACACTGCCCAAGACAAAAATAATTAGCATATTATTATTAGAGGGTTATAGGCTAGCACACATTGCTAGAGAAGTATTCACATTGACAAACTAGCCACGCTTCTCTGTCTATGTTCTCATCACATAGGATGTTTGTCTCCAGTCTCCCAGCAGGCACTGAGAAGCATACCCATTCTCCCAGGAAGCATAGCACCTAGCCCAGACAACACATTTGATTATATGCACACATGTGAGCAATATTGAAAGCCACTGATTTTAAGCAGTCAACAGAGCAGACAACTTTTTAGAAAGAGCATCCAGGAGATCTAACCTCCGACCTTTCATGGGAAATAACTTCTTCCCTCTTTCTGACATGAACAATAATGAGCGATGAGAATTAACATTGATCTTCCCTCACTTCCCATCCCAGCAAGGAGGCAGTAAATGAGTAACCATCTCCTGACAGTCCTCTACAAGATTATCAGCTAGTACACAAAGCAATGTTCAACTTGAATGATCCAGTACAGCATGATACACTTACAGCTTGTTACGACAACAAGCAGCTACAGCACGGTTAATTAGTACTTGGCGGTCACTCTCAAGCAAAATTTTTAAGTACATTTTAACCCTCTCCCTCCCAATCCGATTATAACAGGTATGCAATGCCACAGCAAGTTCCTGATTAAAAGTTTTAATGAAAACACTCAGCAAGTTAGTAGCAAATATAGAGCTCCAACTCTGTCAACAACAATTAGTGTAAACGTAACTTGACATGCCAGTCAGTTTCCACCACACCAGTGTTCTGGTCTGTGAGCTACAAGTTGTGTTGATGGTGAAACATTTGGAGTCCTAAGTAAGCACAGGCTAGATTTTTATTTTTTACTGGTGTGACTGCACTTCAGAATGTGAAGCACAAAGCTCTAAACTTGCCATCACTACTTCATGCCAGAAAAGGAAACAAGCAGAAAAAGAACAGCAAAAACCCACCAAATATGCCAGCAACAACAAAAATCCATACAAGTAAAAAAAAAAAAAAAACAAAAAAAAAACAGAAGTGCAAGAAAGCAGAATTCACGTTTGTCATTAGGCTGCTTGTTCCTCCTCTATCTCCTCCTCGCTCTCGTACTGCGCAAGTTTCTCCTCCAGTGCCTTTATACGTCGCTCATGCGCCTTAATGATCAGTTTAAGCTTGCGCATGTCATCCAAAATCCCTTGAGGATCGAAGCCCTTGGTGCAAAATAACACAAAAGGAAGGTAAAAACTTATAAACAGCTACATATTAATCCCCTGGCACAGAGAATGTTTGTCATGCCCAAAAACTTATGCACTCCATCAACAGAGCTGGTGAGATCCCAGGTCCCAGAAATATTCTAAATCAGTGCACAAACTGAAAGATCTAAATTTTAAAAACTTTTTGCAGATGATGCACAATTTGCAACTTGGTCAATTTTTTTTAAAGATTTTCTAATAAACAAGATGCTGAATTAAATTCAAGCTCACTCAGTTGTTTTTAAAACATTTTCTGTTTGGTGCAGCCATCCTGTCACATTCCAAGACAGACCGGCTACCTAACACATGCTGTACTGACCGCATCCACTTTCACCAAATCTCTGACACTTCCTGGTTCCTTGTTTCAATCAGTCTGGAGGTATCATCTGTCTGGTTTCTAGAGGCACCAGATTTTATGAATCTATTCATAAAATGAGTACTAACATATTTATATGCTTCTTACCAAGACCTGCTCTCTCTTTCTCTCTCTCCATGCTGACTGCATTCCTATGATTTCAACCTCTGATGCTGAATGACTATTATGTACTTATAATGTTTTTCTGCCATTCCTGACCAAAGTTATTAGTGACTTGCATGCATTTGGTATTGGCTAGCCAGATGTCATGCTGTCGTTTCTGAAGTTATGAGCAGCCAGTTTGTATTTGGCACTGACTACATAGATATTATGCAGTATTTTGTGACTAGCTTCTGTCCTTGCTTGTAAACCCAAAAAGAAAAAAGCATTAACTTAATGTAAACATTTACTAGTGTGTCTAAATTTATCAGCCATGACTAAAATAGTCAAGGAAATTCCTCATTTCTCTTTTCAAACATCAAGCTAGTGTCTGACAAATGCTGAACATACTATCTTGTTCATGGAAGATGTTGCTTTTCTGTAGGAAAAACTGAGAGTTCATTGTGTCAGATAATTTGGAGGTCCTGGAACTGGCTATACTCAACTTTTCAGCTGTGTCTATGAATGACCACAAAATACTGAGGTCTTTTCTTACAGAGCTGTAATAACATTAATATGTCCCTCCTTGGTGCCATTTTATTAAAAGAAAAATTTGATCTAATATTCCTTAGATAAACTGTCCTTATCACATCCTGTTTTACTTTCTCTAAATAAAAGAACTACTGCATAACCCTGCTTATGTGAACAACGGTATCTTTCAACACTGTTCACAAATATTGATAATGAAAAAAAAGCAAATTTTAATCATAGCAAAAAACAATGTTCTTTCCATGCATGCTGCTGAAACAAAAATCATTCAAAAACAAAAATTCAAATAAGCAAACAAAAAATAAATAAGTGAATTAAAAGGCCAAGCAGAGAAATTATTTTTTTGTAGCTGCCACACAAAATTTTTTTAACAAACAAAAAATAAATAAGTGAATTAAAAGGCCAAGCAGAGAAATTATTTTTTTGTAGCTGCCACACAAAATTTTTTTTACCAAATGTTTACCTAGGTTTGCTAAGCTGTTTTAAAATCAGTTCTACAAAAAATAAGTGAAACAAGAAGGGACTAAAAAGCGTTTAATACATCATCTCACCTCAAATTTTGCCCATTTCTTCAGATCGGTCCACTCCAGTGTATATCCATTCAATTTCCCCAATTTTCTTTTAACTTCAATGATCTAAAGTACCCATATCATTCTGAGGTATTGCGTATCATTTTTTGTGGTATAACCAAACAAGATGCAATGTTAATTTCCTTGCTCCAGTGCAAACTCCTCAGTGTGCATTCAAAAAAGTCTTAACAAAAACAACCAGATGCAAAATCTTTGAATTATACAAACCATCTGGACAGTTTCTGATTGAGTGCAGTTTTTCGGACCTGCCTTCTTACTGCTGCGACCCCAAGATGCCTTTATTTTTCAGAAGCACAGCTGGTTACTTGGCAACCCTCAAACAACTATTTTCTTTCAAAGGATGAAAAAGAGCTTGCCAGGATATATTCTGAACCTTATACAAGTGTAGAGTTCACTAAGCTGGAGTAATGCAATGATTTATGACTCTTGTGCATGAAATCTCCTTGAGACCTATTTATCTACGATCCAACTCAAACCAAAAAAGTTCTATTATGTACACTCACAGGTGGCAGCGCTGACTGAACAGCAGGTGCAGCAGCTGCTGGGGCATTGTTGGACTGAATGGTTGAAGAGCGTGAAGGCATCTTGTCCAGGATGTTTGATCGCCGCACCACCTTCAGCTGCTCTTTTTGTGTTGGCTGCAATGCTTCTTTGAGAGAGACCTGCACCACAAGTACTACATATTGTGAATTAGGTCAAGGGCACAGACTTCTAATGAAGATGAGAGATACCACAAAAAAATTAGGCAGTCAGGATTTTAAAATGGTAATTAATTCGTATCGCTAGATGTTTCTATTCTGCCTTTCTCTTTTTTCCCACAAAATTCTAGAAATTTGTGAAAATACTGAGTTCTGATCCACCCAAAGGAAAGACACATCATCATTAACCATCAAAGAATGTTACGAAAATGCCTAGAACTTACCAGGATTGGATCAGCATCTTTTCCATCAAAGAAATCTTCTGCTGAGATTGCTGGAGTATCACTGGCAGTGTCTGGGTAAAGGTCATCCTGGAACAGCTCTGACTGCAAACAGATGATAGCAGGTGAGACATGACCATGTACTCTGGTCAAAAGCTCTGCCTCTTCCCTCTAACCCACTCCTCCCCCAAACACCGACACACTCAACCCTCTCCACCTTCTACACATTTACTGTTATTCCTGTATGTTGAGAAGGCCAGGAGGAAGAGTACCTGTTGAACTCCTCACCTACTGCTGATATTGTAACCTCAAACATACAAAGATGTGACATTCGGCAGCAATGCTTTATCCTGTCTTCACTTTCATTATCTGCTTCCCTCATGCTCAGCATCCAAAATTCATTGCAGCTTTCTCTATGATCCTTCCCTGTGATCTCTGACCTAATCCAAGCAACATCGTTTGCTCAAGAACCCAGAAACAGCCCTTACCATTTGCTCAAGTGCCTACTCATGCTCACAGAAGAAAAAAGCCCAACATAAACTATCTACTTACGCACCCCCCTCCAACCTCCTCATGGGCCTTCCAACAAACTTTAACCTTCTTCACAACCCACTTGCACCCCTGTCCCCTTCACAAAATCATCCTGGTTTCTTCTTGGTCAACTCAGAGCAAACTTCCCTGCCATAAAGCCCACACTGAAAACACACAGTTCTGACAGCTGATAAGGAAGAAGCATACAGCACATAACAGACATGCAGCACATTACACATACAGCACATAACAGACATGCATGCTTCTCACCTTTCGTGGAACTGTGAATGTGATCACTTCACACAGGCCATTGTTATGAAGTTTATAGAAACTGCAAACAAGCAGGTATTGCACATTTATAAAAAGAGTGACCAATAAAGATCAACTCAGCAAACAGACTTTACAGGTATTGTGAACCATGCATACAAGCCCTCTTACTAAAATCACTAGTAACCTTTCTTTAGTACCATAGATGCTATTAGAGAAATATGATAAGTACCAAATGCAAAAACATTTTTGAAAAGTAAAGCAGCGTGGGGTATTGACACCCTTGACTGGCCAGGAGAGTGACAACGCACCGGGCAATTTCATTGGCATTGACATTGAGACCTCGCTTTGGCATGAAGCCAATGCCACGCTGAGGGCTGTTGGACTGGTACAGTGCCAAGTAGTGAACATAGGGAGCTTCGTCTGTTACTTCATAGTAGCGAATCAAACTGTCACCCTGCATGAGAAAGGGTGGAGACAACAATGTCAGTGCTCAGGTAAAATATAATATTGCAGTAAAGCTTACATCAATTACAGGAATGCAATGATAATCCACATGTTTGGTATGCTATTAAAAAGGCACAGGAAATTCAGTAGCACAACAAAGCCAAATATAGTAACACTACCTCAACATAAGCAAATATCAAATAGTACTCAAAAAAGAAAAAAAATTGTACATCCTTTCATCTTACAGGACTCTTTAACTGCTCAATTTAACTCTCTACTATACACACCTTTCCGCAAAGGTAGATCATATTTGTGTCTTGGTCATAGAAGATGAACATGACACCATTGCTGCTGTCAATTTCTTCAAGCGAAACAGGTTTGCTAAGATCTTTCTGCAATATTCACCAAGAGTAAGCATGCTGAAAGACCACTTCAAAGAACGTTAAGCTGCTGCTGCATGTGAAAGTGACTTAATGATAATAATAATGACAATGTTGATGCACTTAAATAGCACATCTCCCTTCTTGACGATAAGGTCATGCTCTTGAACAGATATAATAAAAAACAAACAAAAAAAACAACAATGTAAATGGATGGTAGAATGGAAATAAGGTAGTGATGTAGGCAACATAAAAATATAAATCTGCATGAAAATAAAGATAGATTTTTTTTTAAACTAGAGCATTGGTGGTTTTTGATAAACCTTTAACAGCAAAATGTGTCAATTAAGTGACAAGATCTGTCTTGTTCTCTGCACTAGACTTGCAACATACCTCACTCCACAAAGCATACTGTCTTTCGCTCATCTTGGAGAAGCCTGTGGTCAGTAGCTGCCCATCTTTAAGGTAACATACATGAGATGGCTTGGCCCCTTCATGACATTTACCCTCCTGATGAGTGACAAATGACACAACACATGATTATTTCCTTTTCCAGCAAGCATGGCGGGTTGAGAAATAACAATAAGAAAGATCCAGCAAATTCACAGCTGGTATGCTTTTGATTCTCCTGATTTTGATACTAAATGGGACTTGAGAAAGTGAATAGAAAATAAGACGATTACTTTGATATTCATGACCCATCGACTCTATAAAAACTGTTCAAAATTAGCCAACAACATTGATTCTTAAGTACTAAACCTGTCACTACTGCACTTTCTGATCTTATTTAATTTCAAAATAGCTGAAAAGGTGCAAAGATTTCAACATGAAAGCAAGCACATGTATACACATATATACATACAAACTCCTGCAAACAACTACAAATATGTCTGAACAGGTGGGGCAATGGCTGAAAGAACAAGAAATAGAAAAAGAAAAATCGGAGAACAGACAGATACAGTATCAAATTAAACCAAAGTATTTATTTTGATTAAACACAAAAGAACACAGATGTGCATGATGCCTTCACCATGTTAGGCATGCAAGTAGCTGACCAACAAATGCCTTCATTTGCTCTATTTACAGTTTATGACTTAAACAGCGGAATGTGACTGTTATTCCCCACACATTCTCTTCTCCTCTTGCAAATATCAATACAGGCAGTCAAGTGCATGCAACATACATAATAAAGCAATCTTAAAGCATCTATTTCTTTAACTCAGATCTCTTCAAGTTCTATTCGTCAAAGCATTTATAACATGAGAAAAATTCTAAGTGTTCACCTTGACGATATTTCCAGTGTGTGAGTCCAGGATGCGTAATTTTTTGTCTTTAGCAGTGCAAGCCAGTCGACTTCCATTGTAGTTGAAAGACATGCTGAGAGCGAAATCTGGAAGCTCTGTTTCCACCATTGCCTCACCAGTTCCCACATTCCACAGAATAATCTTGTTGTCTGAACCTACAAGGAGAGGCCTTGAGTTACAACACTTTTTAAGTTACCCTGGAAAAGATGCATACGAGGATGACAAGCTGATGCCTAAAGTGGCAGCATCTGATGCCTCCAGGATAACCAATATTCAGCAGCCGATCTTTGACAACTTGTGGCAAATGTTGTTATGAAAACGATTTTTGAAGGCAAAGTTTTGGAAGTCCCCAGAAATCTTTCCGCAGGTTAGTTTGGCATGTATACATTTACACCAACAAATGCTAATCAGTTATGCATGTACAGCATAAACAATAGCCTGTTGTTACTGATGATGTTCAAAAGTCCAGCATGACTAAAGGCAAGCCGTCAAAACCAGGATGAATTCAATCAAAGCTTGGTTAGATGACAAGTCACATAAAACTACCAAATGCAGTGCTGAACTAATCTTACCACCCTTAAAATGTAGAATGGAATGTTTTAACAGATACCAAACAAAGTATATATGAAACAACATAAAACTATCATACAGAAATATTTTTAGTAATTACACAAGACTTGCACTAGCCTGTTTATCCTAACCAAATACACTTTTTCATATATGGCCAGTTTATCCTTCAATGACAAAAAAAAAATTAAAATAACAAGAGTCGTTACACCAACCTGCTGAGGCCAGCACATTCTGAGCAGAAGGATGCCACGCCAAAATTCCTACACGCCTTTGATGTCCAAGAAGATCCACAACTGGCTCATTAAGGTTAGAGTCTAGACCTTTGTCTGGAATCTGCCATACTTTGACAGTGCAGTCATCAGAAGCACTGGCTATGACATTGTCATTATGGGGACACCATTGAATATCGAGTACCGCCCCCTTGTGTCCAGCTACCAACGGGTGGTCAGTTGCTACGCGGCCCACCTGAAACAGTTTTATAAGGCGTTTTAATTTTTGCAATACAGATCCTCTTGAAATATATAAAGATGTTTACAGATAAACTATATTATTAAATCTGTAAATAATCGTTTACAGCTTCGTATATCTATAGCAAAAAAGGGTTATAATTCTGGTGAAAAATAATGATAACCAAACTGAAGATATTAGGAGTCTAATGTCTGTCACAGGGTTTTGTTCTACAAACATAAACATGGTGACAAAAATGAAAACATGAAAGAAAGGATAAAATATAACAAGAGTAACAGCAAAAAGATGTTATTTCTTTCTAAAGCTTTATCAAAACTGGCAAGAACAATAAATTATAATAATAAATAACATCAAGATTGATTAAATGAGCATGCATACACACTATGTGTATACTGTATTCTGTGTTGAGAAGCTCTATTTGTGAAATTCTAGCAAACTTCACAACAAAATTTGTTATCTTATTATCATTTAATCTCTGCTTTCATTCTAGCTCTTCAAATGTGTAGTGACCATTGGATTAAGAAAAATTGTATCAAAATCAAAAGTACACAATCATGTTAACAAACTAATTTTCAGTGCAAGTCTATTGCATGTAAGTGCCATTGGGAAATATGTCAGATATATATGACACAAATTGCTTTTTTTCTTTTGTTATTTATCAAATTAATCAGTCTCTGCCTAATCTGAATTTGATGAAGCGGTAAATGTGACCAGCCATTTTGTGTGTACCTAGGCACAAGGCAAGGTCCCAGGCAAGAAAAATGGCCATGCCAATGATTAGTTCTTGAATTAGCATGGCCCACAGAATAAATCGCTGTGATGAGTAAGTATAGCACACAACAGAGGTCAGAAAGTTCAGAATGAAAAACCTGATTGCAAGGAAATGTGCTTAAAACATAGTAACTGTATATAATAACACCTGACAATATCAGTTTTAAGTTATTATTAGGTATTAATATTATCAACTTGGGAAATGTTAGGCGTTGGCTCATGTATGAGAAGCATTAGTAAATAGTGAAAAACATATGGTAACCTAGAATTATATACTACAATCTAAGTATGTACATGTGAATTGTCATGACAGTGGAAATAATATATGGAACTATTATTTAAGAAGAGATTCACTACTACCAACACACATAACACTGCTTAGTACAAGCAGCTGCTTAATTGTTTAAGTGTTTAAAGTTTTGTTATCAGCAATACCAGATTACCCTCACATTACATTCCACAAGACTGACTCTTGTCACAGATACTTTCACGTTGCAAACCTTTATCAGTTTCTTGATAACGATACAAGAACATGAAGAGTACCATCCACATATCTTGACATAATTTTTACACATTATCCGACAGATCCACATTTCTCTTCATCTGCCTAACATGTTTTAACATCAGTCTCACTATAGGCGGTAGGCTACAATTACAAATACTTCCTAGTTTTTGTTTTTTCTTTTAACTTAATCTTCTTGTGAAAATTCAAAACAGTGTTTTATTTTTAAAAAGTTGCTTTCTATTAAACTTTAAGATAGTATAAAACATAATATTAAAAAGCAAAAAGAAAATAAATGTACAAGTGTATAGCTTCTTGAACTATAAGTGGTTTGTCCTGTCCAGATGACAGCATATGCAGCTTTTAACTTTATTCCTCAAAGTTAAGACCCTGGCAGGAGGCAGGTCTGGTAACAGTGGTCTAATCAGTAGAAAGAAAAGGGAGAGGAGGAAAACACTCAGTGTTTGTGCAGTTGTCAACACAAGCATGTAATGCACATACATCATCATTATGCATACTTGTGTGCCACTATGTGTGTAAATGCACATGTTTTTTGTTCATGCACATAAGTCACTGATGGATGCATCTGAGCACTTTCAACAACACAGAGCATATCAGACAATGAAAGTGCCAATTTTAATTCAACAGTTCTGTACTACTCCAAATACAAAGACCACCAATAACACTCTTCCTTCCCTTTGTTTCACTACTCTGGCTAATGAATTAATTTAGTTACTCTTCATTACTATTGATGCAGAAGTGATGTGCTACAAAAGCAGGAAGCAGGCCCTTACTGGTATATAGGACACTGTCAAGTACCACAATGGTGGACACATGCTCAGATGGAGCAAAGTTGTAGGACAGGAACCTTGAAGTCTGCCATTTCTGGCAAATTTTGAGGTACTGATAGCTACAACCTTTACCTGCATTTTTATGGGAAATTCTGTAAATGTACTTGTTAATGTGTGCAATTTTTTCGTCAGCTCTTGCTCAGTAGCCAATTCTCTATATTATGGTGTGTTGAGCTTATTCAAAGACATAGGTATATATAAAGCAAAGGAGGTGAATCCTCTTCTTAAGAGTCTTAATGAATAAACAAAAAAACTAGCAGATGGGAAAACTACAAGGTAGTAATCCACTAAAATTTAAGTAAATTACCTCATGCAAGAAAAGCCTTCTAAAAAATTTACTAAACCCAGACAAATGTATAAAACATCCATATAGACATCCACAATAACTATCATGTACAATGTACAATAATGTAAAACCTGGATGTTGGTCACCCCATTCACTGTCTGTCAAACAATGCAAATGAGACTGGCAAGCAAGAGAACAGCAATGACACTAACAGGGAAGTAATTATGTCTTGCGCAAATTAAAAAAAATAGACTTCCATTCTATCTGTGTTGACACATTTGCTTAAATAATTAACATCTTTTGCATTATGCCTATTCTAAGTTTTCATTTAAATCATTATTTCTGAATTATATACACGTTTTACTATTCCTGAAAAAGACACTGATAACGATAACTACATTGTTAGTTTTATGTCTAAAAATAAAGACCCTTTTATGAGCTGATTAAGATTTACACTATAATTGCTTTAGTTCAAAAACAGTAAGATCTAAAAATGTTCTTTCATCCATTCATCCCCATTAGCAGCTATTATGAAAAGAATTATTTAGGCCTATTGAATTAAATAAAACTACAATGTTTCGTGACAAATAAAATTTGTAAACAATTTCTGCTTAAGACTGGTGGTAGGTGAAAGAAAAATGTGTAAAAGACCAGTTCCGGAGGACTGCATAGACATTTAATCGCTTCAAGTACAATGGGAAGAGAATGAGTAATCATGCATTGAAGAGTTCTCTACTGTCTGGTGGCTCTGGTTTCAGGTCGGCGTCGGTGTCACTGCCACAGCCATTAGGCGATTAACAAAGAAACAGAAAGAACGCTTTGCGATTTTCAGTTTACCTTTGATAGGGGCAGCACTAGGAATGCACCACCTCCAGCAGCTTCTGTAATAACTGCCACGAACTTTGGGTTGACCGCACAATAAGTTGACTCCCAAGATGTGCGAGTGACCCGAATCCCGTCGTAACCCTGGTCGCGTTTTTCGGCTTGACCAAAAACGTGACGAAATTTACTTTTCCTCATAAACGCCATCTGTCGAGAATAAAGTGAAGTAAACTACAGCTAAAACATCCGAAAACGGTTCACTCAATTCTTATAGACCAAGCAGGTTGGTTATCACGTTATCACAAACGATGACTGATCGTTCACTGAGCCATCGAACGAATAAAGGGGAAGTAATCAGCAAGAAACACATGCCGGCATTCCAAGTGTCAGGAAACCTGTTTCCGAACTTTCACTTCGGAAAAAATAGAAACACTGATTATCAAAACAAGAGAGTGTTAATGGAAAAAATTTCACTCACTTTAAATTCTCGAAAATCTGTAGTTCATTAAAAAAAATGGAATGCAATGCTTGGATCGCTCAGTGTTGTGGGAGTGCACAGAACGCCCCACTGCAACGCGGAACAGGAAGTCTTCACTGCACATGCGCCAAGCCATCATCTGGCGGGCACGGCGAGCCCCATAAATGGGAATGACACTTGTCTTCCTTGATTCAACTTTGCTGCTGGTTTCGGCAGTCTTATGATCCTCATACATTATAGTTGTCACCCATATCGCATGTGGTGTGAAGAGGATTTTTTTTTTTTAGCAAATTTTGTTAAATATTTTTATTCGGGTTCTTTTACGTAATCAAGTCAGTTATGCTTGAGCACGAATGCCTAAGCGCAGGTTTGTAAACGAAATTCAGAATTAATTTTAAACAAATTGAAAGTGTTTCCCCTCTCCATCTTTTACTAATAAGCTACACATATCCGTGCTGGAGACCGTGAGTTATCCTTTAGTTGATTATGAAGAGAGACTACCCTTGTAGTGCACATTGAATTAGCAACAAAAGTAGCGTCCCTGTACATATATATATATATATATATCATGTATATTTTACTCTTTTTTTTAAAGAACTGGTTGTACCGGTTAATTGCACGGACGTATTAGTCTTTGGTTAATTGGGTATCGTGAAAAAAAAGATTTTGTTGATATAATAAACTCTAATGGTAGAATAGAGCGAATTTATTACTTAGGGTTGAATAAATTTGCTTTTATGAACGATTACTTTTTTCACAATCCTGAAAATAATAAAAAGGCAAACGCAAAGGTGAAATCTCGAATCGTGCTGGATGGGTGCGATCTTGGAATGCGCAGACAAAACGTTGCTGATTTGAATTTAGATTATCCATGCTAATGGGCAGTTTCAAGACAGTCATCCTCTAGCGGAACGGATAGCTGAGTTCCCTTATCTTCTCAGCGCACTATGTACACCGTACGTCCGGTCTCGAAAGGGATTTGATCCGCTTCTACTCAGTCCCTTCAACTGTCGAGCAGTCGCAGTCACGCGGAGATAATCGCCGCCTGGTGAGCTAGTTAGCAATCTTACTGACTGTATAAAGTCTCTTTGTCGTCTGACTGAGGTCAGGGGTTAGTTATGGCATGGCATTCACAATGTCGAAATACGCAGTGTGTGTGTGTGTGTGTGTGTGTGTGTGTGTGTGTGTGTGTGTGTGTGTGTGTGTGTGTGTGTGTGTGTGTGTTAGTGATGGCATGTGTATAGAAGGATGTTTATCTGTGAGACTGTGCGCTTCAATTACAGTTGCTCTCCGAGTTGCTTATTCAGAAGGGTGCGTATCTATGAGAGTGCGCACTTTGATCAGAGCTAATTTTCATACCTTGATTTACCCCAGCTGCAATACTCAAGCGTGTTTTTTAATCAAGAAACTTATATACATTTATCACATGCAGGAAGGCATCCATAAAAATATAAGTAAATAAAGATAAGGAAAGCTTACATAGAGCAATAGAAATAAGAAAGGTTTGCATAAGGCAACAGAAATACATATAGAAATAAGTAAACCTCGCATAAAGCTTTAAAAATACGTGGAAATAAAGAAAATGTAAAAAAAACTTATAAAAATAGAATTATATATGTCATCAGTGTTTATATAACTTCTGCCTTAGACAAAACCAAGTGAAAGCTACAAAAAAAAGCAACACAAAAATGAATGTTGTTGTAGTTGTTGTATTATTAATTTATATTGTAACTCTCATCTTCCTTTTTAAATTCTTTTCTCGCATTCATTCATCCCTCAGTATATTGCTAACAAAGTGTGTCATCTTTTTTTACTTTTCCTTTATTTCCGTCCCCGCATTCATTTATTCATTCACGACCCTAAGAATATGAAGTGCTTCACTTTGAACTGTGACAGATTATGTTGTTAATTATGAAACCCTCGCACCATGTCGCCATTATTAGTTAATATCAGGGCAGTTTAACTGCTGGCGTGCATCACCTGCTGTGTGTGGCCTGTTTCTCCTGATCAATGAATTTTTTCTAGAAGAGGTTTGAACGTAAGACAGAGGATCGGTTTAATCAGTAGGCGTAACAATTAGGCTCGACCGATGATAAGGCGCCTTGAGGGAGGTCCGCGGCTCTTTTACCTTCGACCCATCAAGAGGTCAGTCGCGTGCGCGGCGAGACAGCCATGAGCCTCGTGGTGCACCGCTGGAGACGACAAAGCAGACAATTCGATGTGGACTTACGGCAAACACGAGAAAACGCCGACAGAGTTGATAATCGCTTTAATCGTTGTTCACAGACTAGACCCTGTAGCTTAGACTGGTGCCAGGCAGGTTAAAGGATTCTAGTAAATATGTAAAATCCTCAAGACCATGATTAACATCAGTGGCGTAGGAAGATGCTCGGCTTTGGGGGGGGGGGGGCAGCTCCTTGCTGACAACGAATGATGTTCACATTCTTGCCTTCTCAGCATCTTTTTTTGGGGGGCGGCTACCCCCCTTGCCCTCTCCCCCCCGGTTCCTACGCCACTGAATATACTGAAAAAAATACTGCAGCTATTTCCGACTGACTGGCTAAGTGATGGAGGTGAAGGTGGTGTGAGACAGCAATGCTGAAGAATTTAAACGTTTCATAAACGCGATCTACTGTGTATACCATATGCACAATACAGATGTATGCACACACACACACACACACACACACACACACACACACACACACACACACACACAGAGTTACTCTGTAAAAGGTAAAAGATCGTCCCCTGACCTGAGGTCGTTAGGGGGGGGGGGAGATGTTAGCTTTACGTGAGGGCGGTGCCGATCTCCTCTCCCTCTCTCACTTCCCAACCCTCTATAAGGAGTCAGGTACCCATTCCTGCCAGCTGGTTCGACTGAGGGAAGGATTCTGCGCTACACGGGTATCGAACCGCGCACCTGTCATGTCGGACGCCAGTGCTCTCGCTTCCGGTGGATGCGCGCGCGTAGCAGACGACGCTTAGCGTCATTTTCCAAGGAGATTTATATCTAGCTCGAGAGGGATAGGACAGATAAAGACACAGACCCTCATTTAAATAATGTTATTGCGGCAATCGGACATGGACACACACACACACACAGACGACAGCGCCACGCCCAGTCGCTTCCTGGGTCACCGAGAGTGGTCTATAGTGACTAGGTAAAACACAGTCCAATTATTCTATAAATCTGAGTGACTAGTTACCTGCCCGCCCCTCCACTACACCCCACTTCCGTTGTCGAGATATACACCTACCAACATCACCATGCACAGAGTGAAGGCAGCATCACAGAGCAGGATCGCAACTCAGCAGCGGCAATGGCTAGTCTAGACAGAATCTCGTTCACCGATAACATCAGGTTAATTACAAAGTACACTTTATACACATCCCTGGAAGTACTGATCCTACTTTACGGGTGTGAAACGGGGACTTCGCTTGCCGATACAGAAGAAGTGCCTGAGGAGGCTGCTCCTGATCTCATACAGAGAACATACAATCAAAGACTTTCTACGAAGCACAGTTGCCATACAATCAGGATATCAGCTTGCAACGGTCAGGTGGTCTGGTCTGGCCACGTGACCCGGCACGACACCCTGTCGAAGACTGTCCTTCAAGGTACCATGGAGGGTGGCCGATGACGCGGTGGTCAGAGGAAGAACTGACTTACGAATGTCAAAGACTGGACTGGTCGTCCTGTACAGGACCTGCTGACTATCGCCCACAGTAGACAAGAGTGGCGGCCCCTGTCAGCTGCCACGTCTGTCCATGTGCTCCCCCCAACGACAGGTGTCTGGTCAAGGGACGACTGAATACAAGAACCCGGCGTTGGCCAGATTATACAAACACTTCCCTTTTGCTTAGGAAAATTTCCGCCCCGTTGGGCAGCTTTATAATACCTGTTACAATTGACAGTGTTCCCACCACCAGCTTCGTAATTCAGGAACTGCTTTTAACACTAATGAGTGATCTCTTCACCAGAGTCACGGCTAACTCCACGCATTCAACACATTCACATCTTGTTTGATAGTTTCACAGTTTCGCATCTGGTGAACAAACACCACACAGAACATAAGTTCACCAGATGCTTTCTTATTTTCTGTCCTTTATTGGGAGCAGGAGAGGGACATTCTTCAAACACTTGAGAAAGCAAGGGGTGGCTCTTGCGACGCGAGGGCATCTAAAGTGTGTGTGTGTGTGTGTGTGTGTGTGTGTGTGTGTGTGTGTGTGTGTGTGTGTGTGTGATAAACATAATAAAACATAAGCATGGCTCTAGGTGCGGCAAAGAAGAAATGAACAACCTAACAGATAATAAGATGAGCACACACACACACAAGATAGAGAGAGAGAGTGTGTGTGACAGGGTGGCGATAGGTGGGTGTGGGTCTGTATGAGAGAGAGGTGAGGAAGGCAGAGACACGCAGGGAGAGGCAATGCGACACTTAACTATCTTTTAATCTGAGGCTATGAAGGATCTTTCACAACAAAAGCTTGTTGGTTGTCGTTACACCGGGAAATTTAACAGACGATATATTGTACAAATAGGCTTCTTGTCAGAATGTAGGCTGCTTGCGAATGACATTATAGAGTCAGTGAATGACTGCTGAATGATGAGAGCTACTCGCTCTGAGACATGCAAACAGAAAGACCAACGTCACCAACAGTTTGCATGTACACACACACATACTCTCTCTCTCTCAAACACACACACACACACACACACACACACACTCTCTCTCTCTCTCTCTCTCTCTCACACACACACACACACATCGAAGTGCAAGTCTCTTGCTGATAGATAATCTAGACCTACCATATGGAAAAATGATGAAACTTTGTTTTCAAAGTTTTTCCTTTAATTTTAATGATTTTCAGTGAAGGAAGACAGTATGCCTTGAACATGTATTTTGCTTCCCTCCCTGTGCATAATTAATATTGTAGTCTTTTTTCCATACAGTATGACTTACACGTGACAAAATAAAACAGCAAAAAGCTTTGGTAAAAACAGAAAAGTTTTATAAAAAAAAAACTTCTACCTGTGCGCGCTCTTGTGACAATAAACAGGGTGGATTTTCCCGATCCTGTTATCGCCGTTCGGAGGGTTCGGCAAAATACGTTAGGGTTCTTCTTGTAACGAACTTTGTGTGAATGACGTCATGATTGCGTCCCCCAGTACGTCACGAGTATACACACGCATGTGAGTGTCCGGTAAATATTTGAAAATAGCAGTTACAGGGTAGGTCACTTCCCGCACCTTAGCTATTTCAGTGCTCTCCCTTTACCTGCAGTCAGCTGTGACATAAATGTGGTTTAACCTCCAAGATAAAGACCTTCCTGCATTTTCGGCCTCATAAGGCGCTCCGTGTAAGGGGAGACAACTTTCCTGTCAGACTCACTCCAAAAGTCTGGTCAGGCACTGCGGTAGCAGCCTACACCCAGGGTAGTAACTGTATGATACCGACACCTACAGAAAACACCCTCAAGCTGTCCACGACTAATTTTCACGTCAGCAAACGCCTGTGTCAGCATCTTCGTCTGCTTGACACATGACACCTGACACATTGGAGGACTCTTGATCGTCCCTGGCTGATGGCGATAGTAGGAAGTTTAAAACGTTCACCACGCTTTCTAACTGGTAAACCCAATAATCCAGGCGATGACGTTTGTGATAAAAATTACCAGCGGGACGCCACTGCGATCCTCATTCTAGAAATACATCTCCTCATCTGCCGAGGAATGGCGTCGGCTGCCGTGTGTAGTGGCCGAGGTTGCGCTCGCCGTCTCCCCGTCACTGCTGCGCGCCCTCCCCATCATCGCCATTGAGGACATCAGCGACGACGTGGAGGAGGCGATGGTGGAAACACGAAACGCCGAAGGCTGACGGCCGTCGGACCCGAACACCACGGCAGTTGGGGAAGACGGAGGAAGGGACTCGGCTGCAGAGAACACTGAAGACATGGACACTTCCGAGACTTGCCTGGAGAAGGAGCTGACCGAGCGGGCCAGGGTACGTAAAGGTACTTCCTTTTTTTCCGTCTCGGCACCCAACGCACCGTTGCAGAATGCCGCTGCTGTGGCTGCCGTGGCTGCGGCCAGCGTCTGGACAGGCTTTGATGGCGCGTGCATCGTCCGCCAACGCAAGCGCAGTTCGGCCACAGTATACAGGACGAGGGCCACGCACACGGTCGTCACCCCCACCAGCATCTTGACCGACGTGCACAGGAAGACGCTGTAGGAGAAGGTCAAGGCCAGGCCAACAGAGCGGAAGGTGTGGTAAATGGCGAACGCTGGCTCCTTCTCTTCAGCGAAGTGGACTGCAATCACAGCTGCAAAAACAACACAGACTGTAGTGACAGGTAGAAAACAACAAAGACTGTAGAGATAGGTGGAAAACAACAAAGACTGCAGTCACAGCTGAAAAACAACAAGACAAGGAATATAATTACAGCAGGAAATCGACAACAACCACAGCTGGAAGATGGCAGACTATGATCACCACCGCAAAATGGCAGACAGGGACCACAAAAAAAAACCCAGCAACAAAAAAACAGGTAGTCATTACAGCTGCATAAATAAACGAGGGACTGTATCCAGAGAGAAAACAACAGATAGGAATTGCAATCATGTCTGAAAAAGAAAAAAAAATTAGGGACTGCAATCGTAGGTGGAAAAGAAGAAAGAAGGGAAGGGGTAATAACTCACTCAGTGCAAGACGCAGAGATTGTGTTTGCGAGGAAACAAATAAAGACTGAAGTATACAGTGAGTGGTTAATTAATGTCAGGAAGGAACAATTTGGACTACATCTACCCCATACATAGTGAGCCACTCACTGCTCCATAGTCATCGTGACAGAGGTCTTTATTATTTTTTTTCAACCTATATAGATGTTCATTATTGGCGCCAGGTTCTAACGTTTACAGTGAATTTCAACGGTGCTGTGAGAGACAGACATTCAGACAACTTACAGCTGGTCTGCGTGAACCATATGCCCTCTGCAACCCCCCACATGATGGGCAGGAAAAAGATAGCAGCTTCGTCGTGTTTATCGGGTGTCCAGAAATACATAACCAGCATGACACTGAGGTTGATACCGCCAGCTGACAGGAACAGCAGATACCTGCCGACAGACAAATGGTGTTGATGGTTCTGTGGTGGTTGGGTTGTAAAGACATAGCCATACTTCTTGTATGTGGTGCAGTTTTTATACAAGAGTTGTAGCCATACCGAAACAAATTAATCTTTAGCCAGTCGGATGTGTATCTTCAACACTGGGGTAGAATTAATTTAATTTGTGAAGTGTCTCACCTGCCAGGCACGGAGCCAAACAAGATCACATCTCAGCCAGTCAGAGACTCTTTCTATCTCCAGGTTATCGTGAAACTCATTGTCGAGCCCGTCGACAAAGGCTTTCTCCTATTATTTGCTAAGATTGACTCTGACCGGGGGTCGCATTCATGAAGTACGTTTATCCAGTGGGTAAGTCTTCTCAATCTAGATGTGGACTAACGCTGGGTAGCAGCAGAACAGAGGAATTTACGGCGGGGGGGGGAGGGGGCTGAGTGCAGTTACTGCCTGCTTTAGCATGAATAACTATTGTATTTGTACAGTGATAACTATTGTGTTATCTTTCATTGCAGCATTTACTGCATAAACAATCAACTGAAATGTGTTTGCTTCCTTTTTCTTTCTTAAAGCCACTCATTTCACATAACATTAATTTTTCTTTTTTTTTATTTTATTGGCAACACTCCCCATTTACTTTCTCATGCTGACTTTCATTGTTCACTCTTCTACTTATCTACATTATTTTTGGAGGGCGGTGCTGGAGAAGCTTCATAAATTAAACCAGTGAGTTGAGAAACAGCGTTTACCTTACCCGGTTACCCCCCGGCTCACGAAACCTAGAAGACTACCCGTCGGTTACAGTTCCCCCGTTGGGTATCTATCCCAGCGAAGATATTTTACCCTGCAGATAAATCGAAGATACCCATGCGTATCGGCCCAACACCAAAGTTTTATTTACCTGCCCGTTAGTCTCACCAGTCGACTGAAAACCCAGGTCACGAGAGGGGTTGTGGCTCCGTGGGCTGCCATCACAAACCCCACCATGTGGATCCCGATTGGGCAGCTTACGAAGGCCTGAAACACACGGGGAAAGAGAGAAAAAAAATATAATGCAGCTCGACTGATCATCGTTTACATTACGAGGCTGATCGTGTTTACATTACACAGGCTGACAGCATACACAGTATTTAACCAAGGCGACCAGAACCACGAACTTACATTTGTAACCAACTCCTTACTCAGGTCACGTGGCCCAGTAAATCCCAGTACTCGGGCGTTCAACCAGCCACGTTCGTGTTTTTAAATGTGTACGCCTTGGCAAATCTTTGATCGAATTCTAGCGTGAAATACACACATTTTATGTCAACAGAAATGTATTCCTATAAATTTCTAAAAACTAACACTATATATATATATAAGACAAAGCAAAGCAAATGTATCTGAGACTTCGCTCTGTCACTTGACTTTCTTGGGACCTTAAAGAGCTTTAGACAGCAGCCCACCCGAAAATCATTAGCTAACTGTAGCCCACCCGAAACATTTATTAGCACACCCGAAACAGTCATTACTGCCTGCATCCTCTTCTGTCGACTACTTGTCGCCGCTCAGCTTAAACCTCTGACACATTTCCTCAGGCGCTGCATCCACCCACCTACCCACCCACACCCCTGTAACGACTAGAGACGGTCAAAGAACTGGGTTGCATTTGTCTTCTCAAACTTTCTATTTATTTTCCTGGCTTGCGTCTGTCCTACCATCCCGTTGATCGCTCAGTCAGTCTGCTTACCCTGTTGTACTCGCTGTAGAGAAGAGCCTGCTGCATTCCCTGGAACAGGAATATCGGGATGAGGAGAAGGATGTCCAGGTTCTTCAAAGTCACAAAAAAGGAAGTCACCGTCTCCTTGGTGGACTTCTTGAGGCTCCAGTCACTGCGGGGGAGGGGAGGGATGAAGATGAAGGTCAGAACGAGGCCCAGAAGGTTGCAGGAGATGTAGATGGCGAGGAGAATATCGATAACCCAGTTCTCAGGCTCCTCGATGTTGGTGGCGTTGTCGTCAGCGGGACAGTCCTGGGGCCCGCAGAACTTGAACAGGAGCTCTTCAGATTTGTTGCCGACGCCATTGCGGATGACGAGAGAAGAGACCAGGTTTCCTATGCGTAGAAGTGTGCATACATGCAGGGGCACAAGCGCAAAAATGCACACACACACACACACACACACACACACACACACACACACACACACACACACAGACAGACAGACATACACTCAGAGAAATCACAACTGAGTAAAAAGAAAAAACCAAGAGATTGATTGTGTACCTGATAACTAACTACGCACAAGTGAGGGCGCACGTGGCTGTGTGTGTGTGTGTGTGTGTGTGTGTGTGTGTGTGTGTGTGTGTGTGTGTGTGTGTGTGTGTGTGTGTGTGTGCCTTTGGAGTGGGCTACAGACGACACGAAAGCACATAAAACCCCTCAGTTGACCCACTGAACTACTCACACGCCCATACACGACAAACACACCCACAAGTCCCAGATTTCCAACGAAAGAAGAACATATGCACCTGCTGCAACACCTGCTGCAACACCTGATAAAAACCCCTGCCTGGCTCACCTATTATCTGCGATGTCTCGTAGATGGTGAAGAAGATGCCGTTGAAGGTACTGAAGACGTCGTAGGGCGAGCTGACAGCGGTCTTGGCGAAGGAGTAGCCGCAGGCTGTGATGTACAGCGCCTGTGAAGTCCACATCGGTGCGGACAGAGCCCCCAGCAGCACGGAGGAGGGCAGCAGCAGTTCCCAGGCCGGGTAAAAGGAGGCAGCAGTGTACAGCGCATGCGCAGTCCACGCCAACATCAAGGTTCCTGTCCACATACACGGATCCCTTCCCTGTCTTCATCTTTTATTTGAAGTCTGTCGGCCGGGATACGCAAAGACATGAAGCTTCACCCTTTGACCTAACGGCGTCGGCAGGGTGTCGAGCAGCTTATATAGTCTAACATTCGCCATTGGAGAAGAGCAAAATAAACTCGTCTTACGAGGATAAATCCTAGTAAAAAAAAATGATTAATTGTCGGGTGTTTCAAGTTGACAGCTGGGGTTGAGCGATATACACTGTCATGCAGGGGTGGGGAACCTTTTTTTCCACCCAGGGCCATTTTGATAATTAAAACATCGATCATTTGTGGGCTGTACAGAATTATCTATTTAAAAATGAGCCCGGTGTACTTGGTCAAGCTGTAGCTTTGGCACAGAGTGTTGACACTTGTGCCAAGACTGTGCTCTGCCACCGAGACAACTGTTTGAAATTCTAAAATATATGTTTATAATCAAAAGGTTCCTAGAGGATACAGTGTATAGTAACAAAACCTGTTTTGCCAATGCACAATTTTCTCTTTGTGGTTTTGCAGTGAAAGTACATTAATAATAACAACAAAAATAATCATGATGTAATGAGTTAGGGGGAGGTCTTGTATTGTTTCGTGTGTGAATGGTGTCTTGTGTTTGACGTCTTGTGTGCGTCATTTGTTCGTCGTCATTTTGGGAAAAGAATGACGTAAAAATAACAAGAAAAACGACGGTTCCATGGCCAGATAGAAAAGAGAGAGCAGCGAGTTCTTCATCTTCCATAAATCAACTAGAAATCTCTTCACCTTCATCCCCACCTACGGGGGGCTCGTCGAGCGTGGTGTATGTGTGTAATATGCGTCGTGCGTATGCAAGGTAAGTGTATGTGCGTCGTATTACACATGACTATTTAGTACACACATAACTCCTCCAGATGGAGGAATTCATGGCATTTACAAATCGTCTGCAGAGAGGCTAAACACACAGACCTGCTTGCACACTTACAAATAAACTCTACAACCCGAACTAGTTTTTACCAGCCAAACCTTTTTCATTTGTTCATCCTTTGGAAATACATAAAAAGGATAATGTTGGACACTTGTAGGCCTGGACTATACACTAAGGTACACAGCAATGTCAAGATCATTTTTAGATGATGATGATGATGATGATGATGATGATGATGATGATTATTCATTTAATTTACGTTTATGTTGCTATAAAAACTTATAGATTTACTCAAATTTGTGATGGCCTTGGTGGGCCAGATTAAATGACATTTGACATGTATGTGTATACTATTACTTATTACTTTAGTCACGTGTATACTATTAGCTATTGCTTTAGTCACGTGTATGCTATTAGCTATTACTTCAGTTACGTATATACTTTTAGTTATTACTTTAGTCACGTATATACTATTAGTTATTACTTTAATCACGTGTATACTATTTGTTATTACTTTAGTCATGTATATACTATTAGTTATTACTTTAATCACGTGTATACTATTAGTTATTACTTTAGTCACGTGTATACTATTAGTTATTACTTTAATCACGTGTATACTATTAGTTATTACTTTAATCACGTGTATACTATTAGTTATTACTTTAGTCACGTGTATACTATTAGTTATTACTTTAATCACGTGTATACTATTAGTTATTACTTTAGTCACGTATAAAATGTTGGTGACTTCAGTCACTGGGATAGTGTTAGGTCAACTCGCTCGCAACATTATTTCTTTATGATCGGCTTAAGTTCTTTTTAACATAATAATTCCCAAAATATGAGTACATAATGACCCTTAATTTTAAGATATAAGCCTTCAAACATCAGCATTCTCACCTGCAACTAGGAAGGCGGGAAAACAATACTCCAACAGTGCTATTTTTAGAAATACGCTCGTTTCGTCACTTCCTGTTTTCTCGACAAATCCAGGTGTGCTTTAGAGAAAAATATTAATATAAAATGTTTAATGCCTCTCTGTCATAAAAGACCACCGGAACATGTTTTTGTGATACTTTGTGCTCTGTTTCCAGCGATTTTCGCTGAAGAGTCGCGTTGTGCTTTAAGTCACATAAAGTATTGGTTAGAGCTTAAGTCACATGTATACCAAGAGAGCGCAGGTGCCTATTTTTTCTTTAATCCACTCCCAGTAGGGAATTGACCTGATGATTATACGAAAGTGACAGAGTTCAAGAGAAACAAACGATATCATGACTTATTTCTTTTTTTAATAAGAGCACCTGCACCGGCTGTATCCCTGTGGTTACAGGGTTCGCACGTTCAGATAATGAGGACGAGGCAGTGGAGAGCGAAGGATAAGAGTGTTTAGATAAACGGACAGGTCGCAGCAAGTTGACAATAGCGATATCCTTTTTTGTTAGTTGATTTTAGCCCCGTACCCTCACCCCATTCACCCACGGATATCGTATTGAAAAAGAGATCTCGTGAGTGAATATTTTAACGCCATTTTGTGATAAGACGTACAGTAAGAAGCTTTGAGTAACACCAACATCCACCTTAACCTAATCCTATGATCGTGACTGTGAGTGTCACAAAGCACAGAATGGATGTTGAATAAGACTCATCCAGCAAATAAAACACACTCTAGTCTGTTTTACTTACTTTTCGCTTTGTTTTCTGTTTTGTTTGTTTGTTTGTTTGTTTGTTTTTGTTTTGTTTTGTTTTTTTGTTTGTTTGTTTTGTTGTTGTTTTGTTTTTGTTTTTTTTTTTTTGTTTTTTTTACAGTTTCTTAGCATCTTCGAGATAGTATACGCTTGAAAGTCTTTTTACGACAAAACAAATTATCCATCTGTCTATCAGTTTCCACCATGTCTATCAGTTTTAAAGTCACTCATATAATCCAGTTTGTCGAGTAAAATGTCCCTCGTTTAATAAGCAAGTTTGTCGGTTTCAATTTAAACATAAAATCCAGTCTGCCAGGTAAAATATCACTCGATCATATAATCATGTTGATCAGTTTCCACAAGTGATTTCCGTCGTGTGCAGTGTGAGCGAGAAAGAAGTGGTTGTAGAGCTGAGTGGGGGGGGGAGGTGTACGGAGATTGTGTGAGTCCTGTGGTGAACTCGGACTAACCTTTTGCAGTGAAGAGGCGAATAGCTGCGGGTGTAAGCATCCCGGACACGATCCAAGCAGCGTACAGGCTGCCAAGTGAGATCACCCCTCTTCCTCCTTCATCGTTAAGACTGCTTTGAAGATTTTGGATGGCCCTGTCGCAATCAGAAATCCAATCAATCAGGTGGCTAAAACTCTGTAGAAGTGTTTTTTGCCGTTTTTTTTTAAGTGTCTGTGTCATAAATTCATTTGTTTGTCCCTTGTCTGCTACCAGTCATAAGCCAGTTCTGACCTCTGACCACCTCGGCGTCTACCACCCTCCGAGGTACCTTGAAGGACAGTATTCAACACAGTGTCGTGGCGGGTCACATGACCAAACCTGACCAGATTATTAGAAGGAAAACTAGACATTTACACTCAACAACTTTTTTTTTTCTTGAATACAAAAGTTTAGCTTTTCTTCTTAAATGTCATCACCTCGTGTTAACGATAGCTTTCAGACGTTTGACTGTAGGGGTTCCTAGAGTCCAACGAGTGTGGCAATCTTGTTTCTTACAAAGTCATTGCTTTTATATTCTCTTTATGAGAGCTCGAACAGCCTTCTCGGGCAGTTGTTCTCGAAGGCCTGCATTCTTCTCACCGCATCGGCAAGCAGAGTCCATGATTTACATCCGTAAAACGGGATCAGTACTAAAAGGGATTTGTAGAGATTGTACTTTGTAGTAAACCTGATGTTATGGCTGTACATGACCGTCTAGCCTGGCCATTGCCACTGATGCTGTCCTGATGCCGATACCTGTCGTGGAGCTGCCTTTCTTTAGAGAGGGTGGCTCCCAAGTACTGTTAGCTGTTTGATTCTTTGAACCATACCCGTTCATGTTGAACTTTGCTTGGCCCTCTCTAATGACCATGACTTTGCTCTTGTCAGTGCTGGTCTCTGTTTTTTATGTGTTCGAACTGTGTGTCTATAGTAAATTCCTCTAGAGAAATCTCTCTCTTTTTATATATATAAATATGGTGGGGGGGGGGCTGTCTTGCTTTCTTATTATTTCTCTCTCTATCTTTATTTCAATACTTTTTTGCGAAAATATTTTTCCCAGCTTTTAAGAAGCATATTCCATGTTACATGACAGAAAAATTATATATTATATATATAAAGTGATTATTATCTCTGTATTGTTGCAGCTAATGTCATAACAAATGCTAATACATTTGTACAAGTCGTAAGACCTGCCAGTCTCTATGTTTCTGTCTTTGATTTACTTGGTCGCTAGCTGGGCAGATGGTTTGGAGAATGGAAAACTTAAAACCTGCATAGTGTGTGTGTGTGTGTGTGTGTGTGTGTGTGTGTGTGTGTGTGTGTGTGTGTGTGTGTGTGTGTGTGTGTGTGTGTCGCTGTCTTGCGTTCTTAATATTTTTCAACAACAAAAAACCATGTAGGATTTAGAAACTGACCGATATCCCGTAAAGACGATCTGAAAGACGATGGCCACCGCAATCACCGTTCTTTTTTCCGCTCCTTCCATCTTCGGCGCCAGAGGCGAGTGGAAGAGTGTGAGTAGCGGCATGGTGTAGTAGCACTGAGTGTCTTGACTGGCGACTCCGTGGTTGCCTTAGTCCCTTTGGAGGAATATCTTCAGTGTTTCGTTAAAAGCCCGTCCACTTCAGTCTGAAACACACCATTTTGTTGGTAAAGGAATGGGAGCTGTCTCTCACTTTACACAGCACTCATGTTTAAGTTGTTTAAACAATCTCCCCCATGACAGTGGCCAACAGAATTAGAGGAAAAAACCGGAGATGTCACTCCTGTCAGAATCAAGGAGCTGCTAAGTAGAAGTCAGATACTGGACTCTTAGAAATAAACCATATGAGAGCTTGTTTGTTGAGGGCTGTGGAAGTCGTTACGGTTTATGCGAAACGGAGAGGATCCTGAAATTTTGAGAATGCTCTTCTTGTCTATGAGAAGAATGCTAACTATGTTTGGTTCGTATTTTGCTTCCGATCATCTTTGGTTTCAGTTTATTTGCCAGTCATGTTAACAGCGGCCTCACACTTAAAAGTCTGATAAACAAACTTTGACGGAATGAAAAACGTGGTTACCGAGATCACTGCTATGTTTATCTTCTATTTAAACATGGTCATTCTCTCTCCCTCACCCCCTGCTCTTTGATCTGGTCAGCGAGACAACCTGGCAGGTGAATTGACATCACCTGCGAAACGCTCTTGCTAGTAAAATAAACGACAGTTCTCTTTGCCTCCTCAGAGAAAAGCATGAAGATGTTATTTTTATACATAGAATAACAATCTGACTTGAAATAAATGAGGTGGATATTTTTTTAAAAACTGGCTTTTACACAGTACCTGGTTTTCCACATCAAAAGAAAGGGAGTTATGAGCGCAATCTCTGCGGCTGATGTCTCCTCTTGTTGCCCTCTGACCACCGAGGTATCAACATCCCCTCAGGTTCTTGACTGGTCCCCGGCACAAGCTTCTTCCCGTTGTAAGTGTTGTCCTTCTGGAAAGGTTCTCCTAACAATTATGTTTTCAGGCTCGGGAGGTATTTAACTACTCTAAGTCTTATTCTCGGAAATCCTTTCCTTTTGCTGCCTGAAGCATCCAGGAAAACTAGTGATGTATGATTCTCAGTCAAGTACTTCAACTGTCATGGCTTGCAGTTATATCAACAGCTATCTTTTCTACTCATAACTTGTATTCAAAGCACACCATATCACTGCTAGTATACAAGGAGCAGCATGACATTAGTTGTTTTTAAAACACAGTTCATCAAAGCAAATTATTTCTTCACAGTATGCCACTACTTGCATCCAAGCGAAGACTCACTTTCGTTGCCTGTCTGACGGTGAGTGAATATTTATATCCAAACCCACAAAGCGATGACATCTCCGACAAAGAGACGAAAGTCTGTTGGTAACCCAGACACACCACAACACCACATCCTTTGTGATCTAGCCACGATGTGGTATGATCTATATTCGGGTGACAAGTCAGCATAGCGTGAACCCACCGGTAGTGTGTCATAACTGGTATCTGTCACGTGACACATCAGTCCTCACAAACTTCATTTTTGTGTAACGACGTTGTCGACAGCTGGCAGATAGTCCCCGCCTTTGTATCGCTGCTTACTTTTGGCACTGACGACTGTACAGTGCCTTATTAAAACACACCATGGGATGTCTCTCCCTCTCTCTCTCTCTCTTTGAAAGCCGCACGCTCCACCCCTTGCTGTCTTTCATTCGTGCTATTTGTCCTTCACTCGTGCCTTTTTTGTGACAAATCAGTTGCCAGCCATTCTCTGTTGTTGTTTTTTTTTTAATTTTTATTTTGACCATGGCGCCATCAAAGTCAGTGTGAAAGATTTCGCTGACCGTTTTTCTTTCAGCTGTCAACTGCTTTCTAGATCCGCCAGAAACTCCACGCACAGTTCCAAAGGAATGTTTGGTGCGTGTGTGGGTTTGAGGTCGCTGTTGTGGACAGGGTTGACGATGATTAGGATGATGATAACATGAGCGGCGAGGAGATAAATGACCTGCAGTCACCAGGTCAGCTACGCGCCAGGGAGGGGGAGGAGGAGGCCGATCTGCAGCACCGTTTCACCCCCTCCCTCTTCGCTCCCTAAAAAGGCCGAGCTCACCTACGGAACCGGAGCCTTAGCCCGTAACACACCTGTCCGAACTAGATACGAAAGGTTCAAGTGTCTGCGATTTATTACAGTTTTTCTCGCGTAAGGGTGAAAAATATATTTCAAAAGCCGACGACCTTTCCGACCAGTGACACAACGCCGACCTTAGCGATGACGAAGTTGGTCATATCTGCTCGTGTTTTATGGGACGTGCATTGCTGCCAGAAAGATAACCCAGACACTTCAAGGGGCCGACAATACGAGTCCCCCAGGACATCTGACCCGACTACAATGTCACTGCACGGATCCCCTAAGAGAGAGAGAGAGCAAGGGGGGAAATGGGAGGGGGGGGTAAGGGAGGGTCAGACAAACCTGTAGCCATCCGCCAGTCCCGTGGTTGTCACGTGACACCTCTGCACAGGGCTTCTCCCAGTACTACAGCGGGACAGCGGAGGAATGCCGCTTAAGAACACCTGTCTTTAAAAAAAATTAAAGAAAAAAGAAAGAAAAATTGAGTAGATGTATGGCCTAATTATACCCTCCGTAAGCTGATCCTAGATTCAAAAACATTTTAAAACACCCAACAGTGTGAAGGTCCATGAACCTGTGCCGACTTATCCCTGCCGAGATGCTGTTTTGCGGACAAGCAACCATACACACTGCTGATAACAAAAATGAGTACATTCAAACTGCCGATAAGAAAATTTAGTTTACTGAAGCCGCTGATAGCCAACTTTTTCATAAGAATTCCCCATAATAGTTGAAAGAAAGGAGCAAATAAAGAAACATTACAAACAAAAAGTAAAACTGTAATCAGAACAACATCAACAGTTTATATCATCCATGACGAGAAGGTGGAAATTTTCAATAAATTTACATACCTGGGCGATATATTTGACAGCTTCGGTAGGAAACTTTGCTGTGATACCAACACTCTGGCTTTGGTGAAGAAGAGTCAACAGCACCTCTTCCTTCTCCGGAGGCTGAAGTCTTTCTGTCTCCCAGAGATTTCTTTGGTTATTTTACAGATTACATATAGACAGTGTGCTGTCCTCGTTTATCTGTTTTAACAACAGTTTATCAGTGAAGGACAAGAGCAGCTTGCATCGTGTTGTATCCACCTGTTCCAAAGTTACTGCAACAGCCCAGAGTGATCTTCAGATTGTTTTCCAGGCAGACACTTGTTTTGAAAGTGTCCAAAAAAGTGTCTGCAATTCTATGCGATGACATACATGTCCTGTCGAGAGAGTTTCATTAACTTGACTGCCGCCGATTCTGTGTACCTGCATGCAGGACCAACAGATGGAGGCTGTCCTTCTTAGTTTCGGGCGTGCGACTTCTGAATACTACTGTGTGCAAACGGACGTAGATCATATGTAAACCTGAACCACGACTGTATGATAGTGTATTTGGTGGAGTTGACATTAATATGGTGTGGCAATGTTGTCTTATTATGTCATCTGGGATAAATAAAGTCTTATCTTATCTAACAATTCAACCTGCATCTCGAATTTTTGCACTAACTCTGGTGTAGCTTTGAAAAGGGTAATAAAAACCCTTGCAGTACTCATACCTACTTTTTTTAAGGTTTAGATGTAGAACTCAGCTGCCTTGGTGACACGAATGCATTTAAAGGACTGACCATAATTAATTTTCTTTTCTAGATTACGAATATACTACTTTGCAAATTATTGGCGAATAGCCCCGCTTTACTCTCGAGACACAAGATTTCAAACATCGATGTTTTCAACGATGCACAGAAAGAGGTCCAGTTTGTGATGACTTGTTGGAACAAAGACAACCTTTCTCATACAGCAACCGGTCCCAGCTCTCTCACTGGTTGCAGCCTTGAGGATGTAAACAGACTCATTCCAAGATGAGGTAAAGGTGAAAGTAGTCCCGTGATCTTGTGGTGAAACTAGAGACTACACTTGTCTCGCAGTCAACTTCTTTGTGTGAGGTCGGTGTCCATCTCCCCACGCGGCCTCTTCTTTCTTGTGCATCTCGATTTTGAAGGTCCAAAAGGAAGAGAGATATTTGCTCAGATTTTGACTTTCAAAACTGGCCATTGTTGTGAGAAGAGATTGGAACCTCCTGATTATGAACTTCAGTTCATAGTGGTACTCTTCTTGTCTAACTCTGAGTGTAGATGCTCTGAAGCCTGATGGCAAATGTAATCGACTGTGGATGAAAAGGTCGTTGATTTGAGCACTGGTCAGGACTGCACGGTGGGAGGAAATTCCCCTTACCCATCCAGTATCTGTCCAGAAATAGATACCTGGTTTATCAGATATCGATACCTGATTTATCAGGGGAGGCACAGGCGGCGGAAAAAAAGTTTTTCTAAGCCTTCCACATGCCAAACCCTAGATAAATACAATGAACTACTTGCACTTACTGATGCACGGCCTACGAATGTCTACAAAAGGTTTTTACTTACAGGGACACGTATAAATACTTGTCTTTATCTTTTTCTCATAACTTTGTAGGTTATGAATAAGCGTATCACGCGGTTATTTTTTTCCTTTGATCTTCTCTATCACTCTTACTATCACGTGACACCTGTATTCTTATGTAACTGCTTTTGTCATACTCTTTCTCAGAAAGATGACGCTGTACTAATAAAACATAATAGTAATAAGAACACGTTAAACTGTTATAATGACATGTTAAAATGTCACATTACAAGGACACAAATATTTTTCATTATTTCCTTCATCTCGGCAGTTTACATTGTCACAGATGCCTGTCACTGTCCCTGTCCCTGACCTAATCATGACAGACAGAGAGTCAAACCGGGTAGATAAGTAAGATGAGCCATTATCCAATCTACATGTCGAGGTTACTTTTTGTAAAAAAAAAAAAAAAAAGAACCAGACTGTGTCCACCCTGTTAAGGAGTTTCGCTATGAACATTTGTTCTTCCACACCTGTAATAAACTGGTACCAACCTTTGCAATACTTTTATCTACGTGTGCTTGCAACTTTTTCATCGCACGATTGTCAGTCTCAACCATTTATTCCTTACTTAACCGCCTCTTTCAGTTCGGCTTTCATTGTGTAGAAATAATTGCCACTCCAGCTTCCACTATTATGTGCGCATGAAACTTTATGTTTTCGGTTTAAGCGGACAAGGACGATAGTGTAATGAGTCAGGGGCAGGTCTCGTATTGTTTCCTGTGTGACTGGTGTCTTGTGTTTGACGTCTTGTGTGCGTCATTTGTTCGTCGTCATTTCGGAGAAGAGATGACGTAAAAAAAAAAAAAAAGAAGAGAAACAACAGTTCCATGGACGGATGGGAAAAGAAAAACCATCGAGATCTTCGTCTCAAGTAAAATCTTCATCTTCATTGTTATCTGTGGGGGCTCGTCAAGCGTTGTGTTACGTGTGTGTGATATGCGTCGAGCGTATGCAAGGTAAGTGTACGTGCGTCATATTACAGATAGATGCCTGTCTAGTGCTCTCTAAAAAAAACTCCAGGCGAGGTAACTGTCCCACGTCATCACCTGCACCTCCTCCTGGCCCAATTTTTAACCAACTTCAGCAGGACACCAGCAGATTGCGACTGCCTGTTTCACTGTCTTCTCTATGTTTGTCTGATTGACAGATACAACCAGATGAACGACGAATAAAGTGCTTTGACCACAAGTTCATGACTTGCTCTAGTCTGATGTTGGCCAACGTACAGCTGCAGTGACAAAAGATGGACAGGACAGTTCAGTCGCCATCATTAACATCTTCATTTTCGTCGTCAATCGTTTGTCCAGTCCGTAAAAGTTTGATCAGTATTGGGGCTTGCAGCTGCTGAAAACGTGGTAATAACGTCAACATCCGGGGTGTCAGCGACAAATATTTTGTGTTACGAGCACCATCTCTCTTGCTCCGTTCGCCTCCCTATAATTTTTAATTCCACGAAACGTGTGTGTGTGCGCGCGTGTGTGTGTGCGTGTGTGTCTGTGTGTGTCTGTGTGCGCGCGCGTGTGCATGGTATAGATGATTTGAACGTAAGTACATTTAGAGGAGATTTTGAAATATGGTGTAAGGGGAGGAAGCCGCACTAATCAGACAAAACAGCCAGTGTGCATCTGTACCTATATCATAAATTATTTAGTTTTTTTGTCTTTGTCTCCTGGTGCTTTCTATGATCGTTTGTATACACGGGTGTGGGTATTCGTCATTTTATTTAATTCACTGCGCGAAAATTACAGACGACATTATCAACATTATTTCCACCTTTTTATCACAAAGACTACCTTGACCAACTAGGATGAATATAAAAACATTCATAAAGAACTACAAAAAAATTAAGCGATCTCATTAAAACAATTCATCAAGAATGATAGTCTAATACAAAGTTGATCTCATTAAACTGACTGATTAGAACATATTTTTCAAACGGATATGCCGGTCGGCGAGATGTGGCACTACTTGCGAAGCGGATGAGGAAAGAAAACAGGAAAAGTGGCTGCCGGGTCTTCCAAGAAGGAACATTACAGGGTGCGCGCTGCAGTAGTTTCCCCCTTGAAATACCCCAACTCGTGTCAAAACCGCATGCCACTGCAGGTTGGATTTCGACTAGGGCTAGGCCAGTCACCAGGGCCTTGTCAGCCACTTAGCGCATGGTTAACTCTTGTAGCAGTTAGCTCAAAACACGGACGGGTATAGGGTGGATTGCTGTCTGTCTGCCGAGACCAACGCTGAGCCTCTTGTGAAGTTCTCCGCTGTTAGTCTCGGCGAGCCTTAACAATGAATGTGAATAAACCGGAAGCTATTTCGTAACCAGCCTCGTTCTAGTAGTTAAACTGAAACGTGACTAAACCGGAAGCTACTTCGTAACCAGCCTCGTTCTATGACTTCACTGAAAAAAAAAATCGTCTGCAAGCAGTCCAGTCATACAAGTCCGTGCTCAAAGTAAATACTCTACAGACTACAACCAATCTGCTTCGCGTTGGCCATCCATCTTGGGGCGAGTTGTGCGCCCGACCCATGGTAACCTTATCTCGATGTATCATATTGCACATATCATTAGCACAGGAGCTCCCGCCGCCTTTTTTTTAGCAGCGGTCGAACAGTGACCCAAGACAGCGACACGTGTTTTCTAGGGTCATTGACACCTCGTCCCACTTTGACTGACTGGCCTGTATATAGAGCTTGTAGGTCCTTTTGTCTCCCCTGTCAGCTGTGCCATACAAAGGGGAGGGAAGCTTGGGTTACACCAAGTATCAAATGCACATTTTATTTACCATCATTACATTTTTGTAAATTTTATTGCACTGCGCTGCCACGAACATGTGTACCTGAAATGTTGATCCCTTGTCCTAGGGTGGTTTTTTTTTTTAATCTAGATTTGAAACCACAGTTTGGGTTTCGCCAAAGATAATGTGTTGTTGCTAAATACCAGTTACGAATATGCATTTATAATTTAATACGTTGTTCGCCAAAGTCATATGATCGAAAAGAACCACGACTGGTGCGAGAAAACAGTCATATCCGTTTATTTTGCAATGAATGATCAGCTCAAAGTTAATCGAATTCGAGCTGTAAATTAAGAAATTTTGTTTTTAATACATTTATAAAGACAAAATATGGTGTTAACGCAAAAGTTCGATGTGTCTCACATCAATAAAACCTCCGTAGTTTCAGTGTGCATGTGAACAACATAGTCAGTTGTTTTATTGTAATTTTTTTTATAGTTAGTCTTTGTAATCAGCTGTGTACGTGTTAGCGAGTGAACCATTATAATTGCCCTAGCGGGTTAAATGAAGCTGTATAGTATTGTTTTTCATCAATATGCGCTTCGAGGCAAGCAAGGCCAGGAGGTCGTCAGAGTTGGGCAGTGATGTCAACGGAGCAGAACTCTGTCATCTACATCTTGCGACTCTGCACGAACAGCCGAACACGGTTACCAGATAACCAACCCTTAACCTCGATCGTCTTCTATCATTCTGTCCAAACTCAAACCCTAATCCGAACCCAAACTCCAAAGCCACCTTAACTATAGACGTTGCATGAACACATTAAAAACAAAGATGCGCTCCACACTGGAAAAAAAAAGAATCCATCAAAAGAGGAAACTGCAAATGTTTGCACTGAAAACCCTCGTTTACCCACCCACCCCTAAGGTGATACCAGAGTCGACAAAACCAATCACCAGTTAAGCTATTTGAAGTGATGCGTTTTCACTGGACAAAGCTTCTAGTGGTGTTCAACGATTTATAAAGCATCAGATTAAAGCAGCATATGAATCACCTCTGTGTGACTCATTATGGATGATTTTGTAAATGATATATATCCGTAATTGTTATATCGGTGGATTTTTACTGCTTCCCTGGCTCATTGGATATTACAGGTTTTCCGAAATACATTTTGCAAGCTACTCTTCGAGGAGGAAAAACAGTAACGACTCGTGTCTATATATATAATAATATATATGGTCCACGGAGTTATATTATATATAATTCCGTGATCAGGTCCGTCCTACGACCGGAACTGTGGTATGGATGAGATGATTTGCAGCATCGCTAAGTTTTTCAACTGGACTGGGCAAGCTGGGAACAACTCCTGGCTTCATGTGTTTCATTATCCCATTCGTCATTTTATAGACATAAGTTATTTTACTTGCGTCCGTGTACGTGTTCTTATTCTCTCTGTGTGCTGTATTATTATTATTTCTCTCGACTTCGAGTGGCACACATGATCTGTATGTGCTTTGGCTTTGTAATTAGCTTGTCATGTAGCCAGATAGACAATGGACGCATTAAATAAACTCAAAAAGACGCAAATGTTTACAGATGTACAGGCGTACTGTCAAAACAGTTGCGATGCTGCCTGTAGGTCGCATTCTGCAGCTCAGTTCATCATGTGGAATTTTATAATGAGTAATTTGCTTAGCTATTTTGATGGACGATGTTAAGCTAAATGACACGAATGCGCATGTTTTCACATGGGATTTTTTTTTTTTTTGGCACGTTTGAAGATCAGCCAAGAGTGGAGAATATACTGACTTTTGGTCTCACCACATGTCGTCAGATACAGGCGAGTCTTTCAAGTGCTCGCATCTGTGATATTATCTCCAACAACAAGCTACATCTTGACCGAGAAATGAGTGCTGCTTCCTCGACACCGACGTCCTAGATGAAGATCGGCGCGTGCTGCTTTTCCGGTACGTGCAAACACGATAAATGTTGTCGCGTCAATCCTGTGGAAGAGGGTGACGACAAAGGAGAGGTCGTGGCCATGTCACCTTTTCGGCGCCTACAGTGTACTGTCGAGAACGCCGAAAATGTCTTCACAACATCATGTAGACTTTTTTTAAAATAAAAAGTCATTTTTAAATGCCCATGTGGTTCCGGCATCCTTTGCCTCGCTCTCTACTGATCTTTTCCAAGTCTGTTTTGGCCTCCCAACTCTCCTCTTCCCCTGAGGGTTCCAGTCAAGTGCCTGCCTGGCAATGGTGTCAGCTGGTTTGTACAGGGTGTGTCCTATCCAGCCCCACTTGCGCTTTTTGATGTCTTGACTAGTTACATTCTGGTTAGTTCTTTTCCACAGGCTGCTATAGTAGATCTTTTCAGGCCATCTTATTCCCAGGATATGGCAAAGGCATCGGTTGGTAAAGGTCTGGAGCTTGTTGTTGATGGTGTTTGTCACTCTCCAGGTTTCAGAGCCATACAGTAGGACTGCATTCACATTGGTGTTGAAGACGCGGGTTTTACTGCGGAAGGATAATGCTCCACCAAATGTATCATCAATAATCAGGGAATCAATCAGTTGCACGATGTTGCGTGTGCAACCATATGGTCGAGTATTTCGTAAATGTAACAGAAAAACATGAACATTATAACAATATTTACTCGCGCATGTGTGAGCGAGAGTGAGTGTGTGTGCGTGCCAAGCTTTCGGCCGACTTCTGGCAAAAGAGCAGCTAAGCATGAGATGTGCACAGGAGAAGCCATCTGACACAAGTTTCAGAGCAAGATTGAAAGGCTAGATAACTTGCTAAAATTGACAATACTACAGCTAGCGACGAAACCTTTGTATGCTGGGCTCCTCGCTAACCAGTCTTCCTTGCTCGCTGGAAATGAGAGCGATTCGAATTATTCAATACACGGGATGCACGCAAGTCCTTTCCTTATTTGATCATCACAAAGTAACATGGATCCAAGCATTTTTGATCCATCAAACTTTTAACCAAAGAATAGATTAAATACCTTCTCTACAATCTTACGCAGGCTCACATAAAAAACCCAAATAGCCAGTCAGTGTCAATGAGATAACATGGGGATATTTTATTTTTCCCACCCCTAGTCTTAAGATTCCACCTTTACGCATCACATTGGCAGCAGCTGACAAACACTCTGTTAGCAGTTTAGCAGCAACAATCACTCCATTACACATTTTGTAGAACTCTCTCTCTCTCTCTCTGACACACACACACACACACACACGGGGGACACTTAAACTGGGGACGTCTAAAATAGAAGAAAAAATTTAAAATGTACACTAGGGTTTGGCTGCCAAGCAGCAAAAACAGGGTCACAGTTTTGAACATATTCTGAGATGGAATTCATTCATCCAAGGATATACTATCTGAAAAATAAAAGCAAAACCAAATGTCTATGAGTACTTTCATCGCAGTTACCAAAAGCGCAACTAAAAAATAATGTACAAGAAACAAAACACACACCTGCACGAAACGTCCTAACAAATGCTTGAGGAAAACACCTGCAGGGTAATGTTTCAAGTCCAGCAAGTCCCATTACCTCGCCAGGTGTCGCCTTTGCGGGGAAAAAGGTCTCTGACCATGCATGCCCTTCTCAGCAAGGCAGTGCGCAAACTACGCAGAAAGAACAAGCAACAGGAATCGTCAATCGTTTGAAACTTGCGAGTCGTTCAAGTCTTGCATCCCAGAAATGGGTAAAAAGTCACAATCTACCTTGTCACCCGATGCTCCTGTCAAGTCCCTTCCTCTAAAACCTCCCCTCTCCCATCCACCAATGAAACATATAGGTCAAAGGACTGACATTTTGGTGGTCTCCTGCACAATCACGGGCGGGATTTTATGACATTAAATTTTTCTTCCCTTCACTTCCCACCCACCCCTTTTCCTAAAACAACAAAAACGTTGGTTTTAGTTTTTAAATTCCAGGTGCAGGTACAGTGTTCGCACAAAGCAAAAACAAAAGCGGTGCCCCTATCCTCAAACCGTATCACATTGCACCGTTGACGGTAAAATGTACCACGAGGCCAAGATGGTGACTCCTTACACAAAGGAGTAATGGTTTTCCACGGCCCGTCCATGCTGGTGACCGTTGCTCGTCTGTTCCCGCACCACGTTCTCGATGGAGGAGGTCCGCGAGCGCACGGAGCCGCTCAGCATGACGACGTCGCGGTTGTCAAAGTGTCCGTGATGCAGGGCCGACAGGGAGGTTCGCATCCCAGCCCCGCTCCCGAGACCTGCGGCGGGAGCGGCGGCGGCGGCGGTGGCTGGTGCACCGTGACCAGCTGCGAGCGATCTAGGGGAGCTGCGGGGGAGAGTGGCCGGGGTGCGAGGCCGTTCCATGGCCACGATGTAGTCGGTGAGGGTGACGTCGGAGGTACCGCCCGACTCCAGGGGAATGGGATGCGTGCGGAAGTGCTCCAGCATGTCGAAGATGGTCTCGAACCACAGGTGCTGCACACGACACTTGCGGTCGTTGTTAATGTTTAGTCGCAGATGCTGCAAGAAAAAAAAAAGTAATAATAAACAATCTCAAACGAAACATTTCAGACAGTTCAGAATACAGGATGATCTTTGACTGACAAAATGTGGGAAAATGTATAAATGCAGTTACATCCTTCCTCTGCTTGGAAAGTCACAAAAACAAATAAAACAAAACACTTTACAGGAATGTAAATGGTCTCAATTTAACATCTTTGATTATTATTATTATTATTATATTTCATTTTTTTCTGCTTCACAAAATTTTGTTACTCACACATTGAGTTTTAAGTACTTTATTGGGCTTAAGTATACTGTGAACAAGACATCATGAGAAGACACTCTCACTCTCGCCAGTATTCACTCTGGAGGGGGCACCGACTGAACCGGCTTAGTTCACATGCGCAATCGGGTATCTATTTTCTTCCAGAATAATTGTAGACATGAAAATATCAGGGCCCAAGAAAATAAACTACCAGAAAACGCAAACATGTGTAACTATGGTTTAATGTCACTAAATATTTCTTAACAAAAATGAAATGTAGTCTGTACTCTCACAAAGGGGAAGTAAATTGGTGCTCCAAAAGATATGAACCGTTCTAAATGAAGTTGCTTCCCCCTTCGACTATCGCAAAATGCTTTTATGTTAATGGTCGATTTTTTTTTTTCAATTTTAACACAGCAAATATAGTGAACAGCAGTGCATGAGCTGCGCACTCTGCGATGAATGTTTTGGGCAGGTGCCTAAGCTATTTAGCCAGGTGATGAAATAAATTTTTAAAATGAAGCTTGAGCTTATTAATCCCTTTTGTTTTCAGAACATCTTCCCCGAAATCTGTAATACTACTGCATTTGACATCAAAGAACATGAAAAAAACTGATAATTTCATAGTCATCAAATGTACAGTAGGTACACAGTTTTCAAGTTTTAACATAAGAAGGATATTAAATTATTAATAATAAATTCAATTATAATCAAAATAATGTAAAACTGCCAACTGGTCCTGACTAACCTTTGCTCGCCCCTGGAAATTGAAGGTGAGGACATACTCCCCAGTCCGCGTTTCACTCTTGCGAACAAGAAACACTCCGTGTCCTGAAGGACCCTGCTGCAAGACCAGCTGAGCAGCATCAGCGCGAGACAACATCCCATGAAACCAAGGGTACTCCAACAGCTTCTGGTCAATGGAGTTCTCTCCCTCAGGCTGTGTACTTTGGTCTGCAATGAAATGGAAACAGAATTACAAGCTATATTCTTTAGTGAATATGCTGACATGGAAATGAAATCACTGAAAGAAAGAAAACAAAAACTATGCGAGTACATGATTGTCTTAACCAAATGGAGGAGAGAGACATAAAGGATGTGAGTTAGGTAAGAGCTCAACTAGACACAAATATAAGTGCTAGCAAAAAAGAGTGTGGTTAAGTCTCTAATGTGAGCTTGGAAATAGCTGGAGCACTTAACATTGTACTGAACATTTATGGACTATTCTGGTCATGACTATTAAAAACTTTTCAGCATTCCTAAAAGCCTAAAAGAAAAAGTAAAGGAGAAACCCAACAAACAAAATATTAAATTGTGCACCTTCAATTGCAAAATATTCCCCTCCCTAATGTCATTACAATCCTCTCTTGTGTGTGTGTGTGTGTGTGTGTGTGTGTGTGTGTGTGTGTGTGTGTGCATGTTTGTGTGTGTGTGTGCATGTTCGTGTGTGTGTGTGTGTGTGCATGTTTGAATGTACCTGCAAATGCATCTATAAAAAGCAAATGAAAGAACACAAACAACAATCTACCATATTCACATGAGAAAGTTCCTTAAAACTAGTTAATGACAAAGTCTACACTATCACGACTATTGTTTTTCTTACCACAATCAGCAGCAGTTAAAATTTTTTCAAAACATCCTAATAGCAGAGATACTTCATGTAACTGAGCCTCCTAGCAACTACTAACTGTTCAATGTCTTGAAGCACTCCAAACTAAATTTATTTCTGTCCAAAATTACTGTGCTGCTTACATTAGCAAGATGAGCTTTAAATGTAAATCTGCAATCACAACAATAATAAAATAAAACATGTATAGCATTCTACCGCAGCAGTAACATCCTGTTCTCAGCACTAATCAAGTATACAAACATAAATAATAAAAAATGAACATCTCGGAGAGGACCAGCAGGATACTGCATTTAGTAAAATAAAATGTTAAACTGAAATTTCCTTTCAAAGTCTGTCAACTTATTCAAAAAGCATTCACAAAAAGTGAAATTTTCAAATTCAGTTTTATTTACTGATTTTTTACTCCTACAACAATTACTACTGCTTCTAAGGCCAACGAATGCCCTCACTGTTTAGTACCTCATCCATAACTTGCAATATTGGCAACAATGCAAATCACAATCAAGAAAAACATAAAACCTTTCCTAGGAATCCTTGGAAACATCTTCATGACAGTGTCCACGCAGAACATGCTATTCTGTTCAAAGCACCAGATCGTAATGAAGCTGGCCAGAAAATGCGACTTTATAATAAAGCTTGGAAAGCTGTGTTCCTGAACGTCATCAGCTGAGAATACACTACTCTAGCTATCTGTACATCACATCCTGCCCATCAATATTCCACACCACACATAGTGTCTGCAGAGCAGGAAGAGATTCGCCCTTGTTTGAACACAGTAATATTCCACGCTGAAAAGGGTGGAAATGGTTCAGCACACAGATACAACAACTCTTCTCCCAACAAAATCTACATCTTTCCTAAACATATCTTTCACCAAAACAGAAATAGAAAGACACATAAAAAGCCTGATTGTAACACTCAATAAACAGGTATGCCACAGTGGTCGTCACTCTACAAAGAGATCCTCCTTTAATCTTATCATGCCAGATACGACATGAAGCCATCATAAAGTCAGTGATCCTTTGGCTATATCAACCTCATCTGCGCAGTAAAGATCGTTTAAAAAAAAAAAGACTAAGACTTACCAGAGTTTTCACATCCCTTTAGGGCATGTGAGTGCTACTGACGTCACAACAAGAGACAAATGCACTTGTTCTAGAAAGGTCGTTGTCCTCTCTCTCTCACACACGTACACATACACACACAGTACTGTTGTTACAGGGAACAGAGGAGGTGCAGACAAGTGTATGGCAACCAAAGAATTCTCTTATTCAAATCATAAAGTTGCAAGTCCTCCTATCTAAACACAATCCATGCAGTCAGCATGTCTGTGCCATCTAAAACCTCCAAACACCACATGCCATTCCCTGAGAAAAAAGTAATACAGCAAGATGAAGTAGTACACATACAGAAAGACAGCTGCAACTATCATACATACATACAGACAATGAGACCACTGAAGCTATCATACATACATACAATAATACAGCTGCAACTAGCATACATACATACAGAGAATAAGACAGCTGCAGCTATCATACATACATACATACAGACAATGAGACCACTGAAGCTATCATACATACAGAGAATAAGACAGCTGCAGCTATCATACATACATACAGACAGACAATGAGACCACTGAAGCTATCATACATACAGACAATAAGACAGCTGCAACTAGCATATATACATAAAATCTTGAAATCATGGGAAATGCAGGAAAAACCCAACACACCAACAGAAGTGATATCCATCAGAACTCTTCTAAACCTTCCAAAATAAACATATGACAGCATTAAGCGTTCCACGTTTGGCATCTCATATGAAGTGGTTGGCAGTTTCAATAATTTGACTGACAGCCTGATGCTGCTAAAGACTGACAAAGGCTAGTGTAAACTAGGGAACAATATCTGCAGCACAGAGATAGATTAGCACACTGACCTTAGGGGATGTTTACTCTGAAACTGACATAATACCCAAAGACTATCTCCAATAAATCAGTCACTAGTCTCTTTTGCTGTTGGCCTCCCATTGCTTACAAGCTCAAGAGGTCAAGTGGGTGATACTTTCAGAGTAACTGGTCAAACAATTCATGGGTGTATGTAAGTGTTATGCCAAGTGACTGGGTCAAACAATTCATTAGTATATGTCAGTGTGATTAGGGTGCATGGCTCAGATTTATTAATTGAACTATTCAGGATGAACGTAACTGACAACAGTGGGAATAGTGTGTAAATGCAGTTATATCTATTCCCTGCTTAGGTAAATCTACTCAAAAACAAGTTTTAAAAATACACTTGAATGTAAATGGTCTAAATCATAAAATCTGGTATTATTTCATTTGTCTGCTTCATACAAATTTTCACTCCCACATTGAGCATTAAGTATTTTAATGGCTTTAAAATAATACTGTCAGCAAGACAGCATAAGCACAAAAGCACACGCGAATGCACATGCATGCACACACAAATGTTCTCAGACAAACACACATATACATGGACACATAAATGTGCATGTACACACACACACACACACGGTGGCCAGAATTTGGGAAGCTTTCAAATAATATTTATTAAAGTAACATGAACTTTGCCCCCAGTTGTTATTTTCCTTCCACTGACTACTGGTTGCTCAGTTTATTTATTAAAGTAACAGTGCTATTCTCAAACGTGAAATATGCAGATGACATGGCCCTTGTGGGCTGCCTCAAAGACGAGCAGTTCCTCTCATGGTATCTGGCCTGCGTGGGAGAACTAGAGGACTGGTTTGACCGCAGCTTTCTGTAGTTGAACGTCAAAAAAACGGAGGTGATGGTCCTTGGTAGAACACACGATGGAAGAGATGGCAACACCAGAGGTTTTTTGTGCCAGTAGCCATCACCATCATAAATAAAAGGCACAAGGACCCCTAGGTCTACTGGCATCCTGCTTGCGAAGCTTCCCATTTATGTGTGAGAATGTGTTGGTGCGCCTTTGTGTTAAATGTCTGTATGAGTATGTATGCCTGCCCTTTATATGTTTTTGTGAGCTAAAGAAAATTTTCTGTCTTGGGTTTCCTCTAACAGACAATAAAGTTTGATTTGATTTGATTTGACTTGAACTTAGACCCTGGTTGTAGCTTTTCTTCTACTGAGTACTGGTTGCTCAGTTTATTTTTAAAAGTGACCTGAATTTTGCCCCCGCTTGTAACTTTCCTTCCACTGACTACTTGTTGCTCAGTTTAAGATACATCTATGCACACATTCCATTACTGGGTGCTAGACATTACTCCTATCAGAAACGAAAGCACTGTTGGGCTAGAAAACTATCTGACTGACTGCACTCTTGCTGAGAACAATTATTCTGTCCTTCTTTCTGGTGACTTAAGGGAGCAAATGACAAGTGCCTTACAGTCTGTTACTATGGAGTATGATAAACATAACATGCTACATGAAAAAATAATGTAATGAGTGACAAACTGTCAAAATTATTTTCAAAATGAATAAGAATTTGGTATTTTGCCTAGATTTATAGATATGAGTATACACCCAATTTTGTAATCAGTGTAATCAGATGGTATAAACTGTTCCACAATTTAAAGTTTGCACAGTTCTTTAACGACACTTTTATGATAACACTGGACACAAAACTTCATTAGTTTTCACAGTAAATGTTTTTTCACAAAATAAAGAGAAAATTTTCAAATGTATGTAGCTTTGTTCAACACATGAATAATCTGGGATGGTGAAAAGAAACCTCTGGACTCACTGTAACAGACATTTTCAAAAGCATCCACATTTCTATGGAATATTAGTCATTTTCTATTAGAAGAGTCCCATCAGCTCTCATTCAGCTGGCCATTCTATGTGCCTGCTTGCAGGACCAGCAGATTCTGCCCTTTGTTGTTTCTTCCTTGTAGTGTCACTTTTTAATGTTACCTTGTGAGAATGAAATGTCATTATATCTGGGTCTGAAAGTTACCTTGTGTGAATGAAATGTTAGTATACAGGGGTCTGAATTTGGTTGTATGGTGGTCTGTCTGGTGTGGCAGCATATGAATGGCGGATATTGTTGATTGTTGATATCATGCTGTGTGGTTCTTGATGATATTGTTGATTGTTGATATTGTGCTGTGTGGTTCTTGATGATATTGTTGATATCATGCTGTGTGGTTCTTGATGATATTGTTGATTGTTGATATTGTGCTGTGTGGTTCTTGATGATATTGTTGATTGTTGATATCATGCTGTGTGGTTCTTGATGATATTGTTGATTGTTGATATTGTGCTGTGTGGTTCTTGATGATATTGTTAATAGTTGATATTGTGCCGTGTGGTTCTTGATGATATTGTTGATAGTTGATATTGTGCTGTGGGGTTCTTGATGATATTGTTGATTGTCGATATCGTGCTGTGTGGTTCTTGACTGTTTTCTTAAAAAGCTGCTTACTACCCTCTGGGATAAATAAATTTATCTTATTTCCACAGCAAATGCTTTTAGAAAATAGTATTGCAAAGACCTTCTACAATAAATTTGTAGATAAAAAGAAATATATGCTCACTTAAAAATAAAAAAGATTTTGACTACTTAAACAGTGATATGTAACAGGTCCTTTCTGACACTCCTGGGTCTGCTTTTAGTTCTTAAGGTTAATGTTATATGTATAAATGCAAAACTTTAAAGATTCACACACACACACACACACACACACACACACACACAACTATGCATGTAACTCACCTGGGGAATTGTTCATTTCAGACATTTGTGCACCAGCACCAAGCAAAAGAGGATCATGGGGGTGCACCATACTCCAAGGCCTTGGTGATGGTCGGGGAGGAATATCGGGCATGGCATTACCTAGGCTACCAGAAGAGGAACTGCGGTGGGCTGTGGTCAGCTGACCAGAGTCTGCAGTGTATAAAAAATACAGTGAATACAGGTAAATCTACTTAAGAAAGTACATTGTGCTTGTTTATACACATGAACGTTACTACACTGTTTTCCTTTTTTTCATCCTTGATGGCGTTACAAAAAGTTAAAGATATATGTTGCAAACACTGCTGAGATAATTGCCATCTGTTAATAAAGTGCTTTGCTACATGTAGAATGTTTTGCACTTCATTAAATCAATATGTTAAAGATAATAAAAGATGGAGAACTAAGAAAAGAAATAAATAATAAAAACTTGCTCCATAGCTGAGTTCCATCAGCATCACAGAACATATTTCATCATCACCTAGGTAGCCAAGTCTACAATTTCAAATCATGCAAGGAAAGGAATGTAAACATTTGGTTAATGCACTGACAATTAAAAGGAAGTTACAGTGAGAAGTGTAGGGTAACTTTATTGTTTCGTACCTTTTCTTTCTATGGAACCTGATGGAGCAGTGGGAAGCCGTGGCCTCCTGAACATCAGTGCAGATTATCAGCAGGTTATCAATACCAAAATATACAATAAGGGAAATTCATCTAAGTCATCATAACATCTGCACTGTCTCAAGCAGGTTGTCTTCGTAAAACATTCTCATCTCTGATAAATGTGACCCATTACAACTTATTTAAACACCTAAAATTTAAAAAAAAACACGTGGAAGAATATACATGACTGCTGGCCAAGATACCTTGAACTGTAAAGAGTTAATGCTAAGTAAAAGAAGCACAAGTGGAGGCTTCTAAAGGAAAGAAAGAAAACTAAGGGAGGTAACTGCAGTTTAAGCAGCATATTCACAGTAATGTCCCTTGCTTATCAAAACTAGCAAGCAATAAAAGGATTTATTAAACAGTTTATTTATTAAATTTATTAAAGTTAAAACAAGGTGTGGAAGATTAGGCTATATCTTGGCTGGGGATGCTATATTTGAATTGTCATTTAAAAAGAACAGACAACTCACAAATAAACAGTAGTAATGTGTAAGTGGGTGGACAATACTAACAAAAATTTGTAATTATTATATTAATTTTAATATTATTATAATTTTTACAAAAATAGCAATTTCCTATAAATCAAAGGAAAGTACAGGACATAAAAGGTCTGCCAAATATTAATAAATTAACAATGATAGCCTTTTCTGAACAGGGCTGCAAATCAAGGAAGGCCAATACCTTTCACCTAAGTGAGTTGCAGTATCAGAAATATATCACACTATGAAGATGAGAGACAGAAAAAGTAAAAAACAAAAAACACCACACTTTTTTATTTCAACAGTCAATCTATATTATTATTACAGACTTAATACCATACACAGATCATCCTTGTTCTATGAACACAGTCATTTATTCTGACAAAGGGTATGACTAGTTAAATTATTTGTCCAACTCAGCATCTTTCGTGTTTACTTTCCTGCACCTGACATACATTATGGATTTAAAATACTGCCCAACATAATAAGTACTATAACTGAATTACCCTTTCTCAAGGGTTTAAAAAAAAACTGCACACATCAATGTTATCTCTTTCATATATATTCAGCAATCCAAGGGTCAATTGTGCAACAAAGTTGATTTCAGTTGGTGTTAATCTCTACAAGAATGTTGCTGCTCTCGTTGGTTAATAAGTTCTATGTAAATGCTTTTTCCCCTTATACAGGATCATGGGAGCTTGTTTGTACTATTATTGATGAAACTGTTAGATTTATTATGAAGTATTTAGAACATTAATTTATAAAGTGTATAATGCTAAAGATTAATCCAAAAGATTAAATATAATGGGGCAGGTTTAAAGATATGTACCTTACTGCTTTGGACTTAATATGAATTTGTATAAGAACCTGTTTATAGAAGAGTGATGGTGACAGTTTACTTCATGTAATGTAATTTTCTTTGTGCATTTGATGCAAGCAAAGGTAGAAGAGATGAGGGAAGATGATGCAAAAGGATGCTACATCTATGTGCATGTGTGTGTGTGTGTGTCCGCTTTGCCTCTTGTTTATGTGCTTTTGTGTTTTTTGTTTGTTTGTTTTTTTTGCTTTTTTTGTTTCTTATCTATGTTTGAGCTTTGTTAGTGCTATTGTATTGCTGTAATATACTGTGATATGAAAAAAACGAACTTTTTCATTAAAGAATCTCCTGTATTCTCATATACACAACACATAGATAACCCAAAGATACAGAAAAAAGTTGGGGAAAGAAACATATTAAAGTTTACATGCAGTTATACAAAATCCCATAGTGACAGACTGGTGCAATATACTATTCTTTGTTTATACAAAATCCCTGCTTCAATAGACTGATACAATATACAACTCAAATTTTTTTTTTAAGAGTGACTTTTTTATTTTTATCTTCCCTGATGAGGATGTAGTTTTGATGGTAAATCATTGCCCCAGGGAAATATCAGGAACTCAAGGACAAATGTCTGGTCTCCGTACTTATCTACTCCATAGATGCTGTTTTACCAGTGGGACCTAGTTATAAAGTGGTGGCAAAGATGACTTGCGGTAAAGTAACATATGCCAATATCCACAGGGTCTGGACATTACTTCTGTAACTATGGAGACAAGATGTTTGTCCATGATTTCCTCATTTTCCCCCCAAGGGCAACAACCTACCTCATAACTACCGCACCAGACGAGGAAAAAGTGACGAGACTTGGATTCAACTTTCTCTGGGCATGATGTCATGTATGATGGGCATCAAGATAATCAAATCCCCAAAGGGGCATAACTGTAAAAAATAAAGGACTAAAAACATCACATCACCTAAATTCTGACTTTTTTTTTAGCAGCATATGAAAATGTCTTCAAATTCTCATGTCAAGCAAACAGAATGACATGTTATCTTACATGAAAACCATCTCAGTCATTTAAACAAAAACTGCAGTTTGAATTTCCTTAGGGGGAGAGGGAGTGGGAGGGTTGATGAAAAAAGTGTTTTCGGTAGTTTCAGTTCACCTTAAGCATAAACACAAACATAAAAGAAAGTGTGTATGTTAAAAGATCCCATGCTGTAGGGCAGGGTGGTGCATGTCCAGCTTGCAAGCTGTTTAAGACTTATGCAATCATTTGGTCTGGCCCAGCTAAGGTAGCTGCAGGTGGCACTTAGCTCAGTAAAACAAGCAGCTTTTTTATAGCAACATAAATTTGTATTAAGTGAACCATAATAATAACAAATTTTAAGGAAGAACAAGAAACGTTCATTGTGGGCTAGATGTGAGACACATACAAGCATGTGACTGGACAGAGATATATGCTTCTTGTCAGCTGCCTGTGGCCTGGATTGTAGTGACAGAGGACAGTCATTGCCAGGCAAGATGGGAGTGGACACGATGAAGAAGTGTTAACACACTGCGGGCGAAACTAAATATAGTAGGCTAATTTTTAAGTTGATAAATTTTCAAATGTTGCTATAAATATCCAAATGGCCTTGGAGGAAAAAAGGCTCCCCACGCCAACTGCTGTGCATGCACCGAAGGCACTAAACTGTAAGCACTAACTACAAGGCTACAGAGCTTACACAGCCAGAAATAAAAACTAAGCAATGGAACTGGCCAGTTCCTGCCAAAGCGTCAACAGAAGTGCTTAATATAACAAGTTACAGCATTCAAATGTGGACATTGTAAGACATTAGTGAAAGCAAGCCACACATTTGTCACCATTTCCATGTCACCTCCTAACTACCGTAAATTTCGGACTATAAGCCATGACTTTTTTCCCCAGCTTTAACCCTTGGACTGCCAGACACTAATGAGAAATATGTCTATGCCTGTGTATGGGAATTCTGATGATTTTTTCGGTCATTACTTAAATAAAAATCTCGAGCTCTGGAGATGCATGCAAAACACATAAAATCCATACAATTGATAGAGAGAAGTGATTTTTCGAATAATTGAGACCAATAAATAAGATTCTTTAGACTATTATTTTATTTTATTTATTCAAATATATTTTTCAGAAAAATCATCTAAATTAGCAAACAATGTCATGCACAATCAAGTACAAGTAATTAAGAGTGGGTTTTTGCTGTTTTCACTCAGGTAAAGCGTGCAAAGAATCAACAGGTATCTGTTTCCAGGCATCATAGAGGAAAAGTCTGGTTTGGCAAAAAATAGTCTCAGATGTCAAGTACAGGTGAAGAGAAGGCTTGTGCACAAGACCTGTGAGACATGTCGGGCCAAGAAACTTCTATCTCAGTAGTGTCAGTTTCTTTATTTTCCAACTGCAACAGTTTTAAGAACTGTTTTAGCAGTTCTTTTCTTTTTGCCTCCTCCAAAGTCTGCACAGCATAGAGATTTGTCTGTCACAAGATTGTTCAGGACTGCCTGAGTGAGAAAAAGTTTGTAGTAGTCAATTGCCTCAGACTGTTCTCTATTAGGGACTTTGATGGCAGACTCGCCAGTGAACAGTAGATATGCAGACTGATAAGTACCTGTAGCAGGGGTAAAATCCCCTTCAAAATGTGTAGTGTCTCACCCACCTCTTCTTTTGCCACACCCTCTTCCACCACCTGCAGCTCGACCCTCTTTGACTGTGCTCCTGTCTGCTGAAGTTTGTTACTTCTGGATACCGACAGCAATGGTGCAACAAAGTCACCAATGTCTGTCGAACTGCAGTTGTTGGAACTTTCTTCACTTACTTCTTCATTTCTCCGGTAAAAATTGAGATCACAAGAATGATGAGAATCAAAATCTTCATCTCTCATATCTAACACATTGTCGCCATTTTCACTGCCATCCCATTCCTGATACAGGAAATCTACTGATTCTAGATAATCGCAATCAATGTCCTGTAGCCATGTAGTGTGTCCTTTGACCACTCATCCGAGCACTCACATTATCTGCCATGACTCCATGCGATTGGAAAACTCTAGAGGGTGAACACTGTATTTCCAGCCCGATAAAACACCAATCAAAGCAGGCATGGCATCAGAGCCAGTGCTATAAATAGGGGGAATCCCATATCTGCTGTTATCAATGGGTCACTCCAGGTTCTCTAAAAATAGAACATGCCACCGACTGAATATTCAGTCAGTGGGGACACTAACGTACAGGCATTGTCCGACCAAATATTCGGGTTAAACCCTGTGGCTTAAACAGCGATGTGGCTTGTTTGTGGACTTTTCAGATTCCAATTAATTTTTCAATGAGCTCCATGTTAAAGTGTTCAAGTGTTGTTACAGTGTTAACTGTTCACATTTTAAAATCAAAGCCGCCATCAATTGAAGAATACACATTAGTTGCTAAAGCACACACCCTCATCATGCCGAAAATGAGATGAAATTCTTACTATACAGCTTTCATGTTGTACACATTTGGGGCTTGAAAAAAATATGTGAAGAAACTTAAGATTTTTTAAAAATTAGTGTGTACGGCTTATAAACAGGTGCACTTAATAGACAAAATTTACAGTACTTACAATTGTAGCTCCTTCTGAACCACCATCACTTAGGTACTTACATTAGAACTGTAACTCTTTCTGAACCACTATCACGTCCTAGGTACTCACATTACAACTGTAACTCCTTCTGAAGTGGTAGGGGGGGTGGAGAGGCACTGACGTACTGCCTGCAGCCAGTGCTTAAGTTCTGCTGCATCATGGGCTTCGATGACATACTCCATAGGTCCATCACCCTAAACACAAAGTAAATAATTGGGGATCAGCACAGCACAGGGGTGAAAGGCATAGCAAAAATATTAATAAATCAAAATGCATATAATCCAAAGATGAAAAGAACAAAAACTGAAAGACTTCTTTCTTTTTTGTAAAAAATCATGTCACAAAAGTTAAATAAGGCTTCAAGTGTTATCTATTTCTGCCAGTACAAGCACTATTAAAAGTAAATAAATCTTTAATAGAAAACCAATTCAAAACATCCAAAACTAAAAGGCAGTTAAGAAAATAAGCAGTCAACACACAAGGCAGAGTCATAAGGACAAAGTAGCCACTTATGCACCATTCTAACAGAAAATTAGGGATGAAAAGTTGCTTTATTCCCTGTCAGCAACAAGCACATAAATTTAAAAGACAGTGTTCATAACAGCATAAATATCACACTTGTTTAATTATATATTCAAATTAAATGTTCATTAATACAATATAAACATGCAACTAAACTGCTAAAAATAGCACAAAGTCTGTTCTTGACCTTGGTCAAATTTATTTTCACAAGTGCAATCATGGGTAGTTTCATTAAAGGCCAAAGTGCAGATGACTTTGTTTACTTTATTAGGGAGGTCCTGGGATTGAGTAACCTCCCTTTTAGAGCTGAAGGATTTAGGCCTGAACTTCAGTCACACAAGCAACTAAAACATTTCCCCTATACTCGAGTAAAAAATTGTCTCTTTTTTTGAGACTGCAAATGGCATCAACTGAATTCCCAATGACAATTTTGTGCAATCCAGCCTTCAGCTCTATGAACTTTCTGGACTAAGTCTGTCTTCATTAATACTTCCTTGATGCCAAAATTGACAATCTCTGCTGTCAACTGTGTTGTGACTAGGCATTCCAGCTAATCCTTTATTGCCAAATCTTCCTCCTATACTTTGGTGCCATAGTGTTATGTTTATATTTACTTGTTGCTATATATATATATTTGCAGCTTACTTCTATTAAGTATTACTATTATATAAGAGTACAGGCAGCAGTATGAGAGGATTGGGCTCTATCTTCCATGTGATCCCTGACACACTGAACCACTTCCACTAGGGACACCAGTCCATCCAGCTTTCACACTCCCCCCCCCCTTCTTTTACTTATTTACTTTATTAAAAAAAAGGGCAAAGCCCCTCAAAAGCTGTTTAGCTGGAAAGGTCAAAGATCCACATCCTAGCTAATATGTCACTATCTTATACCTGATTGTATAACAACACTTATCAACATATGCTTCATGTATCAAACTACATCAATGTCAACAAACCACACATAGTGTTTGTGTGAATTTAAGTCAATCTGTGTGTACTACCATCCACCCAAACTAATAAGAAAGAATGAAATAAGGGGTAAAAAAAAATCTGGCAGTACATTCACTTCTGAGCTTGGTCTTACACTGCATTGCAGAGTTAAAATAAGACACTGAAACACCAGTTTCGGTTGGTTTGTCTGTCAGAAACTATGTGAATTGTAATACAACTTATTTCATTGTTAGCCTGCACCTGAAACCCCTCACATTTTTCTATCATGCCTGTGGATGCTTAAAAACCAGTCTGAAAAATTGTCCAGTACTTGTGGTCTTGTAACCTCCTCCCTGTAGTTGGATGTATTTCCCAATTTCCTCTGGACACTTGTCAAAACACTATCCTGTCCTTTGGACTGCCAGTTACTGACCATGCTGCACCCAATACAGGTGCTACTTTTTCCTTGCAGACCACTGTACTGCCTGTAGCTTAAGCTTAAGTTGATAAAGAAAATGTTTGTTTGTCTACAGTAAGAGTATATACAAGATGACAGAATGTTTATGTGTATCTACAGTAAGAATAAATACAAGTAGCTGATTTGTTATCTTTGCTGTTTTAATTAAGCAAAAAACCTGGATTTTTTTTCTAATTAATCTTTGCTTTGTTTTGGATTGGGAAAACATTTAAATATGTCATTTTATAAAGGTCTACATCAAAGAACCAATTAATGAAGATCTGCCTTTTCTGTGATATAGGGCTAAATCACAAGTGTCTCTCCTGTAATGTCGTCTATTTTTTATAGTGTTTATTCCTTCAAAGCAGGTCCTAGATGAAACTGGTTCCTGCTGCAACTATTTCTTCTCAGCATGTATGTGACCCATATGTATAATTTTTTTTAACTTTCCAGAGAAAAGTAAGCTTACATGGGCTGACAATAAACAAAGCTGAAAGGACAGGATGTTTTTATACCTAAATACAGCATAACCATTATGCTGTTTGCACATATACAAGCCTTTGTGTAGGTATACTTTGGTAGAGGAAATTTAGTACATCGGTGGTCCTAAAGTTTGGACACTGGTTCCTTTCTTTCAAATGACATATAGTGGGAAGTCAGTCAGTCGTCCCGTGGCTGGCACTTGTCGTCGAGGGGAGCACATGGATAGACGCGGCAGCTGACAGGGCCTGCCACTCTTGCCTGTTCTGGGCGATAGTGAGTAGGTTTTGTACAGGACGACCAGTCCAGTCTTTGATGTTCATAAGTCAGTTTTTCCTCCAGCTACCCTCCAAGGTGCCTTAAAATATAGTCTTCGACAAGGTGTCGTGCCGGGTCACATGACCAAAGAAGATCAGCTTACGCCGCCTGTTGATAGTAGAAATTTCTGGTGTCCTATGAGTGTGGCAATCTTGTTTCTTAAAAAGTTGTTGGTTTTATGTTCTTTGTATGAGATCCGGAGCAGCCTCCTCAAGCACTTTTCTCGAATGCCTGGATTCTCCTTTCCATTTCAGCAGGCAAAGTCCACGTGTCGCATCTGTAGAGCAGGATTGGCTCTACCAGGGATTTGTACAGCTTGTACTTGGTAGTGAACCTTATCTATGCCAGATCCTATCTAGCCTAGCCATTGCTGCTGTTGCTTTCGCAATCCTGATGTAGATATCTGGCGTGGAGCTGCCGTCCTTGGAGAGGGTGGCTTCCAAGTATTTGAAGCTGTTTACCTCTTCAAGCTGTACCCTGTTTATAACAATCTCTGCTTTGCCACTGACATAGATCATAACTTTGCTCTTTTCAGTGCTGGTCTCCATTTCATATGCATTTGAGCTGTCTGTCAGTCTGCTGGTGAGGTCTTGCCGTTCTTTGTTGGTACCTGCTAACAGATCTATGTTATCTGCAAAACATAGGTTGCAGATTGGTCTTCCACCAATTGAAATGGAAGCATGATGGTTGTGAAGAGCTTCGAACATGATGTTCTCCAAGAATATATCAAACAGCACCGGTAATAGGAAACATCCTTGAGGTACGCCTACTGTGGTGCGAAAGTAAGTCAGTCAGTCAGTCGTCCCTTGCCTGGCACCTGGCGTTGGGGGGAGCACATGGATAGACGCTGCAGCTGATAGGGCCCGCCACTCTTGCCTATTTTGGGCAATAGTCAGCAGGTCCTGTACAGGACGACCAGTCCAGTCTTTGACGTTCGTAAGCCAGTTCTTTCTCTGACCACCGCGGCGTCGGCCACCCTCCAAGGTGCCTTGAAGGATAGTCTTCGACAAGGTGTCGTGCCGGGTCACATGGCCAAAGAAGACCAGCTTACGTCGCTTGACTGTTGATAGTAGAGGTTCCTGGTGTCCTACCAGTGTGGCCATCTTGTTTCTTACAAAGTCGTTGGTTTTGTGTTCTTTGTATGAGATCCGGAGCAGCCTCCTCAGACACTTGTTCTCGAATGCCCGGATTCTCCTTTCCGTGTCGGCGAGCAGAGTCCACGTGCCGCATCCGTAGAGCAGGATCGCCACTACCAGAGATTTGTATAGCCTGTACTTGGTAGTGAACCTTATCTTGTGGCTATGCCAGATCCTATCTAGCCTAGCCATTGCTGCTGTTGCTGTTGCGATCCTGATGCGGATATCTTGCGTGGAGCTGCCGTCCTTGGAGAGGGTGGCTCCCAAGTACTTGAAGCTACTTACCTCTTCAAGCTGTACCCCGTTCATATAGATCTCTGCTTTGCCGTTGCCATTGATCATAACTTTGCTCTTTTCTGTGCTGGTCTCCATTCCATATGCGTTTGAGCTGTCTGTCAGTCTGTTGGTGAGGTCTTGCAGTTCCTTGTTTGTACCTGCTAACAGATCTATATCATCTGCAAAGCGTAGGTTGCAGATTGGTCTTCCACCGATTGAAATGGAGGTATGGTGGTCATGAAGAGCTTCAAGCATGATGTTCTCCAAGAATATATTAAACAACACGGGTGATAGGGGACATCCTTGACGTACTCCTACTGTGGTACGAAAGTAAGCTCCTATTTGGTTGTTAAGCAAAACTGTACTCGTTGAGCTGTTATACAACGCTTCAACGACTTGGACAAGCCCTTCTTCAATGTTGAATTTCCGCATCACATGCCATAGCACCTCGTGCCAGACTCTGTCAAATGCCTTCTTAAAGTCAATGAAGTTGTGGTAAAGGTCCCGCTGATGCTGCAGATGCTTTTCTATAAGAAGACGACAGTTGAAGATCTGCTCAACTGTGCTTCTAAGTGGTCTGAAGCCAGCCTGTTCTGCTAGCAGCTCTTCTGCGGTGGTTCTGATGCGGTTCTGTATGACCTTCAGCATGACTTTGCTTGGGTGACTGATAAGGCTTATTGTTCTGTAGTTCTGACACTGTTTGCTGTTTGCGAAAGTAAGCTCCTATTTGGTTGTTTAGCATAGCAGTACTGTACTTGTTGAGCTATTATACATCACTTCAACGACTTGGACAAGGCCTTCTTCAATGTTGAATTTTCACATCACATGCCATAGCCCCTTGTGCCACACTGTGAAATGCCATTTTGAAGTCAATGAAGTTGTGGTACGAGTCCCATTGATGCTAAAGATGCTTTTCTACAAGGAGACGACAGTTGAAGATCTCCTCAACTGTGCTTCTATGTGGTCTGAATGCAGCTGGGAAATATTATTGGGAAATAAAGTCATCAATCCGAGGACTGCTAAAAGTGCTTCTTTTAAGCCTAGTTCTACTAGATAAACATTTGCGATAATCAAGTAAGTATTAAAACAGACCTCTGTGAAAGGAAGGGTGCACCTATCTCTTAAATTCATGACACAACAGCACTTTGAACTGTTTTATAGGATCTCTTTGCTGTTTAAGTCTCCTAAATTTTAACAATAAAGAAAGGCATGAGCAATGAACCAGTGCATCCATTTTTCAGATCCCCAGTAAAAACTGTTGGAGGTTTCAGATCCCAAGATTTAAAAAATTAATTAAATTAAAATTAATACCAGTTTTATCAACCAATCACAAAAATTAAAAACACAGAGTCAATGAAAATGATTTACTATTATCATGATCTTGATCTCTGATGTCAAGAAACTAAACTACCTTAATCATATTTGTGCCTTGTGCTGAGCATGTGAAACTGCATAGCTGACATTTCACCTCTTTATAACAAGCAACGACAAAATAGCTTTCTCACACAAAAACTTAAAACGCTTAAGACCTCCAATTTCAGCTTTATCCTAACTTTTTCAGACTCCTGATACCCCCTTAGAAAACTTTGTTTATGTGATTTGGATTTCTCTTACATGATTTATGCATATTATTACGATGGGAAACGCTGATAACAGAACTTCTTAACAAATGATGACCTTGTTGAAGGTAAATGCTGTTCTCAGACTCACCTTCAGAACAAACGTGTTTTCTCTGTCTGGCATCTCCAGGTCTGAAGTCTCTCTCACCTCCTGTATCAGCATACAGAACAATCCGGCCCGTGGCTTCAAAGACTGAAAAAAAAATCAAAACCTATGAAGATGTTTTCTCGTTACAGTTTTTAAGTTCTTCCATACAATCTTGAATGATAAACATTGCTCCTCAAAACATGTCGTTTACAGCCAACAGATCCAGGTGAAGATGGAATTGCATGTGTTCTGACAGGAAACTGCTTTTATAAAGTTTAAGCCACATCCACATGTATTTACATATGTGCACCTCTATGTTTTTGTCTTACTAAAAAGTCTGTGTGTATGTGTGTTAGCTTCCAGAGGACTTGTCTGTGTGTTCAAGCATGCATGTGCGTGTGTGTGTGTATACCTAAGAACATGTGCACCTATCAGCAGCTGCAACTTGTGCTTAGGTGTGTGTGTGTTTTGTGCATGCAGAATGATTGGTTTACATCAGTTGGTCTTGCCTGGTGGTATGCTTTTGTCAGTTCTTGTAAACATGAGAATTATTCAGAGTGTCTGTCTGCAGCAAATTACAATAGAAAGTATGGGAGCAGTTAAATGATTTGCAACCCGAAGTTTCCTTCTGTCATTTTCCAATACTGACAGAAATAAAATAGTAACAATAATAAATAAAACTTCCCTTTGAAATAACATCTTGTGCACTTTTATTGCATATGTTATAAAGTTGCTTTCATACTCTTGAGGAAAATGTGACTGAGATAAAAAAGCGGTGAGGGCTTTGAAAAAGTGAAACCGAGACTATGCTCCATGTTTAGTGTGGTAAAGAAACTTCACGTTTCACCACCAAAGTCATGCTGGCTGAGAAAGATGTAAAGTTGGCTTTTGCTGATGACAACATAAATACAAACAGTAAAAGCAGTTTTTCTTTCTTCTTCCCTTACCCAAAATAGGTAACATTTACTGTCACTACGCTTATGAACAGATCCTCTTTGTCCTGTCACTATGCTTATGAACAAACAGATCCTCTTTGTCCTGTCACTATGCTTATGAACAAACAGATCCTCTTTGTCCTGTCACTATGCTTATGAACAAACAGATCCTCTTTGTCCTGTCACTATGCTTATGAACAAACAGATCCTCTTTGTCCTGTCACTATGCTTATGAACAAACAGATCCTCTTTGTCCTCTCACTCTTTGAAAGTGAAACGAAAAGGACTTTTCACACATTTTATATTTGTTATATACTACCTGCCACACCCTTCTGTGACATATAGAAATGAATAAAAAGCAAGGCCTGTTGAATAATAATAATAAGGGCAAGATCTGAATAACATATACTTACACTTGTAAGGAGCATCTTCAAAGCAATTAAGAACAATAGCGATGGGGTAATTCATAGCAATTTACAGGGATAATTTATAGGGGTAATTTATAGCAATCCAGATGCCCAGAGAAATACATCTCACAAAGTAAGACTTTTACTCTCACCCTAATGACACTATTTTTGTCTTGCTTTTACATGTTCATGTGCGAGCTTTACTTCACATCCCTACAACGACATGCTAAAATCAGTGGACAGCCAAGTAGAACCCTGGTGTCCAAACCCAAAGGCAACCTGGTTCAATATCAGGTGTGCCACAGAGAACTTCCCCTAGTCAACACAGCTGTCAGGATTAGCAGGTGCTGATTCTGCAGAAGGTAGGAGATCGAAAAACAGGAAAGAAGAGGAGACTGGAACTGTGCTCAAAATACATGAGCCCCAAGAAAAGTGCAGTCTATAACACCTCACTCTCAAATTACTTAAAAAAACATCCTTTTTTAAAACCCTTTAGAACACCACACTTCTCTTAAAGACCAAAAAGTTAAAAAAAAAACCAACTTATTAAGAAATCAAATTTTCCCACAGAAGGCCTGATTATATGATCTTCTCAAACAGGCCAATTAAATGCACAGGATTTGGTAAATCTGAAAAGTGAATTCAAATCTCTTTCTTGAATCTCTATCATCTTGGGTAATTGATCTGAGAAATGCCCCATCTTGGTGGGAAGGAATACCCAAATAATAATAGTTAATGACATAAAAATCTACAACAAGCAAATGTTCAACCTCATCAAGCCAATCACCCCATGCCCAGCCTGGGCAAAGACCCCACAAAAACAAAAGGTGCAACATACACGATACACTTGTGCTGACCCCTACAACTATCTTGTCTATCTTGTACACCAGGCAATAAAAACTGTGTTAGCGCCAACAATGAAGCCAGAGACCTCTGACCTGTACTAGAGAGACAAGCCAGACTGCTTTCAAGTATCTCTGGCATCTTCTAGCTCTTCTCTGCACTTCGTTAACATCAGGCAGGTGACTGCACTCTCTGCGGCAGTGTAGTCCACTTGTGACTTGTGGGTTATCCTTTACAAATATTATTGACATTTCCTCCCTAATACTTTCCAATTTGTTACTAGTTGAAGGTTGGTTCAGCACTATGTATGCTGGGCTACCTTTGGCATGCGTCAAGTTTGGACAGAACTAGATAAAATGTTTATGCTATCGTCTCCTTTTGAGAAACAATTTTCCCAGCTAGATGAATTAGCAATATCAATAGAGTACTAAAATCATTATAGATATTAATTCCTGCTATATATTTTTAACTGATTAAGAATGAAATGCTGCAGTGCTGTAGATGAAAATTTTGTTATCTGCTGCCCACACATTGCTCACCTTACTTAAGGTTCAAGAAAGACAGATGCTATAAAGAGGAAAGGGGAGAAAAAAACAGAGAGAAGTCAGCCAGTTGAAAATCCCATGACCAAAGCTTCCACAGTTACTACACTTTAAAGATCAGAAAATGAACCCTGGAAGGGTGATATACTGTGCTGATGCTTTCTGTACCTGAAGGTAACAAGAACTAGATCTGGTTACCATCTACTTATAGCACGATTTCTTTCTCTTTCTGTTTCAAAATCATATGCTTCCAGTGACTTAAGCTTCTATCCACATTCCAACTTTATATCATCTCACACAAAAATTCTTAATTTTTACTCATTATTATTTATTAAAATGAATTGTTCTACCCACCTGCAACTGCATCACCAGAAAGTGGCATCATTTAAACACAAGGCACAATACAGTATAACCAGAAGCTAAATGTAGTACTGCAATCTGCTGCTGAGAATATACACCTATTCGAGAATATACACCTATTCTAATTAATTGCTCTCTTTCCTCGCTCCCCTTCACACACACACACACATGCATAATTCATAATTTGAGAAAAGCTTGTGGCCAAAAACTGTTCCATGCCTAGGTAAATGAGCCTGAAGGACAAAGCTTTATAGGAAAGGTTGACAGAAATAGCACTTTTTGTAAGCTAGAAAAACAAAAATAAAAGCTGGTGTCAGTTTTAAATGTTAAAAACAGACCACTGCTCTCCTGTTTGGTTTAGCATGAGTCATACTTGCAAAGCCTTACAAAAGATTCCTCCTCTCTCTCTCTCAGCCCCCTCACACACACTCACAAATACACACATGCAAGTAGATGCAATCAGCTACAACCCCAACAGCAAGAACTGCACCTCCTGAAGATCAAGTGAAATTCCACCAGGGCAGTGTGCCCTCTCCAGGTATGTTTGCTGATTACATGCAGATATAGTATCATGTATTAATAAATAATAAATGCCTTCTGCATGTTCTGAGTCATATTTGTGAGATCCTGGTATGCACAAAGTTATAAGACAGTGCCAACTAATACCACACAAACACATTTGAACCTGTTGACTATTGATGTAAACAGAACTGTCAGCTGTCAGTATGAACAGGAAATAAATAGCCGAGGCCACCACTAGCAACAACATAACCAAAGATATGATGACAGGAGGATGAAATGAAGATTAAAAAAAGTGCATCTGAACCTCCAGGAATGAACAGCAAGGTCTGTAAATAATGCAAAAATAAAAAGAAATAAGAAAATCTGACGCAGTGTATTAACACACAAGTAGAGTAAGAGAAGGCGTCATAAATAATGAAATAAATTCCCAGAAAATTGTGTTATACCTACAGAACAAAGTTTCACTGTTTACACATCTTTCCTTTTCTGCTAGAAGCAACAAGTTCTGAATGATTAAAATATTCCAAACTATACCACCAACACACTGATCATACAATCATTTGCTACAAATACCCAGCACTTTTGTTTTAATTGTTTGGTGACAGACATCACCAACTCTGGCCAGTTTAAAATCTACCATGCTCATAATATACGAGTCATATTAGAGCTACGACAGTGGTAAATGCATGACATGGACCAGAGTAAATCAACTCACAAAAATAAATGCCTAAAGTATGAACTACTGAGCATAACCTACTTATTACCATCAGTGCAGTTAACATTTTTATTTTACCATTTAATTTCTTTCGTTTCTGGCTATTCATTAGTACTGTTAATTTGAAATTTTATAATTCTGGACCACTGACTGGTAAATGAAGACCAGTATAAAGGACTCAGTCAAGTGACACCACCTTCGAAATACGATCTAGATAAAGATGCATATAAGATGTATACAGAAAGTTTATATCGAGTGTTCACAGTAGACTTCACTGGTTAAACTCAAAACACATCCTGTAACCTAATCCAAGGAATCCCAAATTTTTCACATATGCAAGAGGTTCTACTGAACTATGGTATAGCTCTCTAGCAATAAAAATTCCTAGTTCTACACAGCAGTTCTTCCTTCAAACACACTTGAATTGTATCAAATGGAGCAGTTGCTCAAAATAAAATGTTAATCCATATATTCATGCAAAAACTGTTTTCCATGAGGGAGGATTTGTGTACACGGACTTTTCGCTGAGTCACGGAAATCCTGAATCAGCAAAATCAGTTGACAGATTACCAATGCTCAAAAAGGAAAAAAAAAAAGAAAGAACAAACTGACATACTTTCTTCAGGCTTATAATCTACTTTTATTGAAAGACATAATTCACAAACAAGCTTATGTGTTAATGTGGATGCAGCTATGAGACCTATGTGCATATGTATATATATATATATAATTAGTCACTGGTCTGTCCACCAATTATGCATGAAACCATATTTTTAATTACAATAGAAAGGAATCAAGGCCTCTCCTATATGGTATTATTCAGAATATTTAATGTTATTTAACTTTACAGTCATCATCTGTGTGTGTGTGTGTGTGTGAAGGCATGCATGTATGCACACAAATGAATGTCTCTTACATATGAACATATGAAATCATGGTGATCCACATTCACTGCTCGTCATCATCCAAGAACACTGATCAAAATAATTAAAATGACTGGCAGGGTCGACTGAGCAGGTGATAAACAGTTCCATCGATAAACATCACTTGCACTAACATACCAGCGTGAATACCCTGGCAACAGGTACCCTGATACTGCTATTAAATAGCTAATGAGTTGCTGGCATTCAGAATGTCCTATAAACAAAGTATTCTGCTTACTGTACCTGGAATGTATTGTTTTCACCAACTTGAATCATGCAATAGAATATAGGAAGAGATTGCTCTGAAAAGCCTGATCTTTAATGCCTATCTAGCATGTCAGTCATATGTGAGCATGAGAAGCCCCAGATGGTTGCATCAATACTGCACATTGTGTTGTTTGCTGCAGCACGTGCCATACATCTCAGTTCCATGTATTTACAATTTGATTGTAATACTATATCTGATATACTCTTCCAGATCCAGGATTTAAAATCTTGTTTAACCATATGATGAAACGCTCAAAGCTGTATTTTGCTTGAAAGAAATAATATGGAGAATTTTTCAGTCTCTTAAAATCAACTTGGATTATGAAAATGGCGACATCTTACCGAACAACTCTAGTCTTCCATAGATCTTTGTTTTCACAGAATGATCCACAGGATTTGTGTGTAATATATTACTTGCTATTTGGCATGTTTGTGTGCATGTAATATATTGCTTGCTATTTGGTATGTTTGTGTGCATGTAATATATTGCTTGCTATTTGGTATGTTTGTGTGCATGTAATGTGTTGCTTGCTATTTGGTATGTTTGTGTGCATGTAATATATTGCTTGCTATTTGGTATGTTTGTGTGCATGTAATATGTTGCTTGCTATTTGGTATGTTTGTGTGCATGTAATATGTTGCTAGCTATTTGGTATGTTTGTGTGTGTGTGTATGCAAGAGAAAGGGGTGAGATGTTTTTGTGTACAGCGAACGGAGCATACAGGTAATCTACCATAAAAATCATCATCTATTTTAATATTATTATTTGTAATAATTCAGTGCCAACTGGGATTTTAAAAACTTAAACTTTAGTCCATTTGGTGGTGTCTGAAGACAAGCCCTATTCTCTAGATGCGTGTTTTGTGTAAATGTGTATGTTTGATTGAGAGAAAGTGTGTGTGTGATGCTGGTGGTTGACTTTGTGACCAACACTAGATGTCTACTTACTGTGTCCCTATATGTCTTTAGCATTCTAAAAAGCAATGAACATGCTTAACGAAACTGCGCTCTACAATTAGTAATGAATAATAATAATGAAACACCAACGTAGGTTCTATACAGAGTGTTTGGCATGTTCATTGGTCTATTATTATTGCATCAAATATTTAAAAGGCCACAACATTCAAACAGCATGTTGACAGAGATCTGTCAGCTGGCTCATCTCTCTCGCTTCCACACTCACATAACACACAAACAGAATGAGGTGGATTTAGGCCAGGTGTTGTGAAATGTCACAAACCCTTTTATTCTTAATCAGGGATTTGTATCATTAGTTTTTCATAACAAATAAAAATGCACATACGTGTCGCATCCAGACTGAAACAAGAATCCCTGAGGACTACAACTTATGAACAATGTAGCCTTTGTAAGAAATAGGTTTAAAGTTTGGAAACAACTTACCTTAGGAGGAGAATAAAACTCTAGAAGATTCCCTCCAGTTGTCTGAAGCAACACCAATCTGGTCCTTTCCCACCGTGATTTCCCCCGCGAATCTTCACCAGTAAGAACATTCACAATCCCGTCTTTTTTCACACACACATCCCCATTCGACCATGCTGACCGTGAATTAATTTTGTCCTTTTTATCATGTTTCTTCCCTTTTCGGTAGTGAGTCTGCGAAGGATGTAAGTGGTTTGAATCCACTCCCGTCTCCACCTCCTCTGATCCTTGCTTGAACAGTTTCGATTTCCGAATGTTTCTGAAGGATAATCTGCGTAAAATTCCTTTCGGATGCTTTCGTGTTGGACTCACTCCTCTCTCTGGGCTGCTGTCCTGGTCGGCGTAGTCATCTGTATCGCCATTTGGATGATCTCCTGTGCTCCTCGTCTCCTGTGTGCCTGCTGCTCCATCGTGTACGGAGTTATTTACTTCCGCCCTGTGTTGTTCGATCGTAAACGACGATCTCTTGAGTTCGTATTCGAAATGACGAAGAAAGGACTCCGAGAATTTTCTGGCATAATCGAAAGGATCTTTGGACCTGCCATTGCTGGGAGTGTTGCGATCGAAGGCTATGAAATCTCTGACAAAATTCTGTGCCACTCTAGCCGCCTGCTTTTCGCAGAAGTCGTTTGTTGCATGCTCACCCGCTTTCTCCCCGTTGACTAAGGTAGCCATTGAATGCAGTTACCCCCTTTCACATCGTGTTCGTCGTGCTCCTTGCAATGCAGAAAGCCAATGAACGAGGACGAAGTTGATGTAACGACAAACAGGCGGCGAATCCTGGTATGTCACTCGTCAAACCATCGCAAACACGCACGAGGAAAGTCGTGTAGGGGAACCACAAATGACAGCGCACTGGAGTAGACGGTTGTGGCTGTTTGTAGATGAAGACAAACGGACCCAGTGACGTGCAAACTAAGCAGAAGTGGCGCATGCGTGCGATGACTGTTCCGCCTTGGCGTTGCTGGAGTGAGAGAATGAGGACAGTTGAGCAGTAATTCGCATTTCTAATACATGTACTGGCTAGAAATCTCACATCCACTGCGATTTACTACCTTCATAACTGCACACACGCGCGCGCTAATCTGTTGTTTAACAGGAAGCAAACCACAGCCCTCGGTGGCGGAGGACCGTGGCTGTATTATGTCGGACAGATTAACCCCTCCTTCACAGCTCTCGACTGGCTGCCTGCACTCCCGCCCCCGTCAACCACAGCGATCAACTTACTCCCCCGCACTGGACTAGATGACACCAGAACAGCCATTTCCAGTTTCTTCGATCCATGTTTTGTTGTGGTAAAAGATAGCAAATTGTAAAATAAGCTTTTTCAAACAGTCTGACCTGGAGCCTGTACAGGTGAAGAAGTACATAGACAATGGGGAGCTTGTTTAAGTAAGTAAAGGTAAACAAGGAAGTGATTTTATTCTTGGTCGAACCACGAACGTGTATCTCACAACTATTTTTACGGTGAAGAGGTTAGTATCACCAGCTTCTTTGGACAAATAACACACAACCTGGAATGGCTTGTGTGCTGTCTGAACGGGTCAACAGCCACTGAAATGAAACAGAACTCGAGTGGATTTTGAAATTTTGACATATCACTGTGTAATATGCTGCATTCAGGCGTCAAACACGTCGACACTCATTACCAGCAAGTTGTATTAGAACCGAAAACAATTATGGCTGACAGAAGCGGCTGTCTGCCAGAAAAAATAAAAAATTCCAAAGCCCCCGGGTTTTTTTCCCGCCAAACATAACGGGCGATAAATCGCTAATTATGACACACTGTCCGGAAACAGGGTCTCTGTGGATTATCTGCTGTTCATACGATCTTTAACTTGAAGATATTATTTCCCAAAATATGAATCAACAAATTCCCTTCTCACCTCGAGATATAAACCTGCAAACATCACCAGGCACAGGAAGAGGTCAAAAACTCTGGTATCACCAAGATACCTGATACATCACCATCGTCACGGTTACAGCCAATGGGAGAACTAGAACCCTATGGTAACGGGATATTCTTTGCACCGCTCTCGCAGACAAGGATTTCTAAACATTCCTGGGGCCTTGGGACAGGCACGACTTATGCCTTTTCACTAAGCTCGAGCTTAAAATTTCATGTTTGACAGGGGTTAGCCTTTAAGTCCTGCTGAAAAGTCATACGTTTGTAGCAACTTAAAATACAGCTGTCATTGTTACAAAAATCCAGGATTTTTTTTTCCTTCTAGAAAAGCACTCATGGGCTGACATAAAGTCGTACTTCATGGTGTCACTGAAGATCACAGCAAATGAGAGACCCTCAAGTATGTATTAAAGAGCCATTGCTCAATCAGCCAGCTGATATGTTTGTTCTATTTCACAAGCACTTGCTCTCTTTCCCAAACCCAGTTGAGACGCTGCGATGCTCAACAGCTTGTATCTCGTCAACTAAACATAGATGTTTTGCTTGTATTTGGGGAACTTGTATCTTCCGGGAATTTAATAAACTAAACGCGCTCATTTTGAAAAAAAAGTGCACTAAGATTATCGTTTAAAAGAGAGCATGTGAAGGGCAGACATCCAGCTCTTGTTGTCTTGTTGAAAGATTATATATTTCGACTGAATTTATTCTATCAGAATGCGATAGTAGTATATTATTTAGTCCGCTCAGCCCAATCAAAAAAAAAAAAATAAAACACCCACTTGCACTCTAGTAGATGTTTAACATAGGTCTATGAGCGGGTGAAATGAGGGATACAGGCGGTCGGAAGGTTAGACCGGCTGATAATGAAGACAACCACTAAGTCAACAAAATAAATAAATAAAACATGGGGCGGTGGGGAGGATTTGATGGTAGCCTGCAGCTTGTTGAGTGTAACCTGACCTGTAATGCTCAGTGCCTGCTATGTTTTCTTGAGTTCCAGACTTGGAACCTCTCTCTGGGCCTGATAAACAGCGTGGTTATTTATTGGAATGCGACTAAATAGCATAGACAGTAGACAGCTATATAAACTTTATCTGTCTATAGAAATATCGCTGTTTTTCTTCCCCCTACTAGCAGTAGGCAGTGGGACCATTTTCGTTTCGAGATAGTCGCTTTGTTAATGAGGGGAAAATCACGTGCGCTTCGTGCTTGAGGTACAACACGGGCGTGTATTAATACAATTAGTTCGTGGCTACACCTTGTTAGGCTCTCCTAACTCTCTCCTGGCTTGCATGGGCGTTCATATCTCTTGCTCATACAGAAGGGTGTCCATAAACTTTAGCATAGAGACAGATAATCTCAAGGTCTCAACAGAGGTTGTCCTCCAACATATCTCGACATTTTTTATCTAATAGTTCTAACGAGATTTTTGGTTTAGGAAGTGTAGTTAAAACTTTTCATCTAGTAAGTCTAGACAGATTATTTTTGTATCTGACAGGTCTAGGCAGACATTTACCTGACTGGTCTAGTCAAGAGTTTTTATCAAACTGTCTAGGCCGACGTTTCATCTATCAGGTCTACATAGACATATTTATGTAGCAGGTCTAGACAGAATTATTATCTAACAATTGTTAATAGACTTTATGTAGCAAGTGTGGATAAAATGTGGAGAGCCACACAGACATGAGCAGTTCACAGGTGTAGACAGGTGTATCGACCAGTTCTAGGTAGACTGTTTATCTACTAGATCCCAATAGACATTAACATTACATTAATCAGATGTTTTATCTGACAGTTCTTGACAGACTTCTCAGTTGTCAGGTGCAGGAAGACATTTTATCTAGCCGATTTAGACAAATGGAGAGATGTCGAGCGGCTAGCGGTGCCGTTGCAGGTCGTTAATAGGTGGTAATGCTATATCGGCTACTTGAAAGGCTACAAGGAAATTTATGTCAAGAAGGTCGCCTCAACCTGAGTGTACGTGTGTCAAGGCAACTGAGGTGTAAGTGATGAAAGGACTCACTCACCTGTATGTTTGCTGATCTCTCTCTCTCTCTCTCACACACACACACACACACGTATATACAAAGGCGCACGCACACACCTACGCGCGCGCACACACACAAAGCGAGGGAAAGAGAATCAAACACCAATCTCACCCAAAAGACACTCATCTATCCTCGTGCAAACAGGAAAACATACATGAAAAGCAAACCTCCTTTTTCTCTTCGCCCGCTCTCTTTTGAACTCTCTCTATCTCTCGTTCTTTCTCCTTTCTCGTCTGTCTGGTTCTCTCTGTCTCACACGCATACACAGAGAGAGCAACTAAACGTTTTTTATTTGTTTCTATTTGCTCGTCGTCCGAGGAAGATGAATGATGTATGATCCTACAATGGTCACCTCCATTCTCCCGCCCATCATTAACACCGCATGTGGTCCAGACCATCATCTTCTTCCTCGACAGATGTCTGTCTCACCTGCGCAACCTGCAGGGTGCTACACCCGCTAGCTAGCCACCAACACCTGCGTAAAACATGGCAGCACCCACGTGAAAACAATTCACTGACTTCACCTGCTACTTCTGTTTCTTTTCTCCTCTGCCTTCGCACTAATTACCACAGGCTTTAATCAGCTGCATGGATTTGAAACACATGTCTGAGCACGAAATCAACGTGTGTGTGTGTGTGTGTGTGTGTGTGTGTGTGTGTGTGTGTGTGTGTGTGATCGCGCGCTTGTGCGTGCGTGTGTGTGTTACTGTGTTTTACACGAAATAAGTTTTATCAAACTAATGCTTATACACAAATGTTTGTCGACAAGGATAATGATGACGATGATCAACTTTATTAATTCCGATAGACAATTATTACTTGGGAAGAGTAGACAGTTACGAAAACCGGGGGGGGGGGGAACAGAACTAGTGCTAGTTACAAGACAAGGATGAGGCAAGTGGGGCATCAAATTAACACAGAGAAAAATACACATGAAGCCACATCTACAACATCATACACGCTCGCAACCAACAATTAATTCACCCATGGCTGAGCAGCGGGACTTCTGGATTACTTCTGATGAAGGTTGTTAATTAAGCGCCGCTCTCTCCACAAGCTTACAGCGCTTTACAAAAAAAATACACCAGCACATGCAAGAGGGTCTCAGAGGCACATACAACACAAAAACAACACAACAAAGTTCTTCATTATCTGACTTTCAAGTACACGAGGACGGTCGATGTGCAGCGCCGTGTAACAGCCGCTGTTTACGTGCGAGAAATCAGAGAACACCAGGGTTTGCATTAATGGCCATCGGCATAAGCCGGGGGTAAACTTGCCATAATTTGAAGGGAAAAAACCAGGCTCCTGACCTTTCGGTTGATAGAAAGAGGTACTACAGACTGCATATATCTCGAGGCTTGCATTTATTTATGTGTGTGTGTGTGTGCTCGCGGTGTCCATCTCCTCCTATCAGGCTCTACTTGAAACCCTCTAGCCGCCATTCTGGAACTCCCAAGATGATACTGTACATCTCAGTAACTGGAATGCCCTGCCGCTGTATTTTCGCATTTTTCTCAAACTGCCAGCTTTGTGTGCTCTTTGCTTCCTTGGACTGGTTTATCTATTGTCCTGCTTTAATAATAATAATAATAAACTCGAGATTTGTTCAGCGCAACTCACGCTCGTAAGGACCGAGGGTGCTGTTAGCCCTTGGAACAAGAACGAAACATGGACAACCTACGAAGGATTAACAAAAGTACCAATAAGTAATAAAAGACAAATGAAGAAAATGCAAAGATCGAGGAATATGCAGGTAACAAGAACTAAAAGTGTCGTGATTCAGCAGAGGGAGACGAGTAGGAAGTAGCAATAAACGGAAAAAGGGAGGGGGTTGAAGAAGAAGTAGCATTCTGTGAACTGTTGTTAATGCTCAAGGAAGAGAGGTGTTTTTAGTGCACATTTATAAGATTCAATGGTGGTGGATGTGGAAGGGAAGAGAGTTCCATTATTTTGCTGTACAGTAAGTAAAACTCGAGTGACCGTATATTGTTGTTCTGGTGATAGGAATAGTTAGGATACGGGCATCAGACGATCGACCAGCCCTTCAAACAAGTGTCGTTCATGTTCCATGTTGGTTAATATGATGCTAGGGGTGTGATACGTATAGTAGAGTGGGGTAGGACACGTATTGCACACACACAGGGATAAAGAGGGAGGCGACATACACTGGGCGGGCGTCGACCTGGACCGAAAGAGAGCGGGAGGGGGGCGCCTAGTAACATGATAGGGGGTGCGGGGGAGATAAGGGATTGGGAAAGAGAGAAGAGAGGGCAGTGGTAAGGAGAGGACAGAGGTGGGAGCATCGCCCCACCAAGCAATTGTGAGAAGGTGTTACTGATGTGGATGTTTTCGCCCTTTGACAGAACTATACGCACTGGCGTGAAAGTAGTTAAAGCACCTGAACCCACAACAGAGCTGTGTTCATTATTGTGCAGTGGCGTAGGAACCGGGGAGGCAAGGGGGCAGCCGCCCCCCCCCCCCATAAAAGATGCTGGGAAGGCAAAAATGTGAATGTCGTTCACCCCCCTCCCCCCCAAAGCCGAGCATCTTCCTACGCCACTGTTGTGGTGAGACTGGGCAAACCACCCTCGTCTACCCTGTTACACGTGTAGTAGCTCTAGCAGGGGTCGCAGTCAGCGCGCGTTCTGAGACTGTCCAGCAGTTCTACACGTGGGCGCATCGCTGGTCTGCCTCTAGTACTAACTCTAGTTCGATGAGCGTTTCTGCCCGATCGGTGGATTGATCGTCGTAAGGTGGAACAGATGCACCGGCATTGACTCTTCATGCTCTAGGAAATGGTCAGCTACATCGTGGATTGTCCCGCCATGCCCCCAAAGTCTAGACGAGGATGCCATTGGTAATACATCTTAAATTTCAGTTAGTGAACATCCATGGCCCTAGTATTCGATCCCAAGCAATCCAAATTGTCCCTTTCGTGGTCGCATAAATAGAGGCACTGGATGCTGACTTCCTGCACAGATAGCGCCACCTGCACAAGAGTTATTCGCCTTCAAGCAGCACACGGACTGGTGGCGACCAGCAGGTTGAGTTTTGGCTGCTGAAGGCACAGCTTGCCCCATCCCCTCCCCCCCCCCCACCATGGCACCGTTGATGTAACCACGGACATGTATTTACACACGTCCGCGATCTCACCTGCCTGTCGAAGCCTCTACTCCACTGCTGTAGACAGCAAATGGCTTTCCGGGTCAGAGGTCAGCTCGAGGGCATTTTTTTTTAAAGATGAATGATCTTCAGATCTTCAGCATGCAGAGTCACCTCATGACAAAGAGAAAAAAAACGGACAGAGAGAGGTGGCGGGTAGAGTGGGGGGGGGGGATTCAGTAGGCAGGACCTATGATCTACGACCCTTGGTAAGACCCACTCGGTGAGCGAAGCAACCTGTGCCCCTGGACACTACCAGTGAAAACATTTGTCATTTTGGGGAACACCCATCAAAAGAAGAACTAAACCAATAATTGCTGTTAATTTTAGTATCTAAATGAGGGATTTATTACGCAATCAGGAGCCCTGAACAATTAAATATTAAAGAATCTAAAAATCCTCGACTTGATAATATCTTCTTTACACTAAAGCAGTTTTAAAAGAGAGGTCACCTCCCCAAAACTGCTTGGAGGGGTTCCGCCCACCGTTGTCAATCCCTTCCCCCGTTCTGTACGCCACAAACAGAATGTTTTGGCAGCGATTGTGAGCCGATGCATTGTTGAATCATGTCTTCTATGCACGTGTGCGTTTAGATGACGTAATGCACTCACACACTCTCTCGCCCTCGGTACGCACTCACACACGGATGCACGCACGCTGTGCTAATGCCAAGACATGCACACGTGCACGCACAAGGACGTACGAACGCAAAAGCATACGTACGAACGCCAAGCGCGGGGACACACACACACACACGTACACGTGCGCGCTTTTCATCACCTGGCGCTCACGCGAATAACTTAGCAACGCCGCCAGTGCAACTCCTATTCGCACCACTGCACATGATAATGGGTCTCACCATACCCCACCCCAAACCCCCGTAAGTATCCTTTTCTCTCCCACCACCACGACCACCGCTGCAGCTTCTCGGAAACAGCCAGCAAAGCAATGACATCAGCACCAAACCCAGGTGACCAGTGTCCTCAATGTCTGCGAGCCTGGGAAGAGAGCAGTCGATGGGTTTCTGTTGCAAAACATGTTTGTTTGGTTCCCCAAGAGCAGTAGGTGTGTCTTTCATCTTCCCACCCTCTTCCCCACTCTTTCTTCCTTCCATTAAGGCCGGAGAAAAGAATTTGTCTCAGAAAACAACAGGTCAGGGAAGAAAAATGTCACAGACGGGGAAAAAAATCTCAAGGAATAATGATGTGGTTTTTTTTTCAGGACCACATGTTGATTTCCTTCCTGCCTCTCTGCAGGTTTTTCATTGTTTTATTTTCTTGTGTACGTGAACACCTCTGTAATTTTCAAATCTTGTTGCATCAAAATCCTCGACTTTTTATGAAAATCCAATTCTACGGTGTTATAAATATAGCTTTACCGGCTTAAATACATTGGCATCTCATGCAGATACGATGTTTAAAGCTAAATTTATGGCGGTGCGTTCGTCATTCTGTGGATATTTTATGATAGCTGTGGTTTTTGCGGAGCTCTTGCTATGGTCTGGTACCGGCATTTTATCAGGATGACTGTATCAGATAATGACAGAGAGGTGAGGAGCTACAGGATTTGTTGTTTCATTGTTTGGGACAATATTTATGACAATGCAGTGTAGTTTGTTTAAACCTCCTCACGAATATGAAACACAGCCCTGAGCTGAGCATGGGCATGCAGTTCGTGCCTTCACAATATCCTTGATTGCTTCTGGTGTTTCAGCATTTTCCTGTTCCCCTATTTCCTGGTCTGTCGTCAAGCAGATGAAAACCTTCTATAATTAATTTTATTTCCTTATGCCGTTTCGATCTCAGATTTCTTGTATTTGTTTTTGTTTGTTTTTTTTTTTTAATGGGAGGTTGGCAATCTTCGTTTTTGTAATGGAATTTGTTAGGTGCTAAAATACGTTTAGAAGAAAATCCGGTTTAACAGAATTATCATCTCGCACAGCTGGGTTGATTTATTTCGTAAGAAAGTTTCATTTTCCACCAGGTCTGAGGAGAGTGGGAGGGGGGGCAGGAGGGATGCTGTACCCGGGCCCGCGGCTGTGAAGGAGGTCTGGCCTTGGTCAGTGGAATTTTTCCCTCTTCTTTTCCTACTCTTTTTTTCCTTTAAAGAAAGGTTTGAGGAAAGAACGCTCAAGCATTACACATGCAAATGTTTATTTTCAAGTCTGCAATATACTATTTTGAGGCCTAAGGTAAATGGGCCTTCGGGGTAGCGGGCCTGGGGTGGGAACTTAACAGGCCTTCCTCACTCGGAATATTTTTTTCTATTGAGCGGGATACTTCAAGTTTGATCCTTTAAAGTCATGTTTCTACATTTACTAACCACTCACGTGTAAACAACTATGTTCAAGTAGTGATGTAGATCCTAGTGCACTTGTCCTAATGAGCTGTAAACATATTATTATATACTAGGAAAACAGTTTACGATTACAAGGGGCACAAAGAGGTTGTCTGCCCCGGGGCTCGTGCTGGCTCTCGGCGGCCCTGGTTTCCACCGCAGGGAAGAGGTGATGAATCGAAGGAGACCAGATAATTTGAAATACCATCGTCAAAATAAGAGGCGATGAATCGAAGGAGACCAGATAATTTGAAAATACCATCGTCGGTCTGTGGCCTCCAGGTTCTAGGACCCTTTAACTGTACTTTCACTTTGCCGAATACACCAAGTACCCATTACCGTTAGCTGCTGGACTAACCATCGGAAGTGTGAGGTTAATTGTGTAATTGTTAGTGCTATAGGTGGTGAGCGGAGGTAATGATCGGCATACATCTGGGGCTGTATTCATGAAACGACAGTAAGTCCAGACCCGCGGGGAAAAAATGGGGAAATAAAGGGAAAACGTCTTGTGTACTTAGTTACGACACACTGTCCAGGCCTCCCTGATACTAGTTTATATTACTGTACCCGCGGACATCTTTGTCACAGCTTTGTAACTACGATCCCAGGATTAAAGCACATCCATCCGCAGAGTCGGGACCCCGCTTCATAACTACAGAGAGAAGAAGATACTTGCCCGTGATTTACCAGGGACGACGACTTATCTATGGTTTAAAGGGATTCTCACCTCAAAATACAAACTTTTGGGATCCGTTTAAGTGTTGAATCAAGACTCTAAATATATCGAACATTCAAGCCACACCGGGCTTGTTCAAGTGTAATTCGTCGTTGAAGGCGAGAAAATTTGCTGGTGTCCGAAGATTAACGAGCACTCGACGAAGCAGCCCGAAGTGTGAGGCTTTATTGGCAATAATAATGGCAGACTTGCAAGCTGTGGATAGCGCCACAGAATGAGCTAAAATGGGCGTAAGAGCCTCGATTTCGATTTGTGAGGGGTTTCCCCGGCTGATGACGTACTTGTCTAAGTGTCAGGGTCACAAATCTAACTCGAGGCTCTTGCGGCCTTTTCAGTTAGCGACCCAGACGTTACGCATTTCAAAGTTTTCTGAGAGATGCACATCAGCAAAAGCGAAATAACAGTAGAAATCGTGAAACTTAGCGGTATTGTTGTCATAATTAATGAGACTTTACAGTCTGAATATATGGGTGAGAATCACTTTCAAGAATACGACCCCAGTTTCATAACTACTGCTTCTGGCTACAGTCACTGTCCTAAATCCTTGTTAAAGGTCGTGATGTTGATTACAGACAGTCGTGACAGGAAAAGCTGTGTGGAAGAATCTCGAACCATGCAAATGTTCATGTCGCTCTATCTTTGCAATCAGGAAGGCTTCATTCTTTAAGTCGCATATCACATCCTTGCTACAACTGCGACAGTCTTGTAACAATGACGACCAGCCTGCGAAGTGCGCATCACAGTGCCTGCTGGTGTTTGCGAGCTCAGAGCACTTCCTGCCATGCGCAGTGATCAGCCGAATGACGTAATCCAACGTGTTATGTCTGTTTCAGAAGGTCACGGAGAAACGTGGAGCCCTCCCGCCGATCGCTGCCTTTCACATGCCAGCTACCTCACACTCATCGCTCCACTTCGCCGGTTGAAAGGCTCAGGAAGAAAAGACCCATTTTTTTCCCTCGTGGTATAGTGTTGGGGTGACAAATACATCTTACAGACTTACACACACACACACACACACGTGATCAGTCGGTCCTGAGTCACGTTCCTCGGTTCATGGACAGAGTTCCCTCAGGGAATAAGCTGTATCAGAACCTCCGCGTCCTCTTCGTGATGGCCTTATACGTTTACCTCAGAGTAGGAGTTCAAAGAGTGGGTTGGCGGGGTGCGAGGCGATGCCTTCTGATTGAGAGGCAACAGATTGGAAATCATAGCCAGCAATCCCGAAGGCGGACCTAACAATATGTTCGAGCTCGTTCCTCTCCTAAGTCGTTGCACTGTTGCTATACAATGAAAACGGATGCTTTCAAACAAACTATAATGAAACCGCCCCATAAACTTCATAGGTATGCCAAATTTCAACAAAAGCTTCAGAAAGTGCAGTCGCTGCTGACAGCTTTTTCATGGTTGATGAGGTGTTCTTGCGCCAGATTAGGTCATTCGTGGCATTATTAAGAATACTGTACTAAAAATACTTTGTTTTGATTTGTAATAAAATAAATGAACAGAAAGAGGTCCGGGCTGGGACTAAGCGTCGATCACACATAGACTCTACAAAAGTTAATTTTCCTTACAGTAGGGCACGGGTAACTAGGACACGGGTTGCTGGTGAGTGATCTCAAGGTGGTGTTTACAAACAGCTGAGTGAAGACGTCTCGCTGGAAAGTGATGTTCCCGCTGGGTTGACAGGGTTGTCACGCGCCGACTGTCAGAGCGCACGCTGGGGTCACCCCAGGTGACATCTCTTGATGAAAGCAGAGGCCCAAGACAGGACCTAGCGACGGCCACAGGACAGGTGACAAACAATCACAGCAGGAGTGAACACGTCGACCTGCTTTCCAGGGAATGCTGGTACACACCATTCGAAGTCATCCACGGGGGTCCATCGCAGTCCTGTCGGGGGAAAGAGCCTGCATCTCGGGTTTTACGAAGCTGCTGAAGTTACACGACCCTCACGAAACATCACCCTTCACCGTAGAACTAATTGTCATATATTACCCCATTATTAACTAAGAATTAACTTTATACAGGGCGCCAATGAGCGAGAACGAGCCTTAAGTTACCACACATTTTCGTCATAGAAACCGCACAAATTTTAATTCATCTGTAGATAATAATACAAAAATAAACAACACAAAAAATCCGGTTCACATTCAACAATGCAAAGAGGGTTTGCTTCGATTAGACCAAAATCAACAGTAGTATTTTCTGTAAAATGTATTTTGGTTGTTTATAGAAAACGCATGTGGGTTTATCGTCAATTTTATCATGTAAACACATCGTCACAACAGATGACATTGACTTGTTCTACCACTAACAATTTTTTTTAAAAAGCATTGTTTTTTGTTTTTTTGGACACAATTATATAGATTATTCTGTTACAAAAAGCCTAGACTTTAAGAATTAATTTAATAAATGCCACATATGAAGGTCTGTGGTAACACTGAGTTCACGACAACGCCATTTACTAGCAGACGACAATAGGGAAGTCCCCCGTTGCTAAGGTCGGTTGCTATTGTAAGCTAGAATGGCGACGAGGATAGATGTTTACTTTTTGTTGAGGATAACGACATCTCGCTTTATTGGTATGACATCCAACAATGCAACAATTTGCACCTGTCCATTTCTTTGAATCCATTTATGTCTGCAAACCACTGACCTTTATTAAAATTAAATGATGGTCCGTGTCTCTTCGCAACAGCAAACCGGAACCGGAAACACGGGCTTGTTGATAAGGAAAGCCGAGACTTACACCGGATATAAACCTGAGACACTTATCCAGTAGATGAAGGTCCGTGGGTAAAATTGGGTTAATTATAAGTCATTTCGTTTAAAGTCAGGTTCTCATAATCTATCGACGTTACGTGAACTTAGTGTGTGTGTGTGTGTGTGTGGAAAGAGAGGAAAGTGTAATTACAGATACTAATGTATTTATGTTTCACTTAACGGTGACTGGGCATTTCACAACATAGGTTAAATTACTTCAAAGTATGTCTGTTGATTAGCTGGAATGTTCTTCTCTCTGTGTGCTTACAGTCGTCGTATCTGTAATTAATGTCGCATTTATTTTTGGAAGCAGCACGGACCACATCTGACGTGGGGTCCTGCACGTTCATGTGTTAGCTACATGCTAAATGCTAGAGGTCAGCTAGTGCAGACAGCGGTAGTTCCACTTCATCAAATTATTACTAACTGGGCTGTCAGTCGAGGGCCTGGTAACTTTCAACAGTCGTACACAACAGCTGAGTTCCTCTGCAAGTAGTTACACGGCTTACACCCGATACTCAATGTTTATAGAGTCTTTTATTTAGCGAAACTTTTATGTGAAGCATTCAGAGGTAAGTTAATATTCTTAGCACTGTGATGTGAACCTGAGACAATGGAAAGAAGGAAGAAAAAGGAAGAAAAAAAAGGAAAAGAAGAATCGTCGACACTGACTCATTAAGTGACTAGACACCTCTACCCTCAACACTACCCCAACAACGTGGCCTCATGATGAGCGGAAGAAATGCGTAGCCCCCATCTCCTGAGTGCCAACATGCTCAATAAACTCAGGGCACGGACGTGTATAAAGTCCGTGCTGAGGGAGTCTATGCTCTCTGACTGTGTGTGAATTGTGTCCACAAATAGTCGAGCAGAGCTGCGAACGTTTGTTTTAGAGGTGTCATCTTCTTTGCTGCCCTTTGCCAGCGTGACACAGGCTCCACCTTCAGACAAAGTCTCAGCTAGGAGGAAGAGAGAGACCGTCAAAACTGACCTTAAAGCCCTCGAGAGTCCGAGACTACAGCTTGCCTCGCGACGACACGGCCAAGGACGTTTGCACAGTTAAACCACGGACTTGTATTACTGGACTGCTTGCAGACCATTTTTTTTCAGTGAAGTCATAGAACGAGGCTGGTTACGATATAGCTTCCGGTTTAGTCACGTTTCAGTTTAACTGCTAGAACGAGGCTTTGGACGATATAGCTTCCGGTTTATTCACATTCATTGTTAAGGCTCGCCGAGACTAACAGCGGAGGACTTCGCAAGAGGCTCAGAGTTGGTCTCGGCAGACAGACAGCAATCCACCTGTACACGTCCGTGGTTAAACCCAAACACCTGCTCTCGAATTTTCCAAATAGTGTTTGCGTGCGTGCGTGCGTGCGTGCGTCTGTGTGTGTGTGTGTGTGTGCATGAGTATGTATTGGTGTATGTGTGTGGGAGTGTTTACGTGTGTAGTGTGTGTGAGAGAGAGAGAGATCCTGTGTCTGCGAAAGTACATGCGTATATATGAACACGTGTGTGTGCGAGTTTAAATACCCTTATCCGCTTTTCGAACTGCTAACTTCCGTTATAGTAAATGAAGCTTCCCCCCCCCCGCCCCTAATATTCCGACGTGCACATTTGAATAGGACGTGGAGTAGAGTGAGGCTCTGCGCTCATTTGCTCAGCGGATGTCCAGACAGATGGCGACACGAATGGCATCGCCAATATTTTACGGGATTAATCCGCACAGTCTCAGCATTAAAAGCTTTTACGAAGGAAGAAAACTCGCAGCAAAAGCTGTTCTCCTCATTGAGGATTTTATTTATTTGGAGGAAAGTTCCTGTTATATCCCCGACTGACTGCTAACTCTACTGATGTCTAATCAGTAAAAACCCTAAACTGTCATTTCACCCATTGATTTATGATAAGGTAAACGTTATTTTATATGATGCTGACATCGTATTAAACTGTAGAAAAATTTGGGGAATTTTTTTTTTGAAAGATGATTTTAATTTTCCAGAATGAGGTAGAAAGCGAGAAATGAACATCTAAGTGGTTATAGCACCAGGGTCTCCAATGCTGGCGCCACACCTTATCTGGTTTGAGTCCAACAAAGTGAGCGCTTTCACCACCGCTCCCTTCCTTCAGTCGATGCAGCTGTTGAGTGGGTACCTGATGCAGCTGTTTTCGAACTGCTAACTTCCGATGCAGCTGCTGAGCGGGTAACTGATCTCTTAGAAGGTTGGGAGACGTAAGGCGATGACAGAGGATGACCCTTACAACAAACTAGCCCCAGTACAAGAGAGGTCACTCCTTAACGACCGAAAGGTTACTTGACTATATTTACCTTTTCATTTCCACAGGAGTAATGGAAATAAGGTCTCCAAATATTCGCTGTCCAACCCACCTTACAGAACGAAGCACATTCGGATAGCGAGGCTCAACTGTATTTCGTTGCCTCTGAAGTTGACCTACCTTACGTGACCTAGAGACTAGAGTGTTTTCACAAACTATTTGTACCCATGTTATTGTATGCTTCTGAAATTTGGGGGGGGGGTTAAACCAAATAGCGGCTGTAGAGAAGCTACACCTGTTTGCCTATAAAAGATTCCTGGGGGTTTCTATAAAATCATCAAACAAACTAGTGTATCTATATGAACGGGGTACAGCTCGAAGAGGTAAGCAGCTTCAAGTACTTGGGAGCCACCCTCTCCAAGGACGGCAGCTCCACGCAAGATATCCGCATCAGGATCACAACAGCAACGGCAGCAATGGCTAGGCTAGATAGGATCTGGCATAGCCACAAGATAAGGTTCACTACCAAGTACAGGCTATACAAATCCCTGGTAGTGCCGATCCTGCTCTTCGGATGCGACACGTGGACTCTACTCGCCGAAACAGAAAGGAGAATCCAGGCATTCGAGCACAAGTGTCTGAGGAGGCTGCTCCGGATCTCATACAAAGAACACAAAACCAACGACTTTGTAAGAAACAAGATTGCCACACTGGTAGGACACCAGGAACCTCTACTATCAACAGTCAAGCGACGTAAGCTGGTCTTCTTTGGCCATGTAACCTGGCACGACACCTTGTCGAAGACTATCCTTCAAGGCACCTTGGAGGGTAGCCGACGCCACGGTGGTCAGAGAAAGAACTGACTTACGAACGTCAAAGACTGGACTGGTCGTCCTGTACAGGACCTGCTGACTATTGCCCAAAACAGGCAAGAGTGGCGGGCCCTATCAGCTGCCGCGTCTATCCATGTGCTCCCCCCAACGCCAGGTGCCAGGCAAGGGACGACTGACTGACTGAGTGTATGGCGATCTGGAGAGGTTTCATTTATATACTATCTCAGCTGCTAGCTATATTAATAACTGGTGAAGATTTCTGATGCTCTGAGTCACAAGGTATGTAAAGAAATCATATGACAAGCTATCAACTGTCACAGAAATCAGTTTGCTCAGTTTGATATAGCCCACCAGTGTCCATTTTGTCCTTCGAGCATGAAGCTCATGTTTATTTTTCTGCCCTCTGTATGCTGACTTAAGAGATTAATATGGTAAAGAACTTGATGTTGGTCAAAATGACCTGAAAATATTGTTCTGCAGTACAAATTAGAAGAAAATTATGCATTTTTATATTTTTGATTCTGAAAAAAGGAGGCTGGTACTAATTGGTTGGGGTGACTTGCTGGGTATCGTGGTTAAGGGTTATTAGGAGTGTGTGTGTGTGTGTGTGTGTGTGTGTGTGTGTGTGTGTGTGTGTGTTTTGAGGGGGGGAGTGCATGCAAGCTATTATCTTAATGTTTATTTATGGACTGTGTTTGTGTAGTACCTCCTATACATACATTTTTAAAGAGTCCAGTTTTGACATGACATGTATTGGCTTACAGCTAAAAAAAAAAAGTCTGTCATATGTTGTATGTTAATAACGACCTCCAAAATTTTTCATATCCCTGTTTCTCTTTTGTAGATAGGTTTTGGTAGCACAAAGTTCGGGACATTATATGAATGGTGACTTTATGGGGATGGTGTAAGAGATGGGGGAGGGAATTTTGAGAGGAGGGTGAAGGCTGGTATAAACTGTTTAGTTTGCTTTAAGGGTCAATGGCCTAGGGGATGTTTTCTCTTTTAATACTTCCTTTTTATATGTGATTGAAGTCTGTGGTGATGGTATACAAGTAGGAGTCTGTGTGTATGTGTGTGGATATATTATTTATTATTATTATTATAATATATTCCTAGACGCTGTGTTGTGATGTATACATATATTTATGTACAACTCTTTGTGCATGTGTTTACTCTAGTCAGTTTTAAATTGTTGTTTATAATTGGAATATGTTCTAAGATGTGTAACTATAGTGACAGATGCTCTCTCCTTTTCTGGAGCTATGCTGAAGCAATAAAGAATCAATCAATCAATCAATCAATCAATCAATCAATCAATCAATCAATCAAACCTAGACTTAACATGCGACATGGATCTGATGACAAGAAACAGCAGCAAACCTCAAGACCTTATCAACATCCTGACTGACTGCGAAAGACCAGCACTGACAAGAGCAAAATCACGGTTAATTAACACCGATAGCAACAACAAACAGACCTCAACGTGAACGGAGTACACTTCGAGCAAGTGAACAACTTGAAGTACTTGGGAGCCACACTCGTCGAACATGGCAGCTGCACTTTAAACATCCGCAGCAGGATCGCGACAGCAAGATGACAATGGCCAGGCTGAATAAGATATAATGCAGCAACACTATCAGGTTTGCTACTGTCAGGTGTCATTGTTATTAGTTATTGACTGCATCGTGAGTAAGCGTAAATTTGATAAGGATTATTGTGGAAGAACGAAAGAGCGTGAATGACGTCAGTTGTTCGGAAGACGTGTATGGGTGATGTAAAAAAGTGAAGGAAATGACGTGAAGGAGAGCGCGAGGAGCAGTTAGTCAGGTAGGAGAAGGGAGAGGTTTAGGACGTGAAAACAAGTAGGGTAGGGATTAAAAAGAAGAATTTGTTGAGTAGGGCGTTTAAGAGTTATATAGAACGATTAGTTGAGTAGATATTCTTTTAGATATTCAGAAAGGCAGGACTCAAAGGTTAGGGATTTTATTATTTTAAAGTAATCTGGATGTAAGAATCGGTTTTTAACTGACTTTTTCATTTGTGTATTTTTCTTGTTTTCTTCTTTTATTCATAATTAGTAAAGCAGAGAGATTGGTTAGACAAATCATTCTTTTCTTTTAATTTGTGTGAAAGAACACGTATTTGTCAGGCTCCGTGTCTGTGTTGAAAGAATTGAGAGACTGATACACTTCGCGGAGTCGTGACAGCTACCAAGTACAGACTGTACTAAAGTCCTTCCTAGTTCCGGATGTGAGGCATGGCTCTGCTTGGCGATACTAAAAATGAGAATATTGTTATTCGAGAACAAAAGCCTGAGGAGGCTGCTCCAAAATATCCGACATGGAAGGCAAAGCCATTGATTTGTATGGAGCACGGTACACACAGCAGCCCTCTTGACACCATGAACCCCTTCTCGCAACCATCAACCGGCATAAGCTAGTCTTTTTCGATCATGTGACCCTTTTTAAGGTACCTTCAAGGTAGACGCAATTTTGAACAAAATGCCATTTTGCTTGCAGACATGAAGGAGTGGACTGGTCGTTCCACACAACATCTGCTCAACATGGCCTATACACTTATTCAGTTCTTCTCCCCGACGATCAGTTGGTGGCAGTCAATGAATGAATGACCGCGGAGTTTGGGTATATTGGATGTCCTTAAGGTCTGCACATAACACACAGGTCAACTCAGGTTTGATTTACGTCCGGGTCTTATTCAGGGTCAACGATTCGAAATAAGCGGTGAACGCTTAGGGACAAAGCTCATGACTTGACATGGAGGAAATGATGCAAAAGCCATTCTCAGTGGAAGTGGTTCACAATAATCTCATAATATTCTAAAACTAAGTTCAGCAAGTTTACACGCCAGTGATGAGGACGATAGCGACAACGATGGCTTGACGACGATAAGTGGTTTAATCTGTTGTTAGTTGATGTAATCGGCAAGCGGAGAGTCGACTGTTTAGAGCACCGGTATCAAGATGTGAACCTTCGCCCCGAGATGTCACCCACTGAAAAAGATCCCGCGCTCATGTGCCTATAGGACAGTACATGAATATAACAAAGTAATCTGTTGTGAGACGATCGGTCACTTATATGATAAAGAAACATTGTCTTTCTAGAAGTGACCCGTTACATGGCGGATATGAGCCGCTGACTCATGATTGTAGGCAATGAATGGGGTGAATAGCTATCTCAGGCGAAGGTTCAGATCGGGATGATGGCTTTCAAGGCGCGCGTACTTACAGCCGGTTTGGTAAAGTAGGGCACAGAGCAATTCTACCCAGCTGTGCTGTGAATACTTGTCCCCTTAAAAAGTGATGGGGGGAAGGAAAGCTGCGATGGAGCTGAGATAGGCACCGCCTTCACAAAAGTAATTCTGCGCCCGAGATACGTGTAGCCTCTAGAACAGCTTCCTACGCAAGGACTTAAATGGTCACGGAACTCTCTATTGGTGGTTGTACGAATCGAGGTTTTCTTCAGCGCTCTCAACAGTCTAGATCCACGGCAGCCAATGAGCCAAGTGGGCATGACCCATAACTAGGGGAAGCGGATGGCCGAGTGGTTAGAGCGCTGGCGTCCGAATCGAGAACGCGCTGGTTCAATTCCCGATAAGCGCAGCATACTTCCCCCAGTCGACTCAGCTGACGCAAATGGGTACCTGACTCCATAGAGGGTTGGGTAAGGTAAGGCAGCGGGGAAGAGGAGATTGGCACCACCCTCATGTAAAAGCTGGCCCCGAGAAAAGTGGGGTCTGTAACACCTCACTCCCCAACCACCTGAAAAGGTTATGGGATGACCTTTACCTTTTACCTTTACCTTACAGAAGGGTCAACCGGTCAAGCTCATTCATGCATCTTTCCCTTTTACAGACCACCACCATTCCTTTGGTGTAAGCAAGTATATTGAGAACAGAGGGGCAGTGCACTGGGTACTTTTAGATAAAGATAAAGCCTTCCTCGTGTGTCGGAAAAATCGTGCCATTAATCCACGATTTTCATCGACTGAAAACTATTTCCCTGTCAACAGCCGTTCGGTGAGTGTGTTAGCGTGCCATTAACTTGGGTTGTGGGGATCGGGATTAAAAAGGCGAACGTGGCTTTAGGTGACGCGTTTTGCTCATTCAAATTTTCCAGAACTCATCAACCTTGGTTTCCAAATATAGGTTGATAAAACTTGACAGCTTATATAGATGATAGTCTCTCCTGATGCAAGTCTGGTCTGACCGCTGCCATTACACCTGGTCTCGCAAAGGTCGAGGAGCTTGATATCATATCTCTTCATCACATGGGCTGTCTGAGCCGATTTCTCGCTCTCGTACAGGGTTCAGTCCCGTATCCTGGTTTTTGCCTTGACGGTGAGAAGATGAGTCGGCGAGGTGGTTTCCTGAAAGTTTTCACCAGCACGCGTTAAATGCCCCTCGTAATAGGTTGGGGGGGGGGGCTTTCCGTCCAGGCCCTCGTTGTCATAGGGATGTTGTTGCGGTTTCTGTTACAGGGGTTGTTTTATGGGGTATATACACGGCGGGGGGAAGGGGGGCGTTGGGGGTACTGTCATTATATTCACAATAAATAAGTGTAATTTAACGTAAAACATGTGTTTTATGTTCCCCAAGCGCGTGCTTTTCCTTCTGTGCATAAATGTTTAAGCTAACTGCTGTACATAGTAGATACATTTGGCTTTACATCAGGCTTGTAACATTATGTGACGTGCCCGTGTTCTTAGAGCACAAGCTTAGAGGTTATCGTTGTCATGGTGCCGGCATAGACAGAACAGCTCTTTCAGTTGATTACATGATTACATGATGCAAAAGTGTCCCTGTTCCTCACTGTCTTGCCACACTCGTACTACACCAGAAACTGTCGCCTGAAAGACGAGCAGGCAGCAGCGAGGCAGGGCCCGCCCAGGGCCGGGCCCCCGCCTGAAAGACGAGCAGGCAGCAGCGAGGCAGGGCCCGCCCAGGGCCGGGCCCCCGCCTGAAAGACGAGCAGGCAGCAGCGAGGCAGGGCCCGCCCAGGGCCCGGCCCCCGCCTGAAAGACGAGCAGGCAGCAGCGAGGCAGGGTCCACTCCACTCCACTCCACATTTTTATGTAGCCATGGTCAGACAACGAAAGTCTCTGGAGTTACCCGAACGCGTACTTCAGAGGCTGGTAGATACCCGAGTTGTCTTTGTTTTCAACGAAATAAACACTTAGTTGAATCTATTCAACTGAGGTACAGATGCCTCAAGGCAGCAACAGTTGGGTCTGCGGCTACAAACACACAAGCGTTTACCGTCTTGTTCTGTGCGTGCGTGCGTAGCAAGTCTGCTGTCAAACTTTGGAGAAGATAACCTGGAGGAAACGCTGAAGCGAGTGGGGCTGCCATGTGGGTTGTGTGGCCACTCGAAATAAGATGTCACTCTTTACCCGTTTCAGCACAAGTGTGTGTGTGTAGCGGGTGCAGTGTAGCAGTCACGTGCTGCCCTCTTTGTGACGAGCCTGTGAAAGAAAAAAATTCACACACGACCAGGTAATTTTTCTGATCATCAATGTAGTTACTTCGTGAGTAATTATCTACGTATGTACTAATAACTACATTTACTCGAGAAAGAGACATGAACTGGCGGGAGGAATATACTTATCAGCATTTAGTCTTTTGCATACTTGTCATAAAATGTCAAAGAATTAAAAAGTAAGGTCCGTGATTTGTAACTAAGATGAGACCGCTCACAGGCTAGTCGTCGGCAGTCTCTAAACTGCATACATACAAGTCCTCATTAGGTACAGTTCACACACATACGGAATCTCCCTCTAACTGAAAAATATGTAAAAGAAAGTCTTACTTACTGTACGCCGTGTCTCATGGAAGTCCGGCGTCCCCGATAGCTCACGTTTGCCCTGCGTCAGAGGTCCCCGGATGTAACGGGGCGGTGCACGATGGACGTGGCTATCTTTGGCTCACTGCCCCGGGAATACCGGGACGGCCTCCCCTCTGGCGGTGGGTTGTCGTCGTGGACACTGCTGTTGGTAGAGCACAGTAGCTGGACGATGATGTGACTCGTACCGCCTTTCTCGCCAGCTCCGGTTGTCTTGACTGGTTCTGGCAACCTTCCCTCAGCTTGGCGCTTGTTGTCCACTCACAGCAGCAGAATAGCGTAGATTCTCCAGCTCTCTTCGTAACAACCCGTCTGGCGAGAACAACAGTAGCCTCATCTCTTCAGTAGCAGAGGTGCGACACTGAAGAACCAGCAGCAGTGACAGCAGCGACCCACTGGCCGCTTGCGGTCGGGATTAAATACCCACCTGTGTTCACCTGGACAACAGCTCAGCTCACCCCAGACGGCAAAAGAAATACAAGTTTTACGAAAACTTCTAACTTCCACTGGGGCCAGTTGCACAACACGTTTCTAATTTTAAACACTTTTAGGTCTTAAATCTATTTAGATAATTATTTTAAAGTGCACACCACAACTTTAGAATTTTTAAAACTAAAACTGCTTTATGTAAGATAAAGTTGTTTAAGTCTGACTTTCCGTCCTGTCAGTACAATTTTTTTCTCTTTTTCTGCGAAGATTCAAAATGGCTAAGAAGAGATTTTGCCTCTTTAGAACAGTTTTAAGGTTTAGAAACGTGTTGTGCAACTGGCCCATGCGGCAGCGACTAGAAAACCACCCTGTTTACCTGGACGGAGGGTGAGCTCCGCACGGGAATGAACGAAAAATACAAAGACTTCAATTGCTCCATATTGCTGCGTGTCAGTGACAACCCTGTGTGTTGAACTACGACTTGTCTATAATACTGTTCAACCCCCCCCCCACTCTACACCCTATCCGCTACAGCTCTGTGTATGAGAGAGTGGGAGGGGGAGAAGGTGTAAGTGTAGCGTAAGTACAGACATGAGCTAACATCCTTTTTGCAACGTTTTTAGTAACAAGCCCCTTGTCTCACATTTACATTTGACATTCGTTTCAACTGATAAGGAAAGAATAAGCACTCAAAACAGAAGGGTTAAGAGACAGTTCTATATCCTTTTTTGATTATCTCTCAAATATATTTTTCTAAAACATAAGTGTAATATCAGTTGTGGAGGAATATATCAACCCTACGAAAACTAGCGTATAACAGTGAGTAGTAACTGCTTGTGTTAAGTTGCACGATGAAAATAACTACAATGAGTGCCACAGGCACTTGTAGGGAGTAAGAACTGATCAATGGCTGGGATGGTGCATGAAGCTGTCCAGTCAATCGCTTGGGAAACAATAGTGGCAGAGCTGAGTCATTGCATTTTCAGGTAGAAACGAATGTCGAGTGGATATCTGAGAAAACTTTTTCTAATTGAAAACAAAGAGTGTAGAAAAGATGTTACCTCAGCTGTGTGTGTGTGTGTGTGTGTGTTTGTGTGTGTGTGTGTGTGACAGAGAGAGAGAGTGTGTGTGTGTGTGTGTGTAGACACTCTGTAGACACATCTATAGCCACACGTGTGGACTATTCACTATTAACATACGGACAGCAAACCATTTCAAGCCAAGTAGCTCAGTCTTCATGCAGACAGCTTGAGAAACAATAGCAGGACATGTCCACGTGGCTTACAAGGAGGAAAGTAACGTGGGAACGAAAGCTGAGAAGACACGACAGAAACACTATGATAATGGCCCTGGAGAGAGAGAGAGAGAGAGAAGGAAAGAGAAAGAGAGGAAGGTCCTACACTTGAACCGCAGACATCCAAAGTACTGCAGAGGATTTAATTCCCCCGTCCTGCCATCATTAGGTTTGTCACACCATCTATTTATGGAAATGGTTAGTTAAGTTTTCCGCGTGTGCTTGTGACTGTGCGTGTGATCCCGTATTTTACACTGAAATAACAGAAATAACTATACAATAACTATACAATAAATATACAATAACTATACAATACTAGTGAGTCAAACAGCATCCACGACTAACGTACGGACTACTCAACTCAAGAGAGAGGAAGAGTACAGTACCCTCACAGTGCCCATCAATCAAAACACTGAGAAAAACTTATCGAGTAAGTGAGTACTTGAGTGATTGAGTAAGTATTAATGTATGTTGACAATGGGAAGAACTATTAGAGACATCGGAGATTTCTTCAATCACTCTCACCTGTACATTGCTTTCATCACTACTGTCTCTTTCTCTTGCATGCACTCTTAAACGAACAAACCTCGCTCAGTTATTTCAAGGCATGTAATTTAATTTCTCTTTATCACTCCTTAAAATAACAATAACTATTTTACTAGTATAAAATGACAATTAATTCGTCTCCTCATATATAGAGACACAACTTGAGTACTGATTGATTAAACACAGTGGTCAGAATTGTAAAAGTCTAAGCTGGTCTGGTTCACCCAACACGACTCTCCAACATCGTCCTTCAGGAGTCTAAGTATAGGTGTCGATACACAGATGAACGAAGAACATTTTGGGTAACCAACATAAAAGAATAAACTAGCTTTAATCATGACAGACCGGACAAGACATTAAGTCTACTCTAATTAACAAACCTCGTCACCCACAGTGCATCTATCGAGTTTGATACCCCAGAAATTCTTATTAAGTGCACCTGTTCGCGTGTCTATCAAAGTAAACAGCATGTCGAGATTTTTGAGTGAAAGAACTCTCTTCTCTCAGAATTCATTTTGCAGCAGCTCGTCTTCAAAAAAAGAGTCTGTTACTGCAGAGACCACGACAGCGACAACCTCCAGGCTCGTGCTTCATTAATTAAAGGTCACTCACACATTCTGCTCATGTAACAAGTCCGGTGAAAGCTCAGATGTGTCTTTTATCTACAGCACTCATCGTTCACATACAGACACAGATACTAGTGTCCATTGTTGAACACAGGCTTGGTAAACATTACAACACAGTAGTAGCAGTATGTATGTCTTGCTAAGTCCATGCATGTTATTTTCCTAATATGTCAGTCTCAGGGCTTCTGCTAACGCAAAATATTGCGTACAGTCCGCATTAAAAGTTCGGATGACCCCTTCAATTTTCGTCTATGGAGTCCCAAGGGATCCCTTCAAATTTGGGCGAAAAACAGATAACAATTGGGTAAATGTAGTGTCTGACATCATAGCCCAACCTATTGTCGTCTGCTACAAGGTGAGAGTAACTTCCCTTGCACTGAGTTTTTTTTTTTTCCCCCTTACCGGAAAGAGTTCCATTAACCTATTTTCAAGATGTCGTTGACAGCGTGGTTAAAATCATCGTCTCAGAAACGGAAAGAAAGTGAGGGTGAAAACAAACAGCAAGATAATGAAGATCGTAAACCCACATCATCATGCCCTGTTCCATCTAGTACCTGTGATTTTTTTCACATTGTAAAGGGACCCCTTAGAAATCTGAAGAAGGGGTCGCTGGGAGACCAAAGAATTTAGCCTTAGCAGAAGCCCTGACTGTCAGCAATCTGTAAGGTGGGTTTTCGTTGTTCAGACTATATACTACTATAGGAACAGAGCCACTGTAGTCGTATACACCTGCTGGTGAAACACACTTCAACGAGGGACCTATACCTAAATTATTCTTCTTCACATATATTATTGGAAGAAAATTAATGTTCTTTTAAATAGCTATAATACTTTTTACTGTCCAGCACTGAAAAGAATACAACTTAGTTTAATCTCTCTCTCTGGGTGTTGAGACGATGGCAGAAAACACATATCTTGCTAGCCGCCACCAGCAGGTGACTGTCAAACACGATCAGTGACAAATCATTGTCATTCATGAACACGGGGGCATTTGTATAGAGGATATTAGATGACAGAATATAGTCTCACGTACTGTTTCTAAAGGGAATCGCTTAGGTAAGATTATGAAAGATGGGCGGACTTATTCCATTCGCCAGTCTGGAAAAGGTATTTCTCGCAAGTGCTTATCAACGAAGCTGTCAATAAATCAAACATTTACTATTAAAACTAAACAAAACAGAAATATTGACCGTTCTTATACGAGGACGCCATCTAAAGGTAGTGCCCCATTTTTTATCTGAGTCCTGTGCAAGATATTGAACTAACCACATGGGAAAAAGTGACTTCAGAATCGATCTAAACATCCAGCAAATTATTTTGAAACATTTGAATATAACCTTATTTTTTAGCAAAAAAATTATCAGTCTCTTTCTTCGAAACAAAATCGCAAGATCATCCAATTGATGCCAATAGTGGCTGTATGGGCAGTGGATCGAGTGTAACCCATCCCTATACTTCCGCCGCTCCTTTATCTCCCCGTGATTAATCAGCTACCCATCCGCTTGGGAGTTTTCCTGTCACAGAGCGAGCCTCGATCCAGCAACCTTCAAATAAAAGGACCCTTTTATTCATTTAGGATTTAATGGCTGGAGAAGATTCCCTTTGATTCCATAATAACAGCGACAATTTAGAAGGAACGGATGTAAACAATAAATGGGAGAGAGAGAGAGAGCCTTCATACCAAGACTACAGAGCACACCCTGGCGACAGACAGCGCCCTCTGAGAATCAGCAGGGAAGGACCAAGGTGGGTGGAAAGCCAACGAAAACAATTACAAACGATGATTTGTTTTGTTTTCTTTTTTGCGCGCACAGTGGATCCAGACCCTTTGGCAGCTTTGGCAAGATTGATAACTCGTGTTGATTGCCCCATGTGAATGGAGGTTGGGGGAGGAGGGGGAAGAAAGATCAGAATATCCGGTCTGATGAGGAAATGTAACAAATTGATGAACATTTTCGTAAAAAGACACGAGATGACTTTTAACTGGAGGAATGATACCCCGTCCAGAAACTAAATTAAAAAAAAGTCCGCATACCGTGACTTCTACCTGCAGAAGATCGCATAGTTCAATAGTTATAGTCATGATTACCATTACCCGTGTCAGAAAACCGTTGCAAACTTTCATGTGCTGGTGCAACAACAGACACGACTGCGCAGACTATTGTAAAAGTTGCCCCAAAAACTTCGCTATTTTCTTCTTCGCAAATCGAGGATGAAGGTGATCGATCCCCGTATGCGATGCCCTGTAAATAGCCATCAGAAAGCTGAGCTTGATTTCTCTGCGGCACAAGGCGGAAATGACATGTAGTCGGCCTACGCCAGCTCACTGCATGTTTTGGAGTGGTTATTTTCACGATAAGTAGAAATCGTGATCCCCGAGTACTTAATGACAGCAGGAAACAAAATCAGTAAATTTATCCGTTTACTGCTGGAACTGGGTGTGGCAAGACAGGGAATAGCGAGAATGCTTGCTTTCTTTCAGGAACCCTACCGGTGGTTTCACATTTAAAAGGAACAAAACTGGCTTTTTTTTCTTGTTTGTTTAGTCCCTTTTCTGTGGGAAGATGGAAAAAATGGTAATGGGTGTGTTTTGTCAGGTTGCTGGAGGAGGTTTCTCGCTAACAAACAAATCGTTAATTTGTTAGACAAAAAAAAAAAAAAAACAAACATGGGGTGCCAAGCAAAAATAAGAAGCTTCCATCACACGCAGCAAAGGTTGGTGGGTGGAGTAGTCGTAATTAGAGGAAACGCCTTGGATGCTGCTGTCTCCGCTAATAGTCAAGTCCCGTCTTTGACCTTTGGCCTCAGGCTTCTCCACAGTAGACAGTTGATGGTGTTGTTGATCGCAGAATCGCCTGAGTGATGGCCTAGTGCTCCTCGCCCCCAAATTTTTCCCCCACCTCAAGTTTTTAGCGGAGAAACAGCTCAGGGCTTTTTGTGCGGCAAAGTTTTTTCTTAGACTATTTGTATTTCCTGTCTTTGACGATGGCGTCCATTATCTCCTACTCTAACAATTTCATGAAATTTCGCTTCCGGATAAGCTTGCTTACCTTGTGTTAAAGGAGAAGGCCAGTTTATCGGCAAGTTGGCTTAAATGACAGACACTGATGTTTTGAATTATTCCCGCTCAAAATTTCGGGCTGTAAAACAATCATTTACTGGCAGTCAGGTCCAAAACGCTGGCACCATGGGCTTGGGAGCATGCAATACAAGTGAATGCAGTGAGGAAGAGCGGAGAGAAGAGGAGAAGACTGAAGTGGGTTGAGAATACTTTTCTTGTCAATTAATCCTTCATCAGCAGAGTCGTTCTGTCTGATCTGCTCATACTGACCTCCTGAACGTGCCACGCTTTTTTTTTTTTTTTTTTTGTCTCTGACCCCAGTGTCTGGAATGCTTTACCACCACTGCACGTCCCACCTTTTCCAGAAATAGTAGCTGAGGAATTTGTTTCTCGTTCCATACATTTTACTCCTTTGTGCATGCTTGTGTGTGTGCATGCTTGTGTGTGTGTGTGTGTGTGTGCTTGTGTAGGCGCGTTTTGGCTGTAAGTGTATGTGTGAGAAATATATAATATATATTGTTATGCAGATTGTTGGTGTCTAAGCGCACTCATCTTGCTGCTGGCATGGAAATGCGCTATATAATTGCTATATTATTATAACCCGACATTTCCAACCATCGTTACTGGCTCTGATTTGCTTCCTTGAGAGTCATTTTACCACATTTAAACACACACACACACACACACAGTACGGTACATGTACGCACCGAAATGATCAGCGACAGGTTATCTCTCCACTCCATCCTTCCAAACGTTCCATCAAGCGACAGATGATGATGATGATGATGATGATGATGATGATGTCGTTTTATAATGCGTCAGTTTCCGCATCGCAGAGATACGCTGAATGCCCAGGTACACATACTTTTACACACCATCATAATCATTCACGAACACACCCCCTTGCGCACACACACACACACACATTACTCACCCGCCAACACTCAATCGTATCATTCCTTTCTTCAAATCATTCTCTCTCTCTCTCACACACACACACACACACACGCACCGAAATGATCGACGACAGCTTATGCTTATCCCCCAGCTCCATCCTCCCTGCAGCAGTCAGTTCTCAAACGCTCCATCAAGCGACAGGTGCAGATGTTTACGGCCCCTCGTCTGCTGGAACACGTGGACGTGTCCGAGAACCAGTCCAGGGAGACATATATGTCTTTCGGCCTGCTTAACCCGCTAGAACAGCAATAGATCCCAATTTCACAGAAAGGAAATTACTCTAACCTTACTGTCGTTATGTCATGCTGCATTACTGATCACGTGACCAAAATAGCTCTGGCAAAAATGACTTTCCGGTAAAGCAACATTTGTGGCCAGACGGAAAGCCTTGTCCATGCAGAACAGAGGGGCTTCAGTCCGATGTGTTTTGAAAGGGTCCTGATGTTATTAGATGCCATTTTGGTAATCCAGCCCTCCCAGATATGTCGTGAACATGCTGAGCGAGTGCGTTTACTGCTGAAAGTTGTTTGAAATAAAAGTAGGAAGCAAGACGATTTTCATCCTAGGTGTCCGGTTTTTTTTTTCAATATGATTGATCTATAGCGTTTAGTAAGGATCATTAAGGAGGTGAATGCATTTTTCCACGTTGAACTTTTTGAATCACGGAGATATATCTTCCAGGTCATTGAGCGACGGCTTGTTCTTACATTTCCATCATTTCAGACAATGCCTGTTGCAAGGACATAGTCTAATGATTCCCATTCTGAAATGGCTGTGCGGACTGCGGCACTTTTTCTTTTTTCTTCCTGCACCTTTCAGTTTCTTTATTGTCTTTTCCTCATTTTCCCTTTGTGTTTTCCCTCGGGTCATCAATCATTATGGAAATAATTGTACATTTTGTACTTGCAATATGGTAATTTTATGGTGTGTCAATGAGGCTCGAAACGGACATTAATCATACAATGCGTCTGGTTTGATTCACTTTCTTCAAACGACTAACATGACTTACATTTGAGTTTTAGAATTATCATAACAAAAATTTCTAAAAGGAAAATAAAGGTTGCCAAAGACGTCAAAGAAACTCAAATCTTTCTTGGCTCTCTGGCCTTGACATTATCGATCTCCTTTGTACCAAGAAGGCAGTAGCCGGGGATGGCGGGTGGAGAAGGCAGAGGTCTTATGGATAATACAAGTATTTATTTTAAATACATGCAGTTCGCAGGGTTGCAAGCTTAAGATTATTATATATTATAATAATAAATTATAATATGAAAGTGGACGAGACACTAAGGAGACCGAGTATTTGGAGTTTCAAGATAGTTTCAAATGCTTATAATTATTTATGTAAGTCATGTGCTCCGAGCAAGATATAGTAGTAGCCATGTTAATCTTGTCAATTCCAGAGAGCGTCGATATAAGGTTATCAGTTGATTTAGTAAGTTTATTTTTACTGAGGACGAACTAAGTAAACAAAGAAAGAAAGAAAAAAAAAGCGCGAACTTTAAGAAGCCCACATAGCGCGCTTGTGGAAACTTTTAATTCTTCACCAAATGCGACATCGTCCCGTCTTGACACTGCCTATCGTTCTAGTCTACCTTTTGACTTCTACAGCATTAGAAGATCGAAAGAAAATCCACAGATATGATGTTAACGATTGTCAACAGGCAAGTCGATGATTAGACCCTTTAAAGCACTAGGGATACTAAAAACGACTGACAGCATCATATAGCAAAGGGCAAGACTATCCATGTACAAACAAGAAGACTGTTATCTTTGGAGGCAGCACGAAAGAGCGGGGGAGGTCGAGGCATTTGTTAGTGGCATTTAGAATCAATGTTTTGATGATTGTCTCCAATACTTTTTCATGACCAACGATTTTAAGGCCAGCGGTCTAAAGCCATTGAGGTGCTGAGTTGAAGCTCTCTTCGGAACAGGAGCAATGGTAGACAATTTCCAAGCAGCAGGGATTGAGAGTGAATCCATAGAGAGCTGTGTTGGAAAATGCCTCCACGTTGGTGCGCGCAGAAACATAATGTTCATAAAATAAACATCAAGAAACATCAAATACCATCTGGACCTGGAGTCTTGGGTATCTGTACTCACTGAAACAGCTCCACAACTTGTTCTTTACAAATCTCAACCCTCTGGACAGGATGAAGATAATTGAACATACCTTTAATCCTCGCGGAGAAGTTATGTTTCTCGAAATGAGCAAAGAAAGCATTAAGAGCGAGCATCAGGTAGGGCCGTACTGTCAACATCTGAGATGGACATTTTGGTTTTAGAGCATTTAACCCAATCTTCAAAATTGTCCATTTTCTTGAGTCCCTGCCAAACTGCACGGTGTTACCTGTACCAAACTGAGACCATTTTATTCTTATATTTCACTCTGGCCTGACGGACAGCATTGTGGACCTCTCCACGTACTAGTTTCTTGTCACGTGAAGAACACAGATTTCTTTTTATTCATCACTGCTCTTGGTCACCCAAGGTTTGTTGTTTGGGTAAAGCACAAAATGTTTCGATGGAATGGTGCAATCTACACAGAAGATATATGAATAGATGATGTTAACTAAGTCGTCCAGATTAGGACATGCATCAAAAAAGACATCACCTTTTGTACATTTAAAACAGCTTTGTAAACTCCGTCTGGACGCATCCAGCATTTCGTGGAATGTATTGTTCAGCCCACCCGTCTGAACACAGGTTTATTAAACAAATTTTGCTTCGGCGATTGCAGTTTTTCCCCCCCACAGTGAAATATACAGGTGGAAAAGCTGGTGGAAGACATCTGCAACTTAGCTCCCCCTTTAAGTTTTGGTTTAGTTTGAAAGGAGGAGGTGACTACATTGTAACAAGCATGACAATGACTGGCAAACTCTGTGTAGGCACCTTTAATAGTCAAAACAATAATTTCTTTTTACATAATCTGTGTGTGAATGAACGACAAGATGCTGAAAAATACATTACAATGAAATATTGTATATTAGAAAAATAATGGGTGGTATTGACCAAAGGTTTGTGGTCACATAATACAGAGCCCCATAAATGAGCTAACTTGTATATAAATATCACAAATTAACAGCTCTCACTACGGGACGCTATAATATGCATTATAAAAATCACATGGTCTCTCACACAGACTCCGTTGACCACAGTTTCCTGTGATGTTTTTGAAATCAATCTGGTCCATAAATACCGTGCTCTATGCTAGAAAAAAAAGCGGTTTAAAGTAAAAAAAACTTAAAATAAATGCAAATTTAGGTAAAATAACAAACTGAAAAAAAGTAAACGTCGTCCCCTCACCTTTTTTTTTTCAGTTGCTGGAGACCGCAGGTCATGGGGCCAGTTTTGTGCCAAAGCGGTGCCCAACTCTTTTTCATCTTGATGCTTTATCTTCCCTAGCCCTCTGTAAAGTCAGGTACCCTTTCCCATGGTTATCTAGAATGCAGTTTTCTGTGCCACGTATCGAACCAGCACACTGCAACGTTTAGATGCCAACGCTCTAGCCGCAAGGTAATCTGCTTCCCCATATAATAACTCAGTCTCATTATGTCATTAATTGCACGTACAACAGAAACCCCAAATATCATTTTTATGACCTGATCTCTAGGCAGATAGCAGGTACCTCGAAACCCCAAATATCAATCTATGAGCTAATCTCAGCAGGTAGCAGGTAGTTTGAACAAGTAAAGTGACAAACTGTGATACTATCTACTGAGAACAAGCAGACAGTAGAATGGTGTAGTACATTCTGTTGTGATATTTTAAGCAAGCCTGAAACACTTGCACATATGCACCTGTGAAATTCTGAGACAACAGTTTCCGGTAATAAAGATTCTATCACATATTTTAATAAGTGATCTGTTAACTCCACTTACTAATAACTAGGCAAGTGGGTCTTTCTATCACAAGACTCAAAACATCTGAACAAAGGAGGTAAAAACAGTTGTTTCCCTAGTAAAAGAGTAGGTGAGCTGATGGCAAATTTAACATGGATCAGTTTGTGTGCTCACTAAAAAATAGGATATATATGAGTGAATGAGTGACAAGTATCGTTACGAAATATAAACAGGGAGAACATAAATGATGCATTTCACCATCTTGTTCATCAATGAAAGCATCATGAGAAAAAGATCTTCCTTGAAGAATCTGGGATAATATATATATAAATATAAAATGCTAATAAATAAACTACAACAAATTATATTAACATGATCACATCTTGTCTGTAAGATAAAAAGAAAGAGGATCATGTCCATTGAAGGGGCTTTTTGTGTAAAAAAAAAAAAAAAATTTCCACAGTATCTTGCTTAGGATGCCAGGTGAAGGGTAATCAACAGAGACAAAAGAACCAATCAGTAGATTTCAAATTATTTGAAATTGTCGTCACTTAAATCTATATTTTGGTAATGTACTGAATACCTTTGACAGATCTTGTTAGAAAAGAAAGAACTTCAAGGAAGATTAAAGTATTTGGTACATTCTCCCTTCTTATTTATCAATCCTTACAACAATGGTTAGACAGAAACTTTACACATCTTTGAGTAGTCCTCTTCTGAAAACATGTCAGTCCTCATCTGAAAACATGTCATCATCTGTTGTCTCCATAAATCCACTTTTCAAAGACATCTTGAACATAGTGTAGTTGGGATCATGTGTCACTTCATGGTCAATTATAAGGAAGTCTGGCATGTGCAACTCACTGGGATCTTTGGCAGTGAAAGTCTCCAGAAGCAGCAATCCCTTGCACCTGACGATTTAATCAGCAAATAATAAAACAAAAATTAGCATGAACATCAACAATTTTTTTCTGCCTCTCTCTCACACACATGCACGTGCACACAAGCATGCACAAAGAGTGACCAAATGATAAAAAAAAGCATGTTTAAATGGTAAAATTGAAAAAAAAGACCTAAAAACCTGTTTCTCTAAAATAGCCAAGAAAGACAAATGAACACTGCTTTCAGTCTTCCATACTTCTATAACACTAAGGGACTTTGTGATGAATCTAAGCTTTCAGGGGAAATCTCATAGACAAGAAAAACATATATAAAAAGTCAAAAAGATATTTTCTCACTTGTATCTCATCATTTCTATAGATGTATATTGCTATGAAGCATCTTTTAAATAAAATAGCCAATGCAGAAGACTGTGTGTGTGTGTGTGTGATACCTTTTCCTGTGCATGTGTGCCGTGTGCGTGGATGCATGTGTGACAGAGATATTGTTAAATCACAGTTGTCTATATCAAAGTACTCCGACTTGCTCCTGGCAGGGAAATGCAATACAGAAATGGTATTATCAGAATATATGGTATGCACAACTTCCAACTAAGGGATCAAGGCATGGATCTGGGTATGTGTCTAGCTGCCCCTGTTTACATTTAGACAGATATGACTCACCTTTCTGGACAAGGCTCTTGGTATATGTCCAGCTGATAATACTGGTTATGCCAGAGAAAGCAGCGGCGCTGCTTTTGCAAAGTGTAGTGCCTGTTGTCACGCTGAGCCAGGAGAATCTAACAATGTCAACATGCAGGCATTCAAATGAAAAGATTGAGAAAGATGTAACTGTAAACTAAGTACAGTGTAATGGGATCTGACATCTAGAGTATAGCATCTGTAAAAGTCTCAGAAAAAAGTGACTCAGCTCTATATATTTAAAAACTATATTGCCTTGCGTATGTTCAGTCCACTCTTTGCTTGGAGCCTGACAAAAGTTTCCAGAGAGAATAAGAAATAGAAACTGTCATATCAGAAACACATAATTAACAGACTATCTGGTTTCAAAGACAAAACTGGAGAAAACAGTTTTCCAAAGGATAACATTACTCACGTTATAATCCTTCTCAGAGATCTGTGTCCTCAACTCTACAGCCTGGTTTTTGATTTCTGGCTTTCGAATAGTATGGGTGTATGACCAGAAACCTGGAAGGAAAGGGTTACGATTACCACAACACCCTGGCAGCTTCCACTCTTCAGTATCAGGAGACTGTGAGCTTTCTTATTTTGTGCTGATGACTCAATAAAGCATTTACTGCATTGGCTTTAACAAAACCATCTCGCTTTATGCTCAAAAATGTCCTTAAAGAGGTACAGGGCATGCTGTTAAATAAAACACTAAAAGAAAAATGCATCATGACATAAAAGAGATGAAGTCATTCATCAAAAAAATGCAGGAAGTGACACTAGGATCAGTAACAGCCAGTAAACAAAACATGAAAACAAAAAATAAACTGGGGGAGGGGGGAAAGGGGGGCAAAACCCAAGAAACCTTCCTATTTTGTCAACTATATATTCACAATCATAAGTAACAAAAATTGTTGAAAATGTTGTACTAAACTGTAGTGTTTTAGTGTTTATTGTAAGCATGCATGTACATATGCACATAATTCTATAGCTACTGCATTTCCAGGACTCAGACTCCATAACAATGAGTTAAACTGGTGAATCATACTGTTTTAAGTGTACATCTGTGTTCCACTCAACCACAACTGTGTCTCTGTCTCATAATATCGGGGAATGGGTGGGGTGGGGGTGGTAGAACTAAAGATCATCATCAAGGGTCTACAGATGTCCTGCAGAAGCAGTCAGGTGTATCATCTTTATTTCAGATAATAATATCAAGACATAATTATTCATCCTTACCTTTCTGGCCCCTTTTGCGAATTCGAGCTTGCATCTGGCTGCTTGGTGTCACAAGATAGTCACGAAAGACTGTGAATTCTTCATAATGTGGAAATGCCTGCAAGAAACAAAACAAAACAATAAAAAAAAACACCCAAACAACACAAAATAACATAAAAACATACATTTAAATAAACCCAATACATAAATGTGTAAAAATAAGTAAACAAGAAAATGAAAAAATTGTCAGGCATCTTTACAAGGTCCGTGACTTTACAAAGGTTTTATTTTTAATTTAATTTAAATGCTGGTGATAATACAGTGGTGTTGCTCTTTTGCGAACTTTTTTTAAAAAACATTTTATTGCTGTGACATCTTAAAATTCCAGAATAGTGATTTACGGTCATTTCAATCATATGACAGCTACACAAACTGCAGTGCCCTATATACAATCATTATATTATGCCAGTATAACAAATTTTCACAAGCAGCCACTGGCACTAGCATTGGTTCTGTCATGCATAAAGTATTTTACAAAAAAGAAGCAAGATGATGATAATGATGTGAAAAAGTACACAAATGGTTATGACCCTGCCGTGTTAAACTGCACATTTTTGAGACAGTAAATAGGTAAACTCTAAAGAAAGATAAATTGCATAATATCACAAACAAAAATAACTTTCATAGTGTGGACATCATAATACCATAAAAGTATTTGCAAAATGCATCCTAGCATATTCAGAAATTTTTTGTTAGTAAGATCTGTGACAAGAGAATTTACAATTCCATAATTATAGGCTAAAATATGTGCCCAAATTACATGTCGGAGAAGCTTTCTTTCCTTCACATAGTGCAGTCTGACATAAAACATATTTATAAAGGTCTTATACCTTGGTATTTACAAATGAAGACAAGTCCTGAAAAAAGAACCAATAAAGTTTATGTCTCAGTCTCAAACAGCTTATTTATATTCTGGCACCTGTACTATACTAAATGAAGTTCAGTCTAATTTTTCTAATGACCTTTTCTATCACAGGAAGAATGGCTGTTACTGGTGCTGAATACATATAAACAATAGTGTCATCAAATATCTGCAGAGAGTTGGTAAAGTAAGGTATATGTGCTTTTGAAGTTCAGTAGAAAAAAAAAAATCACCACTATGTTCTCACTGCCTGATGATAAGCAAAAGAGTGCAGAATATGCAACTAAGGCTAAGAAAATTTAAACACTGGGTATGACGATGATAGAGGAGGGAAGACCTTTCCCATTCTTTCTGTAACATATAAATACTGAAAATAGTACCTATGCTGAACAAACAAAAGAATGTTTCCTCAAGTAAATTTTGTGAACTTTGTAACATTATAAAATATTAGGTCGTATCTTTGGAGTGGACCATAAAGAAAGATTACATGGTGGTCGTTAAGTACACAAGTAAAATTACAACAATGCCCCCCCACCTCCGCTTGCCCCCGTATTCACATTTCAGGTATACGTGTACTGCATTTTCAAAGGGAGACCATTAAAAAGTAGAATGCAAAAACCGATTAACTGGGCCATGAAAAAAAAGAAAAAGGTTGCTATGAAAAGTTCAATCTCTACATTAATGCTCTTAAATGACCTCTGCTTTCTTCAGGAAATATAAGCTGTCTTCCACAAAAACTTCATTCAGCTCTAGCAAAAGGATTTCCACTACTTCTCATCTTCTCACTTTTCTCGTAGGAGAGGATTATTATTTTATTGTTTTTGTTGTAGAGATTATTAAATCTACAAGTTTGACTGAAATCATGCTTGTATGCAGATATGATCTGATCAGATATAGTTTTTTTTGCTGGGTTTTTTTCAGATCAAACTAAATGGCACCAGACCTTTTTGCGATAAATGAAAATCCCCACTTAAATGATGTTTTTAATTTTTTAACAAGTCATAGCTGTAAATTTATTTCCGTTATGTCTGGTATAGGCAAGAATTTAGCTTTTGGCTATATACATTGATATAAATAAGATTAAAATTAAATTAATTATATGACTGTAAGAATTAAGGTCAGATCATAAGACAATAGGTTCCACTTTATGTGATTTATGAAACTGAATGTTACAGCCTAATCCCCTAAATCATCATACCTTGTCTTCAGCCATTTTGGTTACAAGGAACTTTCGCTTGATGCTGTTGGGTGCCAGTCGATCACCAGTGTCAACACCAATCCGTTTGCAAACTGCCTAAGACACAAATTATGTTACCTAAAGGAATATAGGATTAGATCATGTTAATGTGTCTGTTCCATTACGAAGAGTTCAGAGCATGGAATTTTATGCCTGTTGATGTATGTAATGAAAGCAAAGAATATTAATAATAATTTAAAACATTCTTTAAATAGCACTTTCAATAAAAGTACAATTACAAAAAACTTAAAGGAAGAAAAAATGATGGAAAATAACTGAAAATCAGAATGACATTCAGCTATAAACATTGAAATGTGAGATTGTTCTAATCACTAAAGGTATTCACAGAAGAGTTAGATCCTCAGTTTTAACTTCAAAGCCTGCACACCTAACACAGCAGGAAGTGTCAGATGGCAGATGACTTTACCAGGTGGGACCAGAATAAGAAATAAGGAATGCACACAATTTTCCAATGGACAAATCCAAAAGAAGACAGTACACCTACACTTACTGAAATCATTCTTACAATCTTCTCTTCAAAACCAGTGGAGTTGTCAATGACGTCATAGCAGGGATGACCAACCCAAGCCTAAAAAAGGATGAAAAGATTGGAGAAGAATTAAAACAAAAAAATGAACTGAACCAGTTAATCAGTCTCATCATAGCAGTTCAGTAGATTTAAGAAAAATACTGATTTTAGAATGCAGTGCGGATGTAGAGCTTATGAAAATGAAAAATATCAATTATAGAAGAACTCCTGCAGCCCTCCCCAGAGTGTGGTTAACAATCTCCAATTAATAGCACAACAGCTGTTATTTTTTTCTTTGAAAGGAGGTCTACGCTGTGGTGGCCAGAAGAAGAACTAATTTACAAATGTGGACTGGTCATCCTGTGCAGGATCTGCTCACCAATCTGTCCAATCATCGGCCAAAGACAGGCCTGAACAGCACACCTTGTCAATTGCCATGTCTATACCCCCCCCCCTGCCAAAAAAAAATATATATAATAGCTGTCATAATCAGAGAACTCACATTAGCTGTCACCGCATCCATTTCTCGAGCTTGATCAGGACTCTCAAGACGTGTGCCATGTCCTTGTATGGTGTAAAAATCATCAGCACCTTTGGCTGCTGATACCATGTGAACAATCTGATTGTAGTGGTTATCCCGCAGGTCCACTTCATTCCAGCCACTAGAAGCCTTTATTATCTCCCAGTCTTCTTTGTTCATGTCTGCCATCCACCAAGACCAGAAGAAAGTTTTAGTTATTAAAGGGATGTCAGCCAAAAGACTAAATTCTCTCACTTGGATGGGTGAAGGGAGAAGGAACAAAACCATCAAATCAAAACATTAGTTTAAATTGCCTGAAGCCCCCTGTTATGTGGTAACTTTAAGTAGGACATAACGCCTCCCACAGATGATGTCTAGTCTGCAACTGTCATCACATCCACAGGCCACAGACCACTAAGGTAATTGAAAGTGTATGTGTTTCAGTTTAGAGAGGTGTTATGAGAGGTGGATAGAACGAGTGAAGTGTGAACAGCTGCTCAGTGGAGGTGTTAATGTCATCTGTGGCCGAAGGACCATCTCGATGGGCTCGCCTGATGGCTAGACAGAGAATTAACACCTGAGGGCTCTTTTGCACTTAGAACTTACCAGCATGACATGGGAAGGCCCATCCGTGTGGAGGGAATGAAATTAGTTTTTCTTCTTCTCCACCTCACCACCTGTATGTAGGGCTAGTGGTCAAAGAGTGTGTGGTCTTCCTCTTGCTCACATCAGCTTGAGCTAGTTGTGATTGAGTGAAGGATGCTGTGTGTGTGTATGTGCTTGTCCCTTGTGTGGGCATCCCTTGTTTTGTATGTGTGTGAAAGAACGAGAATATCACTTCTTGTCAAGATGTTAGTGTGAACAATGTCTATATATCTTCAACTTTCTTCAATGTCAAGGGACTTTTCTTGAGACTGAGACTTGAGCTTGGGGCCAAAGACTCGGGAGAAAGTTGGAATGCTTGGATTAGAGAAGACTGGCACGAGGGGCCAGTTAGTGACAATGGACCACCAGGACTGCCAGCTGTCATCATGAAACTTCAATGACTATGTGACCAGAACTTGGGCTAGCTGCGTGAGGTAGAAGCCAAGGTTGGCAGAAAGGGTCACCATTCTCAAGAGTGACGAGAATGTCTGTATTCACCTGCACTCCAAAGCATTGTAGTCGGGAAGATTGTCGCATCAAGGTGGTGGTGATTTGGCAGTTGTATGTGGCATTATTCATCCTGCTGTGTGCTACTATGTGCTGTATAGCAGTGTAGTCAGGTGAACAAACAGTCACCGAAGAAGCCAGGTGTCGTCCCTAGACTGGGACAGAGCTCAGTATCCATGTCACCAGAGGGCAGGCAGTTCTCCCTCTGAAGTGGTTGACAGACTAAGTGAGAAAGCAATGACAGACAGTTGGATATGCAATGCCAAGACTGTTGGCTGGAGACCTATTTCTCATCACAAGACTGCGATGCAGGAAGAATTTACAGTACAAGAGCTGCAGTAACTACCAGATCTAAGTTGATGAGCATATGATGCATGTGAGAGCGGATGGTGGTTTTAACAGGAATTAACAGCACTGTTACACTGAATGTATAGATACCATGGACAGGACTGGGACCCTTTTAGATGAGCAAAATCACTTATGTATTTGCATAATTTGTATAATAAATCTTTTATTGTTGCACTTAAGTCTTTTGTTCCAAGAAAAGCAGGGATGGGGCCTCATAAGCCATGTGGGGAGATTTTTTGTGTCTGGCGTTTAACTACTGTACATAACATTCCCAGCAGGATTATGTTAATGTTGAGGTACATTATAAATGTCACCTACCTGCCCAGTTCCCTGGCACCAATGTTCACATTTTGACAAAAAACACCGGAACATTGTAGCCCCCCTCCCCATATTTTGCAGCCCTTGTTTTAGCAAGTTGTCTGTGCTGGTGTATAATAACTAGTTCATAATGTTCATAAATTATATAAAAATCTTTTGATTCTTCCTTGAGTATTCATTTCTGCCAGTGTTACAGGTGATTATATCATTTCAAGAGTGACATACCTACCAAAGTATATCAACAAATGAACACCATATAATATTAAAACATGTTAGAACATCCTCAAATAGAAATGCATAAGGCACATAAAAACTGTGAGATTTTAATCCCTAAATAATATCTATTAACAAACTGCACTGAAACTCACAAGCTGTGGCATCCATTATCCCACGGTCACAGATGAGAAGAACCTTCTGTTGGTGACTCTTTGCAAGTTCTTGAAAAGTCTTCTCAATTTGTAGCATGGTTAGTATAATGTTCTTCTGGAATAAGCAAGCTATAAAGCAAAGATCAAACAATATCTTAAGATTTCAAAATCATGCTACTTGTGTAATACTAAAGAAATGGCTGGGTTTAGTGTCTCACAGTTTACATTAGTAATCACTATTAAACTGAATCTGTTCTTTCCATCAATGTTTTACTCTTAAAGAATTCATGAATACATGAACAAAACGAAGGGGAAAAAGTGAAAAGAAAGGCATGAAGTAGATATGAACTAACTCTAACTTGGAAAAACCCAGTGCAGTTCAGTCTGTGACTCTGTAGGGAGGCCATGTATTATGTGAATAGTGGACTGGTCTTATGATGACAGCGTGTGTTGGTAATAGATTCTCAGTGAGAAAACAGGGAAGAAGGAACAGTCAGGTAAACATAATTGGGATTCCTTAAATTAAAATTTAAAAAAGAGAACTTATTAACAATATGCAATAACATTTACTCTGTTTTACCTTGTTCTTTACTAAGATCAGCAAACTGCACACCCCCACTAAAACAAAGTGACATAGGACTGGATTATTTAAATATCAAGTATATTTTTAAGTAGCAGATTTAATTTTTGCCTTTGAGATTGATAAATTTTTCCAGATTTTTTTTAATAAAACAAGGAATTAAGCTTATTTCTTTCTAACATCTCAATAAAATTTATTGTGAGAACTAGAAACTGATTTTGGAAGAGTAAAATAAACTAACAATTCATTTTGAATGTTATCTTCAGTGTGTCATATTTAAGCAAAGACAATCGGCTTCCAAACATCACTGTTAAGTCCCGATTAAAGGCATTTTGGCAAGCTAGAACTGATAGCGTTTTACACACAAGGTCAGTAATGGAGGCTATATTGCAGCCAGCTAGTCCAACTCAGTAAATAAGTGCCGAGTCCAGAGAGAATTTTAATGAGATCTAACAAAACCCGCAATTCTTTCTAAGTGACAAAGGCCTTACCATGTCACCAGACTGCCATGCAATGAATAAGACAGGCATCTTACAGGCCTAAATCTTATGAAAGAAAGTAATTAGTCTTCTGACTCACTAAATCACAGAAATTTACCTGTTCAGATTTTACAAACTATGCCTAACCTCAAGTAAACAAGCTATACCTGACCTCAAGTAAACAAATGCTGCCTCTGGAGCTCTGTAGACCTGAAAAGGAAAGAGAACTCTTCTGAGAAAATGTACCGTACAATATATTATAAATAAATACAAATTAAAAAAACGTGTGACTTATATGTCACATGATAATGCTCACAAAGAAGCATGCTCTCAGTGCTATGTAATTATATAATTACATTATATAATTCAAACCAGTCTGTATTTTCTACTTGTAGTACTTCAAATCTTTTTTTTTTTTTTTGCATTCAGCTCCCCTTTAATTGTTGCACTCTTATCAGCAACACCTAAAAAAACATCATGTCTAAAGTTTCTAAGCTATTCAATTTAAAAAAAAAATTTGTAGAAGACTTTTGCTACTGGCTAAATATCACCTAACCACTCTGTATTTCAGGTATACTATATTATTAGTCCAGGAAGCAGTTACTTCTAAAGAAAGAGTTATAATCACCAGATTTTTTAACAGACTTTTAGTGAACTTGCTTAACAATCATTTATTGCACCTGAACTCTTTTTTACATTCATAAGGCTGCAAGACACTATCGTCTCTGCATGCAAAAAAAAAACCACAAAGCAAAGCAAAACAGAATACCTTCCATCCTAAGCTTTCAAAAAATGTGCTGAGGCGTGCTTGGCCAGTTGTTTTTCCCCCACAGGGACCTGAAAAATAAGCATAATCTTCTGATATCTGAAAAACAGATAGATTTGATTATATGTAGGCCTACTGAGTGCACATGGAAATAAAAACATCATCCAGAGTTCTTGTCCATTTACTGAAACATAAAAGCATAAATGTCTGTCTGAAACTAAACCTTATCTAAATGTGGTGGTTGGTTTTTGGTGGTGCATTTTGTACTATGGTGGAAAGATTTAACAAAAATGCCTACAGAAAACCTACAATGGCAAGCCATGCAAACAAGTACCAAATTCAAAAGCGCAATGTGCGTGCCCAAAGTTGATATCTGAACCTAGGACATCACAATCTTCACTTTATTGGATACAGGTGCTTATTACTGTGAAACTTTCCGATTAAAACTGAGAAATTAACATTTTTGTACACTTTTTTCCTGACTGGATGTAGTTCCAGACACTACCATATCCTTCCCTAAATAAGATTACTCCTAACAACAGTCTAAACAATGCTAGTCCATCTTCAACCCCTCCCCTTTTTCTTTAATCTATTGTCTACTTGCCTACTTATCTTCCTCTGCAGATTCATGATACTCTCAGTTCTTATTACCTGATTCCTCTTTGCGTATTCATTAGTCATCAGTATTGTTATTTATCATGTTTTCCATATCTCATTGTTGTCTCAAGTGCTAAAAGCACGCCCCTTATGAGTGTGAGTATGCTCTATATAAATGCATTTACCATCATTATTAAATTTGAGCAAGCGACCTTCTATTCGATCTCTTTTTTGTGCAAGTTATTTGAATGTTTATGTCTTATCAAACAGAATTTAATTAAAATAATAGAACAGTATCGCAATCATTGTATATAAAGAGGTATGGTCAGGCATGGTTGAAATAATATGGATAAAGCCATTATGCCCGTTTATAAACTGTTGACATTACACACACTGCTAAAGTGAGTTATAAACCTATATAAAGATATTGGCTTATTTTATTTTCAGCACTGATGCTGATTAGGCACAATGTCTGCAAGTACATTCAATCTTCAAACGTTGTCTATTGTGATCAAATTATTTTTGGAGCATATATCACTGTACGGTCACTGGTGCTTACTTGCAGCTGCAAGATCAAGCATTCAAAGTGATAATGTTACTTGCAGCATGTTAGTGAAAATTCTGAGTTCCGCTGAAGTCTTTTAAGAGTACTATGTTTTACTTACCTATACAGGGAAGGAGTAACATTTTATGCAATCTGATTGGTCAAACACCGTCATCTCTTAATTTGCAGAGTATTGCTTCCTTATAAACATAGCATAGTTATGATTTGTGTGTGTGTGAGAGAGAGAGAGTGATATGGGGAGAGAGATTCTGTATTTATCAATATCCACACCGTTTTTCTGATCCTCAACAAATTTGCAGGTATATATTTTTCGTCTTTGGGAAGATCGAAGGAATATGTTTTCTTGATGAATATTGATCTGAAGCATGTTTAGTTTTTGCACTTTTTTTTCTTTTAAGGAGTTAAAGGTGCCTCCGAATGAAAAAAAAAGTCTGCTGCATAGACTCAGTTCTACTACACAGTTTGAGTAGGTACTTTATAGCTGAGAAACCTTAACACGGAGAGGACGAGGGATGTCCCTTGAAGCGTGAATGCACTGTGTGCTGACAGACAACGCCGGCTACTGGTAAACATAAGCGCCCGACAAGCTATATGTACAATGCCAGCATTAAAAATGAAAATCAACTGAGGGCGAGAGCGCACACCGCAGTACAATTCTTTGTGACCCATGTGAGTCACGTTGTGATCCGCTATTCGAGTTAGCGCTTCATCGACACAGTCACTTCAATCATCTGTTTCCCAGTTTCGTTACGCTAGTAGAGATACCACTCCTCCACCCCTGTCAGCTGGGAGATAATGAGTCTTTACGATGACATTACATAGCCTATTAAAAAAAAAAATGCCAAAGATGAGGGGGAAGCTTTACCTCCTGTAAGAACAACTTTGTAGAACATGCCATTACTATTATTAGCTTCTAATGTCATTTTGGCAACATGCCCTGTTTTCCTTCTCAACGTATAAAGTAACGACTGTAGTCGGAAACTCTGTGGTGAAACAGAAAAAGAACAGCGAACGGTAACAAATACTCCATTCATTCAAAATACTGCACACAAATAATTTTCTGCTTTGTGATTGGATAAAAATATTCATTCACAAAAATGTAAGTTTTTTTGAAAATAACAATTATTAATTTATGGCACATATAGAAAGTGACTTTTAATACTTTTGTTTCCGTTTTCATAAATAAATGCTTTTAAGAAAATCACAGAGAAAACCGGAAGAAGTCGACTGCTGTCAGCAGAGGAGGGAAAAGTTAACTGTTGCTGAATGCTGTTTACTTGCGTTGCTGGACTGGACCGATAGCCGGAATTATGTTCTGACGAGTGATTAAAACAGCAGAAGTACTTATTCCGAAATGGCGAGTGGTGGTGGAGACAAACGTCTGGAAGAACACACCGTTGAGGTCTGTATGTTTGTAAGCAACATTAATTGCTTCATGTGCAGTCATGTTCAACTTGCAGTTTTTGTCGATCAGTATCGTTGCAGCTGTTTAACAAGCATGTGTGTGTGTGTTGAGACTGTCATCTATATCCGAACCATGGACGGAAAAATTACAGATGGCATTAGCTTCTGATCTTAAATATTTTCTTATAAATGAGGTGTGCTTCAAAATGCGCAAACACCAGTCTCATCTCACATGATATTGTATTGCACCTGCGTTAGAGGCTTGGATTATGTGAAGATAGGGACAAACGAAAGCCTACATCGAGTGAAGTGTTCGTGTATTTTGTTGTCATCAAATTTTACATACTGAAACAACGCCAGAGGAAGGGTAGAGCATAGACCTCAGATATTAAAACTTGTCACATATAGGACTGAAGGAAAATATTTTAGTGAGGAATTTATCTTAAAGGTCTAGTGGGGTGCACTGTTTTTAGTAACTGGGTAAAGATACTGCTCTGCTGGTTTGGAAGGCTGAGCGTCAGGAGTATGAGTGTCTGGGAGCATGTAGTATGTGTTAAACAAGTAGGAGTAAAACAGGAATTGAGAATTGTGTATGACTGACGAGTGGTTGAGAAGGCTTGAAAAATTATCATGGACACATATCTGTATGAGAGCAATCATGGCAGCAATAGTGGCTATGGCTATGCTGGACAGGGTCTGGTGCAGCCATAAGATCAGGTTCACTATGATGTGTAAATCTGTACTGGTCTCTCGTAGTACCAATCCTGCTTTACTGTAAAAAACATGGACTCAGCTCGCCGATATGGATAGGAGAATCCAGGCATTTGAGAGCAAGTGCCTGAGGAGGCTGCTGTGGATCTTGTACATAATGCCAGTGGCATATGGTTGCCCCACTCGATAGACACCAGGAACCCCTACTTGCAACAATGCCTAAGCTAGTCTGGTTTGACCATTTGACCTAACATGACACTTTATCTAAGTCTGTTCTTCAAGGTACCTGGAGGGTGGTTTATGCCATGGTGGCTAGAGGAAGAACTGACATACAAACATGAATAAGTCAATCAGTCGTCTTGTGCAGGACCTGCTCACTATCACCCAAGATAAGTGCGAGTGGCAGGCCTTGTCAGTGGCCGTATCTGTCTATGTGCCCCCCCCCCCCCCGCTTCCCCCTGACCAGTCACAGTCAAGAGACAAATGACTGCAATAGGTTATGGTGAGCATCATACTGAAATTTCTCTCTACAGAGATGATATAGTTACTGTTATAGTTTTCTCACTGGCTGAAGCCTGAATAACCTAAACACATCCCTGCAGAGTCCTGACTTTTATTTTGACATCCTTTTGTGCATGGTGCTGTTTGTAGGCATGTTTCTCAATAACAGAAGGAGGAAGGGTTATTTATACAGATTTGGAAAAACGGTATCCTTACCCACTTGTTTGAAAAAAGAGTTACAAACCACCAGACTTTTAATGTACTTTTAAACACTGTTGGAGAAAGCAAACTCATAATTTCAGATACTGCAAATGTAGCAAACACTCAATAAAAACATGACTGGAAGCATTGTGTAATAAGATGTAAACCAGAGAAGAACCATTTCTTGATGTTTTCACCCAAACTCAGGAAATATTTTCAAATTTTGTTTACTGCAACATGCAGCTTATACAATTCTCAAATATTAAATATTTTTTAAGTTTCACTTATTAAAGAAAAAGATAAACATTTTTATAAAGTATAAATTTGTAATTTTTAAGTGGAATATAGCTTAAAAGACATAAAAGCACAGCTTTATAGCACACAAGTCATTGAACCAGAAGGTTATGCTGTCCATCCTCTTCATTCTTTAGTACAAATTCACTGATAGAAAAGAGAAAGCTCTATTTTCACTCTCTTTCTATTGCCACCATCACATTATTACTTGAATGCAAGGGAGCTGACTGATTTAGCTGTTGAACATCCAGGAGTTATGGAGTTATTGGTCAAAACAGCAGTAGCAATACATACTGAAAACTGATAATATGTGCAAGGACTACACAAGAATTATATAAATTGTGTACACTAGAGGAATCATGTATTTGACATTACTATAATTCTTTCTGTTCCTTCAAATTGATGCATGTGGCATCTGTTTACAGGGCTGGCTGCCTTGCGGTGATATAGCCTTAGTTGCTGGCAGTCTTACCATGATATAGACTTAGTAACTGGCTCAGCATAAAACACCAATTCCCCTCCACCGCTACTCCTTCAAATTGATGCCCAAGATGTAAAGAATTTTCAGAACTTAAGAAGCACTTAGTTTTCTTGTTTATGATAATAACAGTGGAAATTCTTAAGTTTAATAAACTGAAAGCGGAAACTTTGCGGTGCAAGCTTCAAATACCAATCCATGTTAGGCAAATATGCTGACACTGCAACATATTAATGTAAGGCCATATTGTCAGTTAATTTCTTTTAATTAAACAATCTCGCTGCCTCATATTTCCCAGCATCATCTCATATATTACTTCTAAGTTTATATTTTTAGGTTATGAAGTGTTTGTGCTAACTTTTGATTTAGTTGAGTGTGGTGTAAAGGAAAATCCCTAGCTTAAATGATGGCATTGGGGAGAAACTTAGAAAATATGGCAATTATAACTTCAGCAGAAAGACAGAAGAAGAAGTACCTTTTGGACCCCTCACTGAGTTCAAAAACTCTTTGATAAGACTAATTAAGAAATATTAAAGACATAGTTCTTATCATTCTGTAGTCTCATACAGCAATCGAAAAATAGAATCAAAGACTGTATTGGATAATTTTGATGATTTCCTCTGATCTCGTTGTCTTAAAATTCTTTAATGTTTTCAAGTAACACTTAGTTACTAATCTGAACCTAACATTAGTGTGGTCTATTTGGAGATGTGTTTACTACAGTCCATTTCATGGCTGAAGTTACATCATATTTGCTTCATTCATGATGCTTGTATAGCGATCGGTGTTGCGCAGAAACTAGAATGAAGAAGAAGAAATATCTGGTGTATTGTGACTGAATTGGGAAAATCTGAAGAGAAAACTGCAGATAATAGTAACTCACTACTGAAAAGTGAAATTTCGAAATTAAGAAATTTACTGGGTTTTATTTTTCTTTTTAAGTTTTTCACCTGAAAGTCCTTGCAGAGAAGACACAGCTCTTTACCACAAGCACTGAAATCCCTGTACACAGCTTGTGTAAGATATTCTCTCAAATTATGTTGCTATGTCTTCTGTATAGTAATTTTTACTTTGGTGCCACTATACTCTGCACCACAAACTAAGTCTATAGTCCATAACTGAACCATAGATGACAAGAGTATTTCTGCCACGAATATTGATGAGGATCAGACAAACAGTAGAT